>OZ012735.1:576954099-577554099 GCA_963859935.3 Lathyrus sativus
ACACATACGTGCATTACAACAAGGCCAATTGTGACAGTCATTACAACAAACACCATACGTGCATCATTGAAATTCAATTTGAAAGGGAAATAAAGAATAGAGAATACAATACCTTTTGTGTGAATGGCCATAAGGAAGGGAATTTAAAAGGAAAAGATGGTAAGGGGTTATTGTTTGAAGATTCCTAAGAAGAATTAAAAGCCTAACACGAATTTGGTTCCGAAACTGTTGAGGTTGCAGAATTGGAGAAAACCAAGACCAGCAGAAGCTGCATTGTTCCAAATTACCAAATATTGTTAAGTTCTTCTAATATAACCATAACAGCATAAAGACTATTATCATTAGCATTCATGAATGAACTTACACACGTAGCCGAATAATACGCAATATAATGCTGCTATGACCGAGAAAGGAACAAACACGAAAATTGCTCCAAATTTTCCTGGTTCAAAAAGAAATAACATGAGATAATCAATAATGTGTCTACATAACAATGTTGGAGTTATGTTCGGGGGAAAACAGTACCGAATATAGAGAAGAAAATCATAAATCCAGACGATATTTGAATTACTCTTCTGCTTCCTACTTTTGTTAATGCTAGTAAACTAGCATTTTCCCTGAAACAAGAGTAAAGCATAATCGTAAAAATTGGCGAAAATGAACTAAGGAATGTTCTTTAAATCATCAAGTTAACAAATCTATATCAAGCATTCAAGATAAACAAACACAAAAGAAATTAGGCTAAACTCACGCGGATGCAGAAGTTCCGGTTACACAGCCAAATATGGCACTGAGAAAAGCACCTACTCCCTAAAATCAAAATAACAATGACAGGAGTAAAATTACATATCACAGTTTCATTTTATGTAAAAGAGAATTGCAAGATATTGAATCCTACCATCCAACCAGCACCGCGGCTGACAATAGAAGGTGGCACCGGCGTGGCACTTCCATATCTTGCAGCAGCATAGGATGTATCAGGAAACTGTAAGTAAAACAAATTTCAAACCAGTGATTAACAAGCGAAATTGCAATGACGAGTGGCATGAGATTCTCATTACTTGTGTGCTAAGGAATTAGTGGATCCCTCAAAAAGAGACACTATAGAAGCAGCCATCATAGGAAATGCTTCCAGAACATTGGAATATCAGAAAGAAAGAAATTGAATCACGTACACACGAGCAACAACGGAAACAATGCATAATTCATAACAGCACCAAAATTACAACATTGGAAATTGAAAGCTGGAACCTTACCTCCATTCAAGCTCCATGATGGTGAACGTGCGAGATAGTTGCTGGAGTTGCAGGCTCAGTAAAATGTGTTATAATGGACTTTGATTCTGTGCTTATTTGAGCAGAAGCTCTAGGAGGCAATGTTAGCTGCAACTCCACATCTGGATAAGCTGCCTTAAACCTTGCCCGCAGTCCTTCATCAACTAACCTCACACCACTCAATTGATTACCGAGAGACATCCACCTGATGGAATTGAGAAAATATTATAACAAGCCTAAATTTTTTTGGATGAATTCAAATATTCAATTAATCAAGAACTACATAAACAACTCAAGATTTCTACATAGAGTATTGTGGATGTGGGCGAACAACTCCAACTTTGCAACTCCTTATTGTAGACAGTGTGGTAGGCTTTGGTGTTCAAGAACTCGTCAACTTGTTTAAGTGTCTTCTTCCGGTCCTGCCATCAAATCAACATTTCAAGCACCTTTATTTCATCAACAAGCTTTATTGATTCAACATTACATTGTTCAACAAAATTTATCATAATAAACGGCTTAAAATCATCTTGTGTAGAAAAAAAAACTTACCTCGGCAAAAATAAGCTTCTTGCTTGCAAACTGAACAATTGCAGCAGATCCTACAAGTTGGAGAATTGTTTCTACCTACAAATAGAGTAACGACGCATAAAATATGTGAGTAAAGTCATACAATAGTGTATTAATGCATATTACGAAAAAGGCAAAAACTCATTTATATCATCAACCTCAAAAAAAGCTAATGCACCCAATCCAGTAGCTGCAGCAATCCCAAGAGTAACAACCAAGCTATCAGATTCCTGCAATAAACCATTATTAATCAGAAACACTGAGACAAGCCTAATCTCAAACAAGCCTCTTCTTCAAACCCCTAACATTTGGGCCACCAATTTTCCTAATCTCAGACAAGCCTCTTATATCAAGCAACTGATTACCAGAGAAAAGAGAAAAGGCACTTAAGATGTATGCAAAAGGCACTTAAGATGTTGAAGTTATGTACTTCTTGCAGATACATATTTTTCTTTTAACTAATTTGAATCTTTATTAGAAGCTGATAAACAGATTTGGTGGCAGACACCCTTAACATCCCCTTTCCAACTAATACGCTATAAGCAAACAATACACAACTACTATCTAATTCACTCATTTTCCAAGTGCACCTACAACCAATCTTTTACAATAAGTTTAATTCAAGTATATCATTCTTTTAACAAAAACTGGCCAACCATCCCACATAATGACAACAACAGATTAAGGATTCTTGAAAATACTATTACATTGAGACCACAAGTCTTCTATAGTGTGTGTGTGAGTGAATCAATGTTGTAGTTGAAATGGTAAAGTTAAATTGTGCTAAAGTAGTCCATTTGAAATTCAGCATTTTCATTGTAATGTCAAATTCAGGATTTTGTTTAGGGAATTTGACAGCATGTTAGGGAATTTGACAACATACATCTCAAGAACAATGACAACATAATGTTACTAATTATGTCAAAAAATTCAATTACGATTTAACATATAATACCGGTTACAACTTATTAACACAAATGAATAAATTGTACAAGATATTAGTAAAATATAAATGTCAAACTGTCAATTTCTTCTTTATCTTGTGAAATATAATATACAAATAATAGGCAGTTCAATTCTTTGTTTTGAATTCTGTCAGTTTCTTCTTAATATTGTGAATCATCTTAAACTACAACCGCTAGTGCTCCTTCAACAATAGGATTCTATTACTCACTACTAAAATGTATCAATGCATAATTGAAGAATATCATTAATTTGCTCATTTACCTTTTCGAATGATACTAGCTCAACCTCATAATGCAGAATTGAATTAAGAGGAACCATTGCCAGTTCCTGCTGAGTGTCCGTTGAACCAAAACCATACTCAGGTGCAATGCTCAACAATGCTACCTCACCCTTCTTCATGGTCCTTACGGCTCTATCAAGCCCATCAATCGCTTGTTCTGTTCAACACAACAGACATTTTCTTTAGTGGGTATAAAACCAAATTTATGGGGGAGGGTGAAACATTGGGACAATTCATATTACCATCATCTTTTTTGAATTCAAACAACTCGGCTTCATCGTCACCATGACCCTTCTTAGAAAATACAGTGCCATCTTACAGCTTACCAATTAGTTTCACTGCAAAAATGCAAAATGAATCGGCACCAAATCCATTTAAAAACAATGAAAAAAAAGTCATAGTCATCGTCATTAAGGATTTACATTTCACAACAGCTCCCTCATTCGGACGATCATATCCTTCTCATTCTTTGACGATCTTTTTGATGACTTTCTTGTCATCAGTTACTTCAGAAACAATCTTCCAAGAAACTAGCTCAAGTGTAATTTGCAATGTTGCATTAGGTGGAACTGCAACCTCACCCCCCTGAGTTGGCTTACCCTTCTCACCAAATCCATCTTTAACACAATTAAGAAAAGCATACACATCAAGAGTAAGTACTAGAAAGATTCTCAATAGAGAAAAGTGGTGTTACATAATCATTTTCCAGAAACTTACATTGTGGCTTCACAGTCAAAATCACTTTCTCTCCCTTCTTCATGGTCTTAACAGCCTTTGACAATGCAGGACAAAAATGACCTGTCACATTGTAAACACAGAAGTAAGACATCATATCCCATAAAGAAAAAATGACCCAAGACTACGATAAAATTAGTTTGCCCTTACCCTCCTTCACAGTGAATTCCACTCATCAAATTTTCCTACAAGCGTTCCATCATCAAGATGTGCTTCATACTTAATTGCAACACAACGAGAATAATTTAAGTTAACATAAATTAAATAATAGGTTCACCCATCCAATGAAAAATGAAATATTCAAGCAGTAATATGCTTACCAAAGACATCATCAAGATCCTTAGGGTTTTCCCATTTCTCCCCCTCCTTAAGGACCTTCTAAACTTCGTTCAATAGGTAAAGGCCAAGACTGAAACTCACTACATTGAAAAAAAAGCAGAAGAAGAATCAGAGATAGTTTGAGGTTGAATTTGAGCAGGAAAGTGTGAACGATAAGTGTATTGAGACCAATAAACCCACTCAGAAGAATCGATGATCTTGAAGATGAAAACGAAGAGATGATCTCTCAAGGACCATACAAAATCAATTTTGTTTGATTTTAGGGGTTTTTTTCTTCTGAAAATCTATTTGGTTTAATTTTAGGGTTCTTCATTCTGAAAGGAATTAAGAGAGAAACATGAAAAACAAGGTGGGAAATAGTTAGCCTCGGCACATCCGTGTCTATCACATAAAATAAATATATTCTAAATAAATAAAAAATGTTAGCCTCGGCTCATCCGTGTCTAATATTTAAAAAAAATAGAAAAACTTTAAAATGGGGTTTTTTTGCGTTTAAATAGCCTCAGTATTGTCAAGGCTAGTTAGCCTCGGTGCCCGTGGCCGAGGCTAAGTTCGCAGCTTAAAATAGTTAGCCTTGGCTAGACCATGTCTAATATTTAAAAAAAATAATTCAAAAATTAAAAAATATCTAGCCTCGGCCTAGCCATGTCTAATGAATTAAATAAAAATAATTGTAAAAAAAAAACTTTAAAATGGTTTTTTTTTGCGTTTGAATAACCTCGGTTTTGTCAAGGCTAGTTAGCCTCGGTGTCGGTGGCCGAGGCTAATTTCGCAGCTAAAATGAAGTTTTTTAGTAGTGGCTATCAAGTATCATGAGCTTGTGCCAGACCTTGTTGTGCAACAACTTAAGTTACCATTGTTTCTCTATTTCTCATCGATAGATTGTTTCTTATTTCTCCTTTGTTGTGTCGATTTTTTTTCTTTTCTATAAGTGAGAGACATAGTTGTTGAATGTGTATTTATCGTCTCTAAGCATTTATTCTTCTGCTTGATTTTGCAAAATCTCCCCCCCCCCCCCCCGATTGTGCTGTTTTGCTTTGTTGTTTAATGAGAAGGAAGGGGAAAATTGTGTTCTTGATTTCATGTTTATGTTTGTAACTTTATGTATTTCTATTTCATGCTATTTGGCAGGATGAAGATTCAATGACGTAAAAAGTATTAGAGATTTGATAGTATAATTCAAACATGGTTTTAGTTATTTTAATTTCTTCATTTTTACAAAGTTTGGTCTCTGAGGAGTAGGTTTCATCATGTTTTGCAGATGACAAAATTTTTGTAATGTAATCGTGTATCCAAGTGATGAGAATCAAATTATTTTTTTATTTCTTCTTATTTTGATTGATGAAAAGAACAGTGAGAAAGAGAAGAAGAAGGAGTGCAAATGAAAAAGAAAGTCTGAGTAACATATTTCATTTTATGTTTATTTCCTCTTAATCCATTGACACATGTCTTATTATCATTGGTTGATGGTTAATATTGAAAATTTAAACCAATATTTTACTTTTTCTTTTTAAATTGTTTTTTATATTTACATTATTATTATTATTATTATTATTATTATTATTATTATTATTATTATTATTATTATGATTATTATTATTATTATTATTTATTATTATTATTATTATTATTATTATTATTATTATTATTATTATTATTATTGGTTTAGCATAAGTTTTATAGTTTGGCCATTTGGATGTGAGATGGTAGACCCATTAATCATGACACCTCCTATAATTTGTAATAAATATATGTTGTTGTTATTTGATTTTCATTGCACTTAAATAGGTTTTTTAATTCGTGGATTCGACAATGTTATGTCATTGAAATTTTTGATACATTGATAGGATATTTTCGTCGTGTTATGATCCTTATTTAAGATATTTCACTCATTTGTCATTACGCACAAACCGGTTTGAGCACATTATGGTTAACTCGCTTCAATCATTTTGCACTCGATCTTGTTGCTTATTTATTTTTAATTAATTTAATTAATCAATTAATGTTTTGTTTAATTAGATTAGTTTCTTAATCAATTTTAATTAACATGATTATTTGATTACATTAACTTTTAATCAAACAATTTTAATAATTAATTTTGACTAGCTTAATTAAATGATTTAATCAAAGTTTATTCAATTGATTTTGTTAACTAAATATTGATATACTTATTCCACTATCACAAATTCAAAATCATTTTAAAACCAAGCCCATTCAATCTCATTCCTATTCAAAATCATTTCAAAATCATTTTCATAACTCAAATCTTGTGAACCTTTCCTTTTACCCTAGTTTAGGGCATACCTTGCGTGTTTGCTTTCAATTGAGGTAGCTTTGCTTTGAGTTTTGATCTCTAATTTGGACCCCTGGTTCCTAACACCTTGGGGGTCCAATGAGATTTTATTTGGTATTTTTAGAAGTTGTTTACCATTTTTCATGCCTTTTCCATTTCATGTCTACATTGTGTGATTCTCTTTTGCTTATATGACTTAAGTGTTGACTTGTTCGCTTGCTTTTGTTGCATCTCTCTCTCTCTCTTTTCTCTTTACCTCCTCATATGCATGCTTGGTTGAGATGAGCTTGTGGAGGCTACTGCCCCACACATATTTTCCTCCCACTTTCATTCTACTTGTGCATTTGTGTTTGCATCCTTCATTTGCATTGTTTCCTTTATTGTTTCTTCTTCTTCTTTTGTCTTCCTTCCCTTAGGACTTCTAACCCCTCTTGTTCAAGAGAGGTTATAATAGACATTAGGGTTCTAACCATGCATGATAACATTGGGTAGAGGTTTCCCCCTCTAGTTTGTCCCTTTCTCTTCTCATCTTCAAACAACTTCAATTCACTTAATAAATATAATGAATGTTGTGCCATGAGCCTTGTACTTGGGAAATGGTGATTGAGTGGTTACCTCTCAATTACCTAGAGTGTTTAGTATACGTCCTTAAGTCGATATGCGACGCATTCGATCCTAGGTTTTAGACTTTGTTACAACATACATTATGAACACTCTAATTCAAAACACTTCTTCTTTTAAAAAACACAAAAACACTTCAAACCTTTTTATCCTTCGGGATCTTAATAAGGAAAACCTTTTCATAAGCAAGAGTGTTGTTAACTTTCAGTCCTATCGCAAACGGTAACGCCTAAGTCTCCAATGGTCAAGCTGCGTACACCAAACTGCTAGAACTCTCTATTAACCCTACTCGGGTAAAACTTCTGAACAACCTGTGTTCTCATAAGCTCGTACTACGTTTGCTCTGATCTTTCGTACCAGACGAAAGTACGTAGGCACAAGACGCGATATTTTGGCGAGTAACCTTCCCCCTTTCTTAGCCGTAGTTAGGCGAACTACGTTGGCTCTGACTTTCCCATTGCACGAGGGAATACGTAGGCACAGAGCGGCGATGCTCTGCCGAGTCAGTCCTTTTCTTTTTCTTTTGTCCATAAGCCTTTAGCTAGATAGTTTCAACACACCCTTTTAGATAGACAACAACGCATGGATCCCGTCGAGTACGACGGACGTGAGGGGTGCTAATACCTTCCCCTTGCGTAACCGCCTCCCGAATCCAGACATGGTTGCGATGACCTTGTCTTTCCCTTTTTCTTTAGGTTTTTGTGATCATTTCCTTTCCCTCTCTTTGGGATAAATAACGAAAGTGGCGACTCTTCTGTTTTTTCCGCCGGTTGTTTTTCGCAATAGCGACACATATTAACTTAAAAGTCGAAACCTTCAGTGGCCTCGACCATCTGGACCTCTTTAGGCTATGCATACTGTGCCTCTGAAATTTGCAATGGGTCAGAGTCAATCTTCATTTGAGTCTTTCCTTTGTCCCCAAACTTCAGCCTTCCTTCTTGGATAGCACCTTGCATCAAATCCCTGAAAAGAAAACATTGAGAAGTGTTATGACCCAAATAATTGTGGTACTTACAAAAGCCTATTTTCTTTCTTTGTTCTAAAGGTGGAATTTTAGCACCAGCACACACTATCATTTTTCCATCCTTAACTAACAAATCAAATATTTCGTCACATTTAGTAACGTCGAAAGCATATGTTTTCTTAGGAAATTTGTCATTAGATTCGACAAGATTTTTTACATTTGAAGGAGTCAATAGTTTACAAGCATAAGGTGGACCTTGCTTTAAATCAGTAACATAAACCTCATTTTCATCGAAATGATATGTTTAATCATATAGATTCTCCACATCCTCATTACATTTGACAAAGGATACTTTTTTACCCTTGCTGAATCTAGCTTTCTCCTCTTTTAGCCTTTCTAGTTGTCGAACTCTATCAGCTAACTAAGACATATCTCTGATATATTGGGTGTCCAACTTCTTCCTAATGGAATAATCAAGACCCCTAGCATCCATTTCGACCAACTCATGTTCTGGCACTTGTATAAAGCATCTAGCTTTAAGAAGTCGAAACCTATTCAGGTAATCATCAATTGGCTCAGTGACTTTGCGTTTGATACTAGCCAATTCTTTCAAGTTGTTCTTGGTTTGTCCCATGTAGAATTGTTTGTGAAACAAATGTTCTAACTGGGCCCAATTATGGATTGAGTTAGGAGGCAAAGTAGTAAACCATGTAAAAGAATTTTTGGTGAGGGAACTTGGGAAATATTTGATCCTAAGGCTTTCGTCACCTGCAATCTCTCCTGCTTCAATCATATACCTAGCCACATATTTGACAGTCGATTCAGTAGTATCACCTAAAAACTTACTGAATTTTGGGACCTTCGTCCTAGGGGGTAACTCAGACTGAAGAATATAATCCACTATAGGCGAAATATAATTTGTCCTTGTGAAGCCAAAGTTTACATTATTTCTAGTCATTATTCTTTCGAACATGGCTGCAAGATTATTTTCTTCTACTGCATTTTGGTGTCGAACCTGTCTAAGGAGTTGGTCATCATTTTGGCTCCTGTTCACCATGACTACTCCTGGTTCCTCCTCCATATGGATTGGAACTTGGTTCTGTTATGGTTTAATTCTAAAAGGTTCGCCTATCTCTTGCTCTTTCAAGTTTACCTCAGGTATATTTCGTGGCTGACATCGTGGAATATTCTCAACAATAGTTGCTCTTTGATCAAGTGATGACACTCCCATAAAATCATTCATACATGCTAATTATGTTGCCAATTGTTGGTTAGTTTGATTAGTATTCTGAGACAATGTATGTATCATTTGCATATTACTTTCATCCATTTGTTGTCTCAAACAATTTATGGAGGTATTTGTAAGACTGGGTGCTTGAATAGAGTAACCAACACCTATGCTTTGGTTGTTTCGACCACCTGATCCAGATCCTTGCACTGACAAAGATACTACATTTTCTAAAAATATGGGTGGAGCACTCTGCATATTTTGCATCATTGATGTAGGCATACCATAATGTGGATTCCTTGGCAATGGCTGTGATAAACCTGGAGGAGGAAAATTCCTATACATTGAACTTCCTCCCGGGGATGTTGGTGGGTTAGGACTTTGTGGTCCTATATATTCCAACACAGGTTGAATGTACGTTCTTACACATGTTGATCCTGGACTTGCCATCGACTGCATTGGCTCAGACACAACTGTTGGTGGTGACGTCTGTCCTCCCGTCAAAGAAACTAGAGATGGTATACTTTGAGACCCCATGCTACTTGACTGAGTGTTTGAAATACTTCCTTGAGGATCAATTTGTTGACTAGCATTGGTTGACATTCTCTTAGTATATATTCCCTTTGGTACTCCTTCGTTTATTGTAGCTAACTTCCCACTTCTCAATATCATACAACGAAGTGTTTCTAAAAAATATGGATATGATTAACAAAAAATTTGGAATACCTAGCACTAGGTCCCACCAGGTGTGCCAATTTGTTTACTGTGAAATTTGGTAAACAACCTCTGGTCTATAAACTTTGGGTGAAATTGAGTAACTTTCAGGATCAACCATACAAATCCTAGGACATGTGCTAAGTTTGAAAGAAAATCTAGATTGAACTCCACGTCCGACTATGTTCTAAAGGAACTCCACGTTCGACTGTAAAAACTGTGTAAAGTAAAAACAACTTGGAAATTGACAAGGCTGTAAAATAAAGGGTGCAATTCTTAAAGCGTCGAAAGTAAAAGACAAGATGTAAAAACTTTGAAAATAAAGGCAACGATGTAAAAGCTTGAATTTCATAAAAGTGCAAGAAAATAAGTGACGTCGAAAGTGAAAGCAATAATGTAAAAGGCTTGAACTGAATAAAAGTGCAAGAAAGTAATTGTGAAGACAAATATTTAGAAAAATGCAGGAAAGTAAAGTCGAAAGCAATTAAATGACTTTTAAATGGGAAGTTAAGATAAAGTGAAGAAGGAAATCAACTGAAAGTAAAGATTAAAAATAAAGTTTCAAGGAAGAACATGTAAATACGAAAGATAAAGTTCAGGAAAAGGCATTTAAACATGAAAGATAAATTTTAAAGGAAGCCATGCAAGATAAAGTGCAGAATAAACAACAACATACAAATGATAAAGATACATAAATTGCATTGATGGAAAGACTTGGTGTCACATCACTTACATTCTCTCAAACTCGTTTCTCTACACGCGGATACTTTGAGTAATTTGGAGTAACTTGTACAAGACAAAATGAACACCCTTATTCTATGGAAATAACTCCTATTTATAATGTTAGAAAATAAATACTAAGTGAAGGTTGTTGCTTCAAAACGTGTCTTTTTGGCACTTTTCCTTGACTTCAACCATTCCCATGTTCGCCAGCTGCTCTTTAAAATTCAAATATTAGGAATTTCCCTCCAGCCTTAGTGGTAACTCCAGTGCGCTTCTCCTAGCATTCTCGTGGTCGAAGGACTTTCCAACACTTAGCAATTTTTCCAGAAGTTTTCACAACCTCTCTTCGGCTCAGGCTTCACCAAAAACTGGGTCGAAGCCTTCTTCTTCTTAAAATAATTTTTTGACTTGAGATGACTCTGATTTCACTAGAGTCAAAAATGAGAGCCAACACTAACGGTATTGTATTTTCAATTTCTAGTTCTTTCAAGCTCTATGCCTTTGCAGATTCTGATTGGGCAAGGTTCCATACTACTAGGAAATCTATTACCGACTTTTGTGTTATCCTCGGTTCATCATTTTTTTGTTGGAAGTCCAAGAAGAAAAACACATTGTCGAGATCCTCCATTGAAGCTGAATATAGAGCCTTAGTTTCTCTTACTTGTGAATTACAATGGCTACAACATCTCTTCAATGACTTCATGATTACATTTTCTCAATCCGCATCTGTGTATTGTGATAGTAAAACAACTATATATCTTGCGTATAACTGTGATTTCCATGAAAGGAGAAAACATATAGAGTTGGAATGCCATGTGGTTCGAGAGAAAATCGTTTCCAAACTCATTCACCTGCTCTCTGTCTCTACTAATGCTCAGTTGACTGATGCTTTCACAAAACGTCTGTATTCTCCATCTTTTTCATCTATCATGGCCAAGTTGGGACTCTACAGCCTCCACAGTCCAACTTGAGGGGGATATTAGCTTATATGTGTGAATATATATATATATATATATATATATATATATATATATATATATATATATATATATATATATATATATATATATATATATATATATATATATATATATATATATATATATATATATATATATATGTATTATCTTTTCTCTTTTTATTGTATATAGATAACATATTTTAGTATCCTTAGCTGGCAGATGATAACTAGTCCTTATTTCATTATATATGTAGCCTTTTGTAACCACCATGAAATCATAGACCATCATCAAAAAATACCTTGTATCACTCAATTTACTCCCTCAACCTTGTTGTATTTCTGTCTCCACAATACCCAAACTCACGATCCGGATCCAACGTGAGAGAAACCATTCATGAACAAACAAAGACATCCACCCTTAACTCATCATTCCTTCGAACTCCACAGATTTTTCCATTCCACCACCAAACATAACTCAAACCACACAGCGACGACAAACAACTTTCTTATATTGGCGACGACACCAAAATATTAGACATTGACCGATACATCAAGTTTCAGGACTTCCTCTCGTAGCTCTCCTCTCTTTGTGACGTTATTCCTATGTTGCTATCAAGTATCACGAGCTTGTTCCAGATTTTGTTGCACAACAACTTAAGTTACCATCGTTTCTATGTTTCCCTTTGATAGGTTGTTTCTTATTTCTCCTTTGTTGTGTCAATTTTTTATTTTGTGTAAATGAGAGACATAGTTGTTGAATATGTATTTATCTTCTCTAAGCATTTATTCTTCTATTTTATTTTGCAAATTCCTCCACCCTCCCCCCCCCCCTCGATTGTGTTGTTATACTTGGTTGTTTCATGAGAAGGAAGGGGAAAATTGTGTTCTTGATTTCATGTTTGTGTTCGTAGCTTTATGTATTGTTATTTCATGCTATTTGGAAGGATGAAGATTCAATCACGTAAAGAGTATTAGATATTTGATAGTATAATTCAAACATGGTTTTAGTTATTTGAATTTCTCCATTTTTGCAAAGTTTGGTCTCTAAGGAGTAGGTTTCATCATGTTTTGCAAGTGATAAAATTTTTGTAATGAAATAATGTATCCAAGTGATGAGTATTAAATTATTTTTTATTTCTTCTTGTATTATTTTGATTGATGAAAAGAACAATGAGAAAGAGATGAAAAAGGAGTGCAAATGAAAACCAAAGTCTGAGTAACATATTTTGTTTTATGTTTATTTCCTCTTAATCCACTGACACATGTCTTATTATCATTGGTTGATGGTTAATGTTGAAAAGTTAAACTAATATTTTACTTTTTATTTTTTAATTGTTTTTTATATTTACATTATTATTATTATTATTATTATTATTATTATTATTATTATTATTATTATTATTATTATTATTATTATTATTATTTTTATTTAGGTTTAGCATAAGTTTTATAGTTGGGCCATTTGAATGTGAGATGGTAGACCCATTAATCATGACACCTCCTATAATTTGTAATAAATATATGTTGTTGTTATTTGATTTTCATTGCACTTAAATAGGTTTTTTACTTCGTGGATTCGACAATGTTATATTACTGAAATTTTCGATACATTGATATGCTATTTTTGTCGTGTTATGATCCTTGTGTAAGACATTTCACTCATTTGTCATTGCGAACAAGCCGGTTTGAGCATATTATGGTTAATTCGCTTTGATCATTTTACACTCGATCTTGTTGCTTATTTATTTTTAATTAATTTAATTAATCAATTAAGGTTTTGTTTAATTAGATTAGTTTTTTATTAAATTTTAATTAACATGATTATTTGATTACATTAATTTTTAGTTAAACAATTTTGATAATTAATTTTGATTAGCTTAATTAAATGATTTAATCAAAGTTTATTCAATTGATTTTGTTAATTAAATATTGTTCTACTTATTCCACTATAACAAATTCAAAATTATTTTAAAACCAAGCCCATTCAATCTCATTCCTATTCAAAATCATTTCAAAATCATTTTCATAACTCAATTCTTCCGCAACGCAAATAAGAATCTTCATCAACGTTGACTGCGCTTTTCTCAATTCCAAGTCAAAACACTTAATCATTCTCAAATACCATTTAAAAGGGTGAAAGAAGAGATGGTCTATAGCATTCGATTCCTCTCCTTGATTGCTTGGATACGAGTTTCCTTACTCGACAATTCAAACAAGTGTCATCTCTTAAAAACTTATAATCAGATTCACCTTAAAACCTTTTTCATAATAAATCAAATCAAACTAATTTTCATAATAACTTAGATGAAAAAGGAAGTGATCTAGTGTCTTCTATTCCCTTTCTTGAATACTTGGATACGAGTTTCCTTACTCGACCATTTGAGTATTAGTCATCCAACCAAAATACCTTAACAATATTCAAATCCTTTTGCAATTAATGATAAAAATAGAGATGGTCTAGTGCCTTTGGTTCCTCTCCTCGATTGTTTGAATACGAGTTGCCTTACTCAACCATTCGAGCAATCGTCATCCAATAAAATACTCAACCAATCGAACATATCATTTCTCGCCCTCATGCGATCACAATCTTTTTCACAAAAAACACTATTTAGTCGTTTCTAACGCGTGCACAACCAAGCACTTAAGCCTCCCATGCGCGAGCATACAACTAAATGTTTAAAATGCTAGAAAGCGATCAAACAGGATCCATTGCCAACGTTTAACCGCGAGAAAACAAACTAACGCTTAACCTTTAGAATGCAACTTAAACATTCACTCACTAAAATCAACTAACTAAAACTGATTTACTACCAAGAACTACGTAGTTTTGAATTCTCCATCGCACCTGGAGATATTTGAGAGCGAGATTCATGTCTCGTTAAGCACTACAATAAAAAAACACTAAAATATATTTTGTGATCTTGCCTCAAAATATGAAGCTTTGAGTTCCTCATTGTACCCGAGGATACGTAGGAACAAGAATCGCAATCTTGTAAAACACCATAATAAAAACCTTTTTGCGATCTATTCTCTTTTCCTTTTACATCTTTTGATTGTCCGAAGATAAAAAATAAATGATAGCTAACATTTAAACGCAAATCTAACTTCCTGTTGAATACAACGGACGTGAGAGGTGCTAATATATTTTTCCTGCGTAATCGACTTCGAACTCGAATTTGGTTGTGACGACCATCTTCTTTTTATCTTAAGGATTTTATCGACATGTCCCCTTTTTATTCTTTGGAATAAATAAAGTTCGGTGACAACTTTATTTAATATCATTTTTCGCGACATCGCGAAGGATCTTATTTTCTGATATGCAATAAGAAGTTATCCTTTTAGGGTGGTAAAACTAACTATAATCGCTCTTCAAGTTAAATCTTATTAAAATATTTTGTGATGATTAAACCTAAATCCAAAAAATGAATAAATACAATTCACTATTTTCTTTAAAATATAAATAAAAAAAACTCAATAGAATAAAACCTGATAAAAAAAATAATACCATAAATGCAAAATAAAAAATTTTATTGTAAAATCTGAAAAGACAATCAACATGAGTTCCTAATGAAAATTTAAATACATGAACACTACTAAAGTGTAGGATTAACATGCATGTTAATTAGGGTTGATAAACCAAGTTTCTCCTTCAATAAAATGAATTTCAAGAAACGGTTGAACCTCTTCATGTGTTAGATTTCGTGCCCATGGAGCTCTTCCGAAAAAATTAGATCCAGGTCCGCTGCATTTGTACTCACCATAGTATGTATTGCTGCATTTATATATATATATATATATATATATATATATATATATATATATATATATATATATATATATATATATATATATATATATATATATATATATATATATATATATATATATATATATATATATATATATATATATATATATAGAGAGAGAGAGAGAGAGAGAGAGAGAGAGAGAGAGAGAGAGAGAGAGTCAATGCATTTAATAAAAATCTTGTATAAAGTCAAAAATTTGATCAAAGAATGTACTCACGGATAGTGTGTCCCATTCATAGTATCTTCTCATCCTTTAGGTAGAACAATCTCGTTCATATAGGTATAAGTGTAAATGACTCTCGAATATTATGCCCATGGTCTTCCTAGATAAACTTGCCCACTACCTTTCACAGTACATTTTAAAAAAAAAAATCCAGTATCTAACGATGATCTTGATCGCTTTTGAGCAGTAATATATCCTATGCTCTTAGAAATTGAATTTAGAGTGCATTCCTGAAATGAATCAAAAATTAAATTTTGATCAATTAAAAAAAATAGCCCTGCAACAACTACAAGTAGCTTACAAAAAATCACGAGCATTTTAATCAATCATAATAATTACATTTGATTCTACTGCTAGAACTAATAGCTAACCACTAGAACTAATATCTAGAAGTATAAATAATTGTGTAAACTATTATTCTATAACAAAAAGATTAATTTGATGAGAATATTTTACGCAACACATTTTTAGTAGCGGTAGAATATTGTTCTGAAGACCTTATAAGAAACAGAAATTAAAATTGGATGAGTACCTCATATAGGGACCTTCCAAAACCAAAGATGAAATCAATAGAGCCTTCTATGAAGCAATTTTTGAAAAAATGAAGGCCTTTGTGATCATATAGAGTGTCTTGAACTCCTTATTAGGAGCTATTCTTTCAGAAGCCAAGCTTGGATCATCCACTTGTTGAGAAGACCATCTGATAGATACTTCACTAATACCAAAGGTACTCTTTAGTAATAGTATCTTTATTGTTGAAACATCAAGTCTTACACCCTTGACTCAACCTGCCTATGTCTTCCTCTGCTGATAGATCCTTTGTAAGTCATGAGTGGTGAAAATAAATTACCTCCCACTATCTTCTCTAAAACAGTCTTCAGCAATCTCCCACATCCATAAGACAATCTTCTCCCAGGGCTACAGAGTTCTTTCATCAGAAATATATGCAGCGGAAACACCAAAAGTACATCTTCAACAGCCCTAAACAGGATGTCAGAACCTTCAACAAGTCATAGGAACTCCTATAACAGAGGGCACAACAGCAGATACAAGCTTCTCCTTAGCTCCATAAGCAGTAGCTCAACCATTCAGCAACTCAGCTACATCTTCTCCTTGTTCAAAACACCATAAAGTATCTCCCAAGATCTCATCCAAAACAGACACGATGCCTGCTCTGATAGCAATTGAAATTTTGGTATGCAGATTTCAGATGTTCCAAGAACATTGATCTCTGCTTGAACAGAACAAGGACAGAGGGTGACCAATTTAAATTTCTTTAAATTGTACTAATGTCATGGCGTTTGTTGTAACATCTGTAGTCTGACAGAATATTTATCTAACCATTTAAAGTGTATAATTGTAAATGCAGCAAGATAAATAACACAATAATTGTTTACCCAGTCTAGTGACAACAACACCTACATCTGGGGGCTACCAAGACAGTGAGGAAATTCACTATTAGTAGAATCAATTAAGAGTTAAACCTCCAGTTTACACTCCTCACTTAATCCCTATCCAATGACACTTCAACCTAGAGACACTCTAGTCCTGAGTATATCCACTCACTCCCCCTCAATCACACAACAGTGATATCAAACAATTACATAATTTAATATGAAGAGACACTTCATACACAACTTGATCTTGCTTCATAGCTTTGATCAAGGAACTCACACACTCTTGCTTCACAGCTTTGAGTGAAACACAACCTAGAATCTACCTAACCAAAACAATCATCCACCAGACAATTGCTTGGATTGTAAGTATTCCTAAACAGACTTTACACGTGAAGACTAACCTTCTTCACTTACCGATATGTCTACCACAATGTATCAAAATATACAAAGGGTGACTTACAAGGACACACAAGGGACTCTCAAACCCTAGACCTTTATTTTACACTTAAGTTATTCTTGATGTGAGTGCTTAATTTCTTCTGCTTCTGCTCCTCCTTTGATAGCAATGCAGGCTGAGCTTGGGCTGCTCCAAAGTAACAAACATTAGTTTTAACTAATTTCCACAATTCAAGGTGCTGTCAAATTAGGTCATGGCTTTTCATGATATGGTCAGCACTGCCTAGAATCTCCCATGAGATAACTTGGGAGTCATAACAGGTTTCTTGAAGTATAGCCTGAGTTTCCTCATGCAATATAACAGAAAACTAACATGCCTGTTATGCACGCCTGATGTCATACGATCAATGTCATATGACATCCAGTATGACATCCAACTCTCTTTGTGCTTAGCTGACAAACCTTGCCCTACTGAACACTCCTGCAGAATCTTCTTCATACCAGTAGAACCAAGCATATTGTAGTTTCCTAAAAAGTCTCAAAGATCCTTTTTATGAACCCCAACTAAATCTGCACTTTGTTCCTACTAATTCTCTTTGGCCTGCACATACTGATGAGGTATATCCAAAGAACTTCTGTCAAGTGATATACACTAGCAGCTCCTTCTGCTGTCATGCAGCTATGTCCTGCTTAAAACACATGACATCACACCTCACTCACCACCTGTGAGGAACTTCATCAGAACTCAACCTGTTGTGGCTACTGCTAACACATAGCAGCAGTGATACTCAGTATGACATTCATGACAATAATTATGTCATCAGCTCCTGCTAGCTCCTTCTGCATCCATGACATCCTTAACCGCAGTTCTATTACCAGCTCCTACTTGCTCCTGCTGCATCAGTAGCAATGTCACGAGTCATCAGCCCCTGCTCCACCACTACTCCTGCTATTTCTCACACATGACAGTAGTTCTGTCATGACAGCAGATGGATGTCACGATATTCAGCATGACATTCACATTAAAGCACTCCACAGCAGTTTTGTCACCACAATAGATGGAGTTGTTATAACATCCTGCTTATCATCAGTGTAGGATCATGTTATACCAAAATTTAGCCAATCATAGAACCATAGAAACATGGAACTAACATTGGGGATGACACCAAAATATTAGCCGTTGATCGATACATCAAGTTTCAAGACTTTCTCTCGTAGCTCTCCTCTCTCTGTGACGTTATTCCTACGTTGCTATCAAGTATCATGAGCTTGTGCCAGATCTTGTTGTACAACAACTTAAGTTACCATCATTTCTCCGTTTCTCTTTGATAGATTGTTCCTTATTTCTCCTTTGTTGTGTCGACTTTTTCTTTTCTGTAAGTGAGAGACATAGTTGTTGAATGTGTATTTATCGTCTCTAAGCATTTATTCTTCTGTTTGATTTTGCAAAATTTCCCCCTCCCCCCGATTGTGTTGTTATGCTTGGCTGTTTCATGAGAAGGAAGGGGAAAATTGTGTTCTTGATTTCATGTTTGGGTTTGTAACTTTATGTATTGCTATTTCATGTTATTTGGAAGGATGAAGATTCAATGACGTAAAAAATATTAGAGATTTGATAGTATAATTCAAACATGGTTTTAGTTATTTGAATTTCTCCATTTTTGGAAAGTTTGGTCTCTGAGGAGTAGGTTTCATCATGTTTTGCAGATGACATAATTTTTGAAATAAAATCGTGTATCCAAGTGATGAGAATCAAATTATTTTTTTATTTCTTCTTGTATTATTTTGATTAATGAAAAGAACAGTGCAAAAGAGATGAAGAAGGAGTGCAAATGAAAAAGAAAGTCTGAGTATGTTTATTTCCTCTTAATCCATTGACACATGTCTTATTATCACTGGTTGATGGTTAATGTTGAAAAGTTAAACCAATATTTTACTTTTTGTTTTTTAATTGTTTTTTATATTTACATTATTATTATTATTATTATTATTATTATTATTATTATTATTATTATTATTATTATTATTATTAATATTATTATTATTATTTAGGTTTAGCATAAGTTTTATAGTTAGGCCATTTGGATGTGAGATGGTAGACCCATTAATCATGACACCTCCTATAATTTGAAATAAATATATGTTGTTTTTATTTGATTTTCATTGCACTTAAATAGGTTTTTTAATTTGTGAATTCGACAATGTTATGTCACTGAAACTTTCGATACATTGATAAGATATTTTTTTCGTGTTATGATCCTTGATTAAGACATTTCACTCATTTGTCATTACGCACAAACTGGTTTGAGCACATGGTTAACTCGTTTCGATCATTTTGCACTCGATCTTGTTGCTTATTTATTTTTAATTAATCTAATTAATCAATTAAGGTTTTGTTTAATTAGATTAGTTTGTTAATCAATTTTAATTAACATGATTATTTGATTACATTAATTTTTAATCAAACAATTTTAATAATTAATTTTCTTTAGCTTAATTGAATGATTTAATCAAAGTTTATTCAATTTATTTTGTTAAATAAATATGATCTCCTTATTCCACTATCACAAATTCAAAATCATTTAAAAATCAAGCCCATTCAATCTCATTCCTATTCAAAATCATTTCAAAATCGTTTTCATAACTCAATAGAATAAAAGCTGATAAAAGAGAAAAGAATACCATACTTGCAAAATAAAAAAATTTATTGTAAAATCTGAAAAAACAATTAACATCAGTTTCTAATGAAGCTTTAAATAGATGAACAATACTAAAGTGTAGGATTAACATGCATGTTCATTATATATTTAACTAATAGTAAATAGTAAATTAAAGTTATTGTTATAAATAGAAATATTATTTTAATTAGGGTTGATAAGCCAAGTTTCTCCTTCAATAAAATCAATTTCATCGGTTAGATTTCGTGCCCATGGAGCTCTTCCGGAAAAATTAGATCCAGGTCCGCTACATTTATACTCACCATAGTATATTGTTTTGCTGAATTTATATATAAAGTTAGTCAATGCATTTAATAAAAAACTTGTATAAAGTAAAAAATTTGATCAAAGAATGTACTCACGGATAGTGTGTTCCATTCATAGTATCTTCCCATCCTTTAGGAAGAACAATCTCTTTCATATTGGTGTAAGAGTAAATGACTCTTGAATATTCTCCCCATGGTCTTCCTAGATAAACTTGTCCAGTACCTTTTACAGTACAATTTTTAAAAGAAAATCCAGTATCTAATGATGAACTTGATCGCTTTTGAGCAGTAATATATCCTATGTTCTTAGCAATTGAATTTAGAGTGCATTCCTGAAATGAATCAAAAATTAAATTTTGATCAATTAAAAAAAATAGCCCTGCAACAACTACAAGTAGCTTACAAAAAATCACGAGCACTTTTGAATCAATCATAATAATTACATTTGATTCTACTGCTAGAACTAATAGCTAACCACTAGAACTAATATCTAGAAGTATAAATAATTATGTAAACTATTATTCTATAACAAAAAGATTAATTTGATGAGAATATTTTATGCAACACATTTTTAGTAGTGGTAGAATAATATTCTAAAGACCTTATAAGAAATAGAATTAAAATTGAAAGAATACCTCATATAGGGACCTTCCAAAACCAAAGATGAAATCAATAGAGCCTTCTATGAAGCAATTTTTAAAAAAGTGAAGGCCTTTGTGATCATATAGAGTGTCTTGAACTCCACGGAATGTACAATTGTAAAAAGCAGATTTGTTACCAGAAATGCGAAGCGCAACAGCTTGTTCTACTTTCTTTCCAAAATATGAAGCAGAGTTCTATTTAACAGATAAATAAACTTAGTGAGCAATTATTTTTATCATAATTAATTTCTTAAACATTTGTAAAAACAATGATATATAATAAGAGCATAAATAATTTGTAGGATATTTTTGAATAAATACTAGGTTAGTTTATTATGTAAGTACCTCAAATGTAATGTTGATGGCCATAAAATAGTCAGCATTCACAGCAACAGTTGGAGTATTGAACGTCCCCAATGGATGTCCATCACGTCCAATGATAGAACTTGAATCATTCCAAGAAATAGTCTGTTCGTTCCTTGTCTCCCCCAAAAAAGTTATGAAAGGTAATGTTTGGGGGATCACAATTTTTTCCCTTAAATGAATTAATCATCAAAACAAATTACACAATTTAACTACGTAATAAATTATACCAAAAGATAAAATGTTAAAAGTTAATATATTGAGTTATAATGAGCATTGTTATTACCTATAAACTCCAGGTCCAATCAACAAAATAACTCTCCTATTGTTTGGTGGTTGAATGCTACTAAGAGCTGCTGTAATGGTTGTGAAATTAGAATTACCATCTTTACTAATAGTTATTTGAATTTTTTTACTCTCAGCTTCCCTCAACTTTAAATCAAGACTTTTTTGTTCAAAGACACTCACATATTTAGACTCAAGAATATTTGATTCAAAAGTGAAGCGAAAAGATGAAAGAAAAACTAAAATGACAAGGAAATAAATGTTTGAAACCATGGTAATTATACTTTGTATCAATTTCTAAATAATAAAGACATACACATATTAATATTATATATATAACACATATACATGCTTATATCAATTATCAAAATATCTCTCAAGTACAAGTAAATACAAAGAGAAATGAATATAACATGATACATTATATTAATGAATATAGTATAGTGAGGTAAATAAATTATGAAATGTGTCATTCACATAAATTTTATGAAATTTATCATAGTAATTTATTCCTTTTCAAAACTGCTAAAAATAGTTATACGTTCAAACTTGAATATATTGTACGAATCCTAAGATTAAAAAGAAAATGTAAATATTAAAGATAATCTGAACTTCCTTCAAACTTTTTTTTTTTAATTTTGTTTTTTAACTTAGCAAAATTGAATTATTTCTTTTCAATGTATAATTAACCTAACTTTTACACAAAATGATGAAAGATTTTGTACACAAAATCATTTGTGTCATCATTCTTTACATAACATCAATTATTTCTTTTAAGATATTTCTGTGTGATTCTTAGGGAAAATCAATTTCTTCTAATTTGTGTGTTTAAAGTCTTGCTATGAATTTCTCATACTTTTAACTTCAATCGAGTTTAAATCTTGATAACGAGAATTCAGAAATTAAGACTAACTGTTCTTGGAGAACTTTTCGAGTCTTCAGGTTGTTAGCAAGAATGAGGGATTGTCAATGGCGGTGACAAATTCCATTGAAAAGAAACAATTTTTTCTCTTTAGCATTGCATTAATAGTAACTGTGTGGAAGACTACAGATAAGGAGGAGTTCTTCTTGGATCTTCGGACAACTCTCATATTACGATACTTACACAGTAAAACATATCATGTAGGAAACTACTTTGCAACTGAATTCATCAAAACTGTATCGTGATCAATAACAATCACACGTGGCATGTTTTCTTGAGATTTTAACATAATCCAACACAATTCCAAAACCCAGGAAAAATTATCCTCTTTTCACTCTACAAAAATTCAAACCCAACTGATAAAATACATCTCTATAGAAGTAACACAAACAATTTCAAAAAATGAAAGTTTGTAATTGTAGGTCTTAGATTATGAATCAATTATCAGCACAGTGGAAAATATGTTAAACATATTGATGGAATCAACATGAGTCCAACATATATCTGAAATAATTTTTCCTACCTCACGCACTATATACCTATATACGAAATGATTACCATCTAACATCTTCAAAAATTGTGACATTTTAGGTCTTGGATCTCTTATCGTCTTATTATTTTGGATGTGAATATTATGTACTTGCCTAATATTTGAGAACCTTTTGGATCTTTTCCTTTTCAAAGTTGTGAGTGTGTTTTTAGAATGAACCGTGTTCAATGTCATGTCAAAAGTAAGTTTCTTCTCTTCAAAATTCATACGACATACAATCAGATGAGCGACTAAGTTGTGACACAAAGCATGGTTCTGTATAACATAAATCACATTTAATATCCATGTATTATCATCGATATTTCCTTGATCTGGTGTCATTTTGATTCAACTTCCAAATAGGTTCTTTATAATTGCCAACTCTTTACATCTCATTGTAACAAATGTATGTCATTAATCAAAATCATAATCCGACTTCCTAATAACAATGTCAAACCCTAATTTAATAGCCTATATGGTGACCAATTGAAGGATAGTGTTCACGTATAGAATAATCCAGTTTATTGGTAAATAATTTTCTAACATCAAATTAGGCATCACCTGGTTTAACATCCTTAGATGCAATAACTTTGGTGATGACATCATGGTGCACCTTAACTACAACCAATTAAATAGAAGACAATTTAAATTCACCATAAAAAGTCCAGATTTCAATTTCTAGAACACTCGTAAAAGAATCTGTATTTCAAAATCTGGACACAATTCATATTTCATATAAAAAAACAACTAGATTTCCTCATTAATAATTAATGGATCACATGTACATTATATGTAATTCAAACTTCTTTTGTTTCTTTTGATTTCAAAATATAGTAGAAAGTTGTTTGCAAGTCAAAATATTGAATGAGAATGAAATGAAATTTTAGTAGTTTGTCAATGTTGGTGTTATAATCATGAAGAAACTCATACATGCAACGTTATGCAAAATTCATTTCCCCGCTTAGTGTTTATGGATTTCAATCTCTGAATGGTGAGCGTATATCCCAAGATTGAAATCTAAAATTTTTTTTGGGAAAAATGTGGGTGGCTCTCTGAAGAATTAATTTGTTGTATAAAAGGTGTGTCCGAATTCCAATCTCTGAAAGCTACGCAGGAAATTTCCGGATATCCATAGGGTGTGTGATCATTACATGGGTGTAGTGAACAACTCCGATATAAAATATTTTGTCGTCATCAAACTTGAATATATTGTACGAATCCTAAGATTAAAAAGAAAATGTAAATATTAAAGATAATCTGAACTCCCTTCAAACTTTTTTTTTTTAATTTTGTTTTTTAACTTAGCAAAATTGAATTATTTCTTTTCAATGTATAATTAACCTAACTTTTACACAAAATGATGAAAGATTTTGTACACCAAATCATTTGTGTCATCATTATTTACATAACATCAATTACTTCTTTTAAGATATTTCAGTGTGATTCTTAAGGAAAATCAATTTCTTCTAATTTGTGTGTTTAAAGTGTTGCTATAAATTTTTCATACTTTTAACTTCAATTGAGTTTAAATCTTGATAACGAGAATTCAGAGATTGAGACTAACCGTTCTTGAAGATCTTTCTGAGTTTTCAGGTTGTTAGCAAGAATGAGGGATTGTCAATGGCGGTGACAAATTCCATTGAAAAGAAACAGTTTTTTCTCTTTAGCATTGCATTAATAGTAACTGTGTGGAAGACTACAGATAAGGAGGAGTTCTTTTTGGATCTTCGGACAATTTCATCGTTTAAGAAACTAGTAGGATCAAGGGGTTGTTAGCTACACACTAAGGCTTGGAGCAGAATTGGTGTTTTTGGAAGTTTCAAGTAATATATTTGAGTAAATATCACGTAGAAGAATTTGGCAAATTTGGTATATACAAGTCGAGATCCAAATTAAGAGATTTATTTTATCAGTTGTAGTGTGGATTGGTTATGGTATGAACTCTTGGAAATAATTTTCAAATAATTAGGAACTATGCAGGTTCAAATGGGAAACCATTAAATAGTGCATGTAGGCTAAGCGAGGACGAACGCCGAAGCACTATAAGTCTCAGTGTCATCTCTCTAACTCTTACTCTTACATTTAAATTTATATTGGATGCATGCTAGATTTTTCAATTCCTTCATTTTATATCATTTTGTTCTTAATGGCAATTTATTGTTAGAACAACATACAAAAAACAGAGATTGAAGGTAGTAAAAATGGTGGAAAAGAAATTGGAGAAGAAGATGAAATTGAGAGAGAAAGGGAATTAGGGTAGAGAGTATTATTGGATGAATTGGAATTGGCATTATTATAGAATTGGAAATTACAAAATGTATTTATACACTTGAGAGAATAATCCAAAAAAAAAAAACAAAACCAACTAAAGTGGTCATGCTATTAAATTCACAGAATTTAACAACTTTCAACACACCACCTCACTTTAGTTGCTCCAAGTTCATCATGCTCAAGCTCTTCAACAGTCTCTTGAACACCTCATTTATCACACCCTTTGTCAACAAATCCGCAACTTGGTCCTCGCTTCGGCAATAGCTCAATCTAAGCTTTCCATCACTGATCAATTCTCTCAAGTAATGAAACCGCATCTCAATATGCTTCCTCCTTCCGTGTGCAATCGGATTCTTTGCAAGATTTATTGCAGAAACATTATCCACAAACAGTGTGGTAACATCATAATCACCATATACCAATTCCTTCATAAGATTCACAAGCCACATAGCTTGGCATGCACTCAACGCCGCCGCAATGTACTCGGCCTCACAAGAAGAGAGTGCTACAACCGATTCCTTCTTCGAACACCATGAGATTGGTGTACTACTGAACATAAAGATGTAACCCGCTGTCGATTTTCGATCATCTTTATCTCCACACCAATTAGAATCGGTGTAGCCAAGTAAAGTACATTTGCGGCCCATATCTGATACGGGGAAAAGAATTCCGCAATCAAGAGTGTCTTTCACATATCTAAGGATTCTCTTGACCGCTTCCAAGTGAGACACCTTAGGTCTCTCCATGAATCTACTCGCAATACCGACACTAACAGCCAAATCCATTCGAGTATTGCATAAATATGGTAACGATCCAATCAAACTCCGGTAAAGTTTTGGATCAACATCATCTTCATCATCACTTTTGGACAGCTGTACTCTAGCCTCACAAGGTGTAATACAAGCATTACAATGCTCCATCTCACACTTTTTCAAGATATATAGAGCATACCTCCTTTGATGCATAAGCAACCCCACTTTTGACTTGTGAAACTCTATGCCAAGAAAGTAACTCATGACCCCAGGGTCCGTCATCTCAAACTCACTCATGAGCTCCCCTTTGAACCTTGAAATACTCTTGTCATTGCTGCCCGTAATTAAGAGATCATCAACATACAAGCATAGTATAATAGCACCATCAATATTATCCGATCTCACATAAACACCATGTTCGGATAAACATCGTTTGAAACCGATGTCAATAAGAAAGTTGTCTATACGTTTGTTCCAAGCTCTTGGAGCTTATTTCAAACCATACAACGCCTTGTGTAGCTTGTAATACCTCCTTCTCTTAATTTTTAATCACGAAACCGGGTGGCTACCCCACATAAACTTCCTCATCAAGAGGACCATTCAAAAACGCAGATTTTACATCCATTTGGTAAATCACCCAATAGTTGCTATGCGCAATCCCAACAACCAAACAAATAGTCTCCAATCTAGCCACCAGTGCGAATACCTCCTCGTAATCTATACCTTCATGTTGCAAGAACCCTTTCGCCACTAATCGAACTTTGTGCTTGATTACTTCACCTTTAGGATTTGCTTTAACTTTATAGACCCATCGCACACCTATCGGTTTCTTTCTGAGTGGTAAATCGACCAACTCCCAAGTACCATTTTTTTCAATAGATTTCATCTCCTCTTTCATTGCACATATAATTTAGGATCGCTTAAAGCTTCCTTCTCATTTACCAGTCCAGATTCGGCCATAAGCACGAAATGAAAAAAATCACCATCATTATTCACTTCGTTATCTTGGAACCTCTCGTAGTCTCGGAGTCTATGACGTAAGGCTCTTTGCCTCACTAATCTACCATTATTCACTATAACATTTTCCGCTACTGTAGGTGCAGGTACATCGGCATTGGACCCCGCCGGATCAGACAACTCGAAGAACTGCTGCTGTTCTACAGGGTGTAATCGATTAGTAGCAATCGGGTAATCGATTAAACCTGATGTTTCAGCCGTTTTTATTTCTTCAAAACATACATCTCGGGTTATCACGATTTTCTAATTCTTCTCATCAAATAGCTTGTAACCTCCAGTAGAGTGATATCCAACAAATATCAACTTCTCACCTTTATCATCCAACTTCTTTCTAAGTTGATTTGGTACATGACGATATGCAATCGATCAAAAAAATGCGCAAATGATTCACACTCGATTTGAAACCACTCCAAACCTCTTCTGGTGTGATCTTCTCCAGCTTCTTAGTAGGACACCTATTCAACAAGTAGGTGGCTATAGACACGGCCTCACCTCACAATTCCTTAGGCAACTTCTTCCCACAAAGCATACTACCCACCATGTTCATTATTGTATGATTTTTCCTCTCGGCAACTCCGTTTTGTTGAGGCATATATGGAGGCACCACCTCACGCACAATACCCTCAAGATCATAAAACTTCCCAAACTCACTAGAGGTATATTCACATCCACCATCCGTTTTGAGAATTTTGGGCTTCCGACCGCTTTGACGCTCCACCATGGATTTGAAACTCTTGAACACTCCAAATACCTCATCCTTCCTCTTTATAAGATATGTCCAAAGCTTCCTATTAAAGTCGTCAATAAACGTAATAAAATATCGATTGCCGCCATAAGTCTCTACTTGCATCGTTCCACAAACATAGGAATACACCACCTCAAGTAAGCCTTTGGTTCTTCGACCCGCATCCTTGCTAAACACATTCGTGTGTTGCTTACTCTACACACATTCCTCACACAATTCTGTCAGAACACTAATATGTGGCAGCCCCGTTACCATTTCACTTTGTTGCAACATTTTGAGATCCCTAAAATTTAGGTGACCAAGACAGTAATGCCATAGCCATTCATCTCTACTTGCCGCAGTAGCTAAACAACGATGCTCCATAACCTTTAACTCAACCTTAAAAGTTCTATTGGCAGCCATCGACGCTTTTTGAATCAACACACCACTTGAATCTAAAACACGTAACATCTTGTCCTCCAACCGAATTACGTACCCTCTTTCAAGTAATTAGCCAATGCTTAAAAGATTGCACTTAATTCCTGGTATGTACAAGACATCTTTGATCCTTGAATATCCACCATTCTTCCTACCCCTTCGGCGCTTAAAGTGGTGTCGTCGGCAAACTTGACTTTACTCTTTGTCACTTGATTGATTTCCATAAACCAATCCTTCTGACCCGTCATATGTGTTGAACAACCAGAATCCAAGTACCATTCATCTTTACTTTGAACTCCATCACGCACGGTAACTAATGCATTTTGATCTGAATGCATTTTCTCACTACTTTCTGAAATAATACAGCTGTTGTCCCGTAAACTATCACCACAGTAGCTGCTGTTCTGAACATCAACAGTGCCATAATTCTCCTCTGTGACCATCACTAGAAGGGTGTCTTCATCATCTCCCTCTTCTCTAGCAACCTTGGCTTCATCATTTCGAGTTTTATTCGATCTAACACGACACATAGATTGAAAGTGTCCAAGCTTTTTACACTTAAAATATTGCACTTTACTCAAATCCCTTTTGATACCATTGCTATGATTACTCTCCTTGGAGCTGCTCTCACCCTTTTCACCCGTTGAATTTTTCGAGTTTTGAGACTCGTTTGCACCAAACTTCTTAAAATTTGGCTTACCTCTAGCTGCAAATTTTCCTTTCGACCTCTTGTTCTTCTCATTAAAACGCGCTTGCAAAGCGATCTCCACTTTGTCTTTGTCGGCACCTCTCTCATCCATCCTTTGTTCATGCGCCTCTAACGAACTTTATAACTCATCCTTGCTCAAAGTAGTTAGATCCTTTGACTCTTCAATATCCACAACTATATTATCGAACCGTGATGTTAATGAATGAAACACTTTCGATACAACATTCTTCTCAAGAATCGTTTCGCCACATGACTTGATTTGATTAACTAACCGGGTAATGCGCGTAATGTATTCGTTGATCGTTTCTTTGCCCTCCATTTGCGTTAACTCGAATTGACATTTGTAAGTTTGTAAACATAACACCTTTGCTTTGACGGCACCGACATATGCTTTCTCCAAGATTTCCCATGCTTGCTTCGCGGATTCACAATCGCCAACCTTCTCGAAATTGTCGTTATCAACACAAGAGTGAATCAAGAATAGGGCTTTGTAATCCTTCTTCTTTTCTTCCTTGTGTGTAGCCCTAATAGCTTCGGTAGCATCTGCCCCTAACGGTGTAACTCCATTGATGACGATCTCAAGAACCTCTTAATAACCAAACATAACCTTCATTTGTTTCGCCCATTTGTCGTAGTTCTTTGAATCAAGAATTGGGAGATTGGTGGGAATTTGATCATTAGAAACAGTAGCCACTGTTGCAGCGGATTAGGATCAATAACCGGAGCTCTTGATGCCAAATGTTAGAACAACATACAAAAAATAGAGATTGAAGGTAGTAACAATGGTGGAAAAGAAATTGGAGAAGAAGATGAAATTGAGAGAGAAAGAGAATTAGGGTAGAAAGTATTATTGGATGAATTGAAATTGGCATTATTATGGAATTGGAAATTACAAAATGTATTTATACACTTGAGAGAATAATCCAAAAAAAACTAAACCAACTAAAGTGGTCATGCTGTTAAATTCACAGAATTTAACAACTTTCAACATTTATTACGTAAAGCTTTAGGTTTTGTTGGAATTGGATAACTAGTCAAGTTATTCTTGTGACTGATAAATTTGAAAACAAATTGAATATTATAATTCCATACATTGAATTAATTGTGTACACTCCTTCAGACTACATAAATTGAATCAATTCATACCAAGTGTTTTATTATTATAATCTTAGATATTTGTGAAACAAACTGTGTTAGCTACCTTGATCATATTCAATTGTATAATTTTAATTTCGCTTCAAACCTTCCGCTCGCAACTCATTTTTAAAAACACTCTGATTTTGAAAAATGGAGGTTACTATTTTTAATTTGGGTCAATTCACCCCTTTTAGACCGTTTTGCTACTTCCATATTCACACCTAACATCTTCTCATTCACGTGGTCTAAAATTGGTTTCAACATATTTCAAGAAATTCGAACATTCCACCAACACCCTTCTGAATTTTATAATAGATTCATCATATAACTCCTTAGTAGAAGCATTTATTATAACATTACAAGCATTCATTATGCTTTCCAATATTACACCAGGTTTGACCAATTTCTTTTCTTCAATTTTTATATGTTTGCTCTCTACCACATACTTAAGTCTAACTCTCATATTTTTGGTTATATGATACTTACACACTAAAACATATCATGTAGGAAACTACTTTGCAACTGAATTCATCAAAACTGTATCACGATCAGTAATAATCACACGTGGCATGTTTTCTTGAGATTTTAACATAATCCAACACAGTTCCAAAACCCAAGAAAAATTATCCTCTTTTCACTCTACAAAAATGCAAACCCAACTGATAAAATACATCTCTATAGAAGTAACACCAACAATTTCAAAAAATGGAAGTTTATAATTGTAGGTCTTATATGTTGAATCAATAATTATCAGTACAGTGGAAAATATGTTAAACATATTGGTGGAATCAACATGAGTCTAACATATATCTGAAATAATTTTTTCCTACCTCACGCACTATATACCTATATACATAATGATTATCATATAACATATTCAAAAATTGTGGCATTTTAGGTCTTGGATCTGTTATCGTTTTATTATTTTGGATGTGAATATTATGTACTTGCCTAATATTTGAGAACCTTTTGGATATTTTCCTTTTCAAAGTTGTGAGTATGTTTTTAGAATGAACCGTGTTCAATGTCATGTCAAAAATAAGTTTCTTCTCTTCAAAATTCATACGACATAAAATCAGATGACCGACTAAGTTGTGACACAAAGCATGGTTTTGTATAACATAAATCACATTTAATGTCCATGTATTATCATCAATATTTCCTTGATCTGGTGTCATTTTGATTCAACTTGCAAATAGGTTCTTTATAATTGCCAACTCTTTACATCTCATTGTAACAAATGTATGTCATTAATCAGAATCATAATCCGACTTCCTAATAACAATGTCAAACCCTAATTTAATAGCCTATATGCTGACCAATTGAAGGATAGTGTTCACATATAGAATAATCTAGTTTATTGGTAAATAATTTTCTAACATCAAATTAGGCATCACCTGGTTTAACATCCTTAGATGCAATAACTTTGGTGATGTCATTAGGGTGCACCTTAACTACAACCAATTAAATAGAAGACAATTTAAATTCACCATAAAAAAGTCCAGATTTCAATTTCTAGAACACTCGTAAAAGAATATGTATTTCAAAATCTGGACACAATTCATATTTCATATAAAAAAACAACTAGATTTCCTCATTAATAATTAATGGATCACATGTACATTATATGTAATTCAAACTTCTTTTGCGTCTTTTGATTTCAAAATATAGTAGAAAGTTGTTTGCAAGTCAAAATATTGAATGAGAATGAAATGAGATTTTAGTAGTTTTTTCAATGTTGGTGTTATAATCATGAAGAAACTCATACATGCAATGTTATGCAAAATTCATTTCCCAGCTTAGTGTTTATGGATTTCAATCTCCAAATGGTGAGGGTATATCCCAAGATTGAAATCTAAAAGTATTTTTGGCAAAAATGTGGGTGGCTCTCTGAAGAAGTAATTTGTTGTATAAAAGGTGTGTCTGAATTCCAATCTCTGAAAGCTACGCAGGAAATTTCTAGATATCCATAGGGTGTGTGATGTAACGCCCGTTCGTTTTAAATTAAATTAGTTATGAATTGATAGTGTGCCTTTATGTGGGAGTGTGTCTGAGAGCGTTGGTGGATGTCCTTAAAGTATAAGAAATCATTTAATAAATATGGAGTTTAATAATAATATAATATAATTAATGATGATGATAATTTAATAATTAATAGTAATATTATTATTATATTTATTATTATTATTATTATTATTATTATTATTATTATTATTAGTTGTAATCATGGTTGTCAAACTCGAATCCGTCGCATGTCATTCCTATGGATGATGTGCAAGTACGTGACAATCTTACAGTGGAGACGATGCCTGTAAGAATTGATGATCGAGAGGTGAAGACATTAAGAGGAAAAGAGATTGCTTTGGTGAAAGTGGTCTGGTTGGGAGCTGCTGGCGAAAGCTTGACATGGGAACTGGAAAGCAAGATGCAAGAGTCTTACCCCGAGCTGTTTGATCGAGCTAATTTTGAGGATGAAATTCTTTTAAGTTTGGAGGAGTTGTAACGTCCGTTCGTTTTAAATTAAATTAGTTATGAATTGTTGGTGTGCCTTTATGTGGGAGTGTGTCTGAGAGTGTTGGTGGGTGTCCTTAAAGTATAAAAAATCATTTAATAAATATGGAGTTTAATAATAATATAATATAATTAATGATGATGATAATTTAATAATTAGTAGTAATATTATTATTATTATTATTATTATTATTATTATTATTATTATTATTATTATTATTATTATTAGTTGTAATATTAGTGGATGGAGTAAGTGAAATAGAGGAGTTATTAGAGAGGTTGTGGGAGAAAAAAAGGGAAAAACACGATAAACTACTCATAACCAAAATTAAGGAAAAAGGTTGAGGAAAAAGGAAAAAGGAACGTAGCTGTGGCGAAATTGAGAACATAGGAATTAACCGCCGGAGAGAATTCAAGGTAGTTGCAGAAGAGTCGCCGGAAAGCAGACCGGAACCAGGAAGTTTATAGTTGTCCTCAATCCAAAGGTAAGGGTGGGGTTCAATTCTATAACTGTGGGTATGATCAATTTCATGAAAGGAATTGAATCATGGGGTTAGTTCCCGTAGGTTGAGAAATATTAAGGGTTAATATTTATCTGTGCCTGAATTAGTGTTTATGTCATTAGTTCTATGTAATGATATTGGGAAACGGCGCCGACACGCGCTAATTTCCCATTTGTTGAGAGGGTTGTTATGGTGTCCTCATTTAATTATATTATGTTGAAAGTTGTGGTTACGTGATCCGTATGAAATTGTGATGCTTCGGTTATGGACAATTTGGTTGTAGGCTTAATGCCTTGTTGCGTGATTGTGGAGGTTGTGTTGTAGTCCATAATAGCTGCATCTCATAGCATATCATCCTGGTTGGCCTGTATTGGCGTTGGTTGTACCTGTATTGGCGGCCTTTAATGGCAAATAAATTGGTGGTGGAGTGCTGTTCCAAATTGGTACCACATGCATATGCATAGTTGAGTCGCATAGTGTCGCGTCATTATAATGTTGTGATATGTTCTTGACATGAATTTTACCATGCCTTATGTTATAATTTTGATATCTCACCCTTTACGTTGTATGTTACCTCCGTCAGTGGTAATTTGCAGGTAACCCGGAATATAATTCGCTTTCTGTTTAAGGTGTCGTTGGTCACTCTGATACGTAGCACTCTTGGGGGGATGAACGATTAATTTTATTGCGTTAATTGATTTACTTGTTGCTGAATTTTATTAAGTACTTTTATTTAAAAATTGGTTGCTTCTGATAATGCCAAATGTTGGTTGTACGTACTAGACCGATGAAACGGTAATGCTGATTGTTATGGTTGAAACTAGTTGTTTTAGTGAATTTATGCAAGATTACTACTTGCTGAATTTTAATGGAATTTAGTTGCATACTTTCTGGTCTTGCTTTGGTTTATTATAAATGTTGGAAGTGTATTAAATTCCGCGGCGAAATAACAGGTTGTCTTGTAATTGACTTGTTAAACAAGTTGCCATTATTTGTTCATCCGGACCTGTGCTATGTATGTTATTAAATGTGTTACTGCAAGAGTATGTTATCTGTTAAGGTGAAATTGTGACACCTCTGATGCGTCCTAGAATTTGTGAGTGTGACGGTCGTCACCATTCCATGACGTTTGTCATGACCGTCACGGTCGTGACATCTATGACGGTCGTAGGTTTGAGGGGATTTTTGACCTAGTTCCACTTGAAATTTGAAACTTTCAAAAAAATTAAAGTTGTAGAGCTTTATGAGGGCTTTCCAAAAAGTTATAGAACTCTTCCATAGCCTTTGTGAGCTGAGAGTTTCGAATGGAGCAAGTTGGGTATGTGCACTAGTTTGTCAACTTGTCAAAACCCTACATGAACTTGATTTCCAACTATGAACTTCATCTCTAACCATGGATTGACATCTGATATGATGTTTAAAAGTGCATAATGAACTAATTCAGAAGAGAATCCAGGCATATCCCAAAGAATCATCCAAGACCATTGTTTAATAAGGAAAAAGTACAAAAGTACAATAGGAGAGAGATGGTTTGTGGCTGCAACATGGGAGATCTGTCCTTGCTATCTCTATAGTCATTTCATACAGCTCAAGATTATCTGGTTTTTAGAGGTTTATGGCCCTTGAAAGCATGCACCATCTGCAGAAAGCAAGCACACTTGGATTTACTAAGATTTTCCATCCAAAAACCACCTTGAAAACCACTTGAGCAAAGTTGTCCTCACCTTTTCTTTGCCTATAAATAGAGGTTTCCTCTATGCTAAAACACACACCAGAGCACTCTAAAACCCAAGAGAAAACCATAGCTTTCTCATCTTGCCTTGCTTTACTTGTAAGTGGAGAAAAGGTTCCAAACCACCAAAATTGCCTTGTTGCAAGTTTCACACCAGCTCCATTTCCAATCATTCAACCACCCTAAAAACCATCCACACAATCTCTAAATCACATATAGAAGGTGTTCCAACCATTAACTTTGCCAAAAATACCACAACACAAAAAGTCAACCTCTCACACCCTAAATATTGACTTTTCTGCACAAGATGATGAAACACACTGCCTAGATCATTTTCCTTCACTTTGACACTTGGAACACCTTCCATTCATGTCATACTAACTGTCTAGGACCTTAAACAAAAGCTGGAAATCCATTTGCACAAACTGTCCTCAAAGACCACTTGTTGCTTCAAAAGGAAGAAAGTTCCAATGCTTGCATCAAAGGAGGGAGATTTGGCAGCTAGCTTATTGTGGGAAGACTATAAGAGGTAGGTGACCCTAAACCTCCTCATTGATATGCATCATGTGTTTGAAATTGATTTTATGCTTGTTTAGGGGTTATTACTTATGAAAAAAATATGATTAGATCTTGGTATTATCATGTGAAGTTTTTGTGTTATTTTGTTTGTCTTGCTGCCTGCTTGCTGTTGAAAGGATTCACATTAAATTGTTGATGATCAACATTATCATATTGGTGTCTATTTGCTGTTAAAAACTCATTTTAGTTATGTCTTTTTTGGGGAAAAACATTGCTGCTAAAATTAATCATGTTTGCTTTTGAAAGACATTTCCACATGCTTGGCTGTCTGGTTTTGTTAATATGGTCATATCAGTTACTGCAAGGCATTGGATTGTTTTTGTTTGTTGTATGTTGTAGCATTAAGATTTCTGTTGGTTGAACTATATATCCTAGTTAGGATATGCAAGTATTGTTGAAACACATAATGCATCTGTTGGTTAACATTGTTTGAGGATGCCTTGGTTCTATTAAGGGCCATTTTGAGCTTGCCAACTCATGTGAACTGTCAGTATGCTTGTTTGGATTTTGTCAAATGATATGCCAATGTATTTGTTTTTTTGTTGAGATGATTCATATACTGCTGTTAAAGCATATGCTGATCCATGATGATCAACTTTGTTTTGTTCATAATCTTTGGTTGTCAAATTTGTTTCTCATGCTATAATGTGGTTTGAGTTTTGTCTGGACAAGTTGTAACTGTCATAAAGACCTGATGATGAATGTTTGGCCCTATGCTTTGCTTACTGTCCAAGTTTGTTGAGGTTTGTCAACCTATATCCCAAGCAGGATTTTAATTGGTTCCTGTCTGGCTGTTGAACCCTTGTGTCTTGTTTTGTGCTCTGCTTTGACTTGTGAGTCATGACTTGAACTGCTTGTTAGTTTTATAGGTCATTACTGTGTCTGTTCATGTTAGGTAGCATTATGATATCTTGCTACAAACCCAATTGCATTGAATTGACAGACCCCCTTGATTACTAACAACAGTCTAGAAGTTATTAGGTGACTGATTCAAGTTTACATCTAACTCATTTTTGTTTGAACTTATTAAATTTGTGTTGGCCTGAGGTGATGAGTGGTTTTGGTCTTGCTATTGACCATTCTGTTTTGTTTGTGCAACTCATATTCATCTTTGCAACTCATGTGCTTTCTTTTGTTCTATTGATATCTTGAATCATTTTTTGGTTAAAACTTAATCCATATCATATTTAAGACATGTGCATATGTGTTTTTGAACTGGATTGCAACTGCTTCATTCTCTGATTTCCAAAATTCATCTCAATTGTTTTTTGAAGAAAAAACTGATTGTTGTTTAGCATGGTCATGGCCAATGTTGAAGTGATTCACCTAGATGCTGTTGAAACACATCTTGATCTATGATGATCGACATATACAATTTATAATTCGGAGTTATATAAGCACTTAATTTGAGAGCTTATACAATTAAGCGCTTATTTTTGCTGTTGTTGGTGTAATTTTGCAGTTCTACCTGTTGTCATGGATATCACAGTGAACCTTCCCGATGAAACTAGTGTGGTTCTGAAGGTTTGTTTTAATTTTTTAATTAATTTCGGAAGAGATTAAAGAAATAAAAATATTAATGTCATTATAGCTTTGGTGTAATCTTGTGTCATCATTTGTTCATACCTGAGTTAGGCTTAAACAAGTATTTGAATTTCTAATTTCTGTAATACGTGTGTTTCACTTTATATACTTTATAATAATGTTTGGTTTTTTTTATTTTTAATGTGCGTATATATATATAAATATATAATGATAATTCAGAGAAGCGTGTATATATTAATATTGATAGAAATAGAATACAAGTGTGTGGATATTATATGTTGACAAAAAATAAGTGACTATTTCTTAAAAAAAAAAACAAAATCTAATTTTGCAATTTTCTGTTAAGTAGATTGAATATTTGAAAACTTCCACTTACTATGAAGTATTTGGGTTTTTCTCTCATTTTCAATTCAACTTTCTTTAGCTTTAGCTTTCACGACTTTGTTACTATTTTTATTATTTGTATATTATTATTTATATTAATTTATTTTTATATATTTTGAAGCAGGGAATATCTACGGATAGAATAATTTATTTTTATATATTTTGAAGCAGGGAATTATAAATTGTTACACACGAAGGCTTGGAGCAGAATTGGTGTTTTTGGAAGTTTCAAGTAATATATTTGAGTAAATATTACGTAGAAGAATTTGGCAAATTTGTTATATACAAGTCAAGATCCAAATTAAGAGATTTATTTTATCAATTGTAGTGTGGATTTGTTATGGTATGAACTCTTGAATATAATTTTCAAATAACCAGGAACTATGCAGGTTCAAATGGGAAACCATTAAAGAGTGCATGTAGGCTAAGCGAGGACGAACGCCGAAGCAATATAAGTCTCAGTGTCATCTCTCTAACTCTTACTCTTACATTTAAATTTATATTGATTGCATGCTAGATTTTTCAATTCCTTCATTTTATATCATTTTGTTCTTAATAGCAATTTATTACGTAAAACTTTTGGTTTTGATGGAATTGGATAACTAGTCAAGCTATTCTTGTGATTGATAAATCTGAAAACAAATTGAATATTATAATTCCACACATTGAATTAATTGTGTACACTCCTTGGGACTACACATATTGAATCAATTCATACCAAGTGTTTTATTATTATAATTTTAGATATTTGTGAAATAAACTGTGTTAGCTACCTTGATCATATTCAATTGTATAATTTTAATTTCGTTTCAAACCTTCCGCTCGCAACTCATTTTTAAAAACACTCTGATTTTGAAAAATGGAGGTTACTATTTTTAATTTGGGTCAATTCACCCCTTCTAGACCGTTTTGCTACTTCCATATTGTTAGCTCCTAATTTCGACGCCCCGTTTAGAAGAAAGGAATTCAAGATAAAAGGCCAAGGGTAAGTTGAGAACGAAAGATTGGTCGAAAGATGTAAAGCAGCCAAAAGAAGAAGTCAAAGAACTCACCCAAAAGTTAGGAGTTCGACCGCTTGCAGTTGTGGATGGTTCGTCGAAGGATTTGAAATTCAAAAGTTGGAGGGAACGGTTTTGCTTGCTAAAGACTTAAGAAGACACGTGGCACCTTATGAGCAGTAAATCCATGCATTTGTGACAAGTGGCGATAGGAGGTGATGTTGGAGGTTATTAGAAGTTATTTTTTACTACTATAAATAGGATGTCTTAGACATAGGCAAAGGGTGTTGTAATTTACTATTGTACAAATTACTCTTAAAATTACTCCAAGTATCCGAGCGTAGAGAAAGCGAGTATTATAGAGAATGTACGTGATGTAAACACACCATCTTTTCACCTAATGAAATTTACTTTATTTTGCTTTAAACTTTATAAAGTATTTATTGTCTCTGCACCTTTCTTCCTCACTTTCTTTATTATTCCTCTTTTTCCTATGCAATTCCTTTCTCTTCGCCCTCAATCTAATTTCTCCTCTCTAAACATACTTCTTTCTCTCTTTTATTGAAAGCATTATTTTATTTTCTAAGTTATTCCGTAGTCGAATAGATGTTTCTTTAAGATTCTTTCACCCCAATACTGTTTGAGTGTGAAACTTGGATAGATTTTCAAAACGAGAGCCTTTAGCACATGTCCTAGGATCAATCTGATCGATCCTGTGAGTCACCAAAGTTAGATTTGGAAGACCAGCGGTTGTTTTCCGATTTTCAAGAGAAACACATATTCACAGCTAACATCTTCTCATTCACGTGGTCTAAAATTGGTTTCAACATATTTCAAGAAATTCGAACATTCCACCCACACCCTTCTGAATTTTATAATAGATTCATCATATAACTCCTTAGTAGAAGAATTTATTATAACATTACAAGCATTCGTTATGCTTTCCAATATTACACCAGGTTTGACCAATTTGTTTTCTTGAATTTTTATATGTTTGCTCTCTACCACGTACTTAAGTCTAACTCTCATATTTTTGGTTATATGATACTTACATAGTAAAACATATCATGTAGGAAACTACTTTGCAACTGAATTCATCAAAACTGTATCGCGATCAGTAATAATCACACGTGGCATGTTATCTTGAGATTTTAACATAATCCAACACAGTTCCAAAACCCAGGAAAAATTATCCTCTTTTCACTCTACAAAAATGCAAACCCAACTGATAAAATACATATCTATAGAAGTAACACCAACAATTTCAAAAAATGGAAGTTTGTAATTGTAGGTCTTATATGTTGAATCAATAATTATCAGCACAGTGGAAAATATGTTAAACATATTGATGGAATCCACATGAGTCCAACATATATCTAAAATAATTTTTTCCTACCTCACACACTATATACCTATATACATAATGCTTATCATATAACATCTTCAAAAATTGTGGCATTTTAGGTCTTGGATCTCTTATCATCTTATTATTTTGGATGTAAATATTATGTACTTACCTAATATTTGAGAACCTTTTGGATCTTTTCCTTTTCAAAGTTGTGAGTATGTTTTTAGAATGAACCGTGTTCAATGTCATGTCAAAAATAAGTTTCTTCTCTTCAAAATTCATACGAAATACAATCAGATGGCCGACTAAGTTATGACACAAAACATGGTTCTGTATAACATAAATCACATTTAATATCCATGTATTATCATCGATATTTCCTTGATCTGGTGTCATTTTAATTCAACCTCCAAATAGATTCTTTATAATTGCTAACTCTTTACATCTCATTGTAACAAATGTATGTCATTAATCAGAATCATAATCTGACTTCCTAATAACAATGTCAAACCCTAATTTAATAGCCTATATGCTGACCAATTGAAGGATAGTGTTCACGTATAAAATAATCCAGTTTATTGGTAAATAAATTTCTAACATCAAATTAGGCATCACCTGGTTTAACATCCTTAGATGCAATAACTTTGGTGATGACATCAGGGTGCACCTTAATTACAACCAATTAAATAGAAGACAATTTAAATTCACCATAAAAAGTCCAGATTTCAATTTCTAGAGCACTCGTAAAAGAATCTGTATTTCAAAATCTGGACACAATTCATTTTTCATATAAAAAAACAACTAGATTTCCTCATTAATAATTAATGGATCACATGTACATTATATGTAATTCAAACTTCTTTTGCGTCTTTTGATTTCAAAATATAGTAGAAAGTTGTTTGCAAGTCAAAATATTGAATGAGAATGAAATGAGATTTTAGTAGTTTTTTCAATGTTGGTGTTATAATCATGAAGAAACTCATACATGCAATGTTATGCAAAATTCATTTCCCCGCTTAGTGTTTATGGATTTCAATCTCCGAATGGTGAGTGTATATCCAAAGATTGAAATCTAAAAGTATTTTTGGCAAAAATGCGGGTGGCTCTCTGAAGAAGTAATTTGTTGTATAAAAGGTGTGTCCGAATTCCAATCTCTGAAAGCTACGCAGGAAATTTCTGGATATCCATAGGGTGTGTTATCATTACATGGGTGTAGTGAACAACTCCTATATAAAATATTTTTCCGTCATCATACTGAAAAAGAAAGGTAAGGTTGTCTCATTGGGATTTAACGACAATATAGCAGACATACACAAGCCATAAAATCAAAATATTATGACTTAGGACGCAACCCTACATTTTCATGGGCTTTTCACTCCGGCTTGATAGGACCGACCTGTTTTTCCACCTCAAGTTTACTTATAGGTTTTAAGTTTAGGGAATGGGTGGATCCTTAATTTTTATATATAATCATATTCAATTTACAGATGAAGCCTTCATTGTAGAAGATAAGATCTCATATATTATCATAGTAATGAAGATAGATCCTATTATCTTTGAATTTGATTTCTAAGTTAAAAATTATTTTTCAAAAGTCTTTTGGTGTTAATGTTAAGGAGTCATGGTCGACAAATGTTTCTTTTACTCTTAATTTTATAATTTGGAGGCTTTTGTTTACTTTTCTGGGCCTTCCAATTGATTGTAATTCTCCTCGCCTTCTTTTTGGGTGCCTTTGGTTGAAAGAATTCAAAAGAACTATCTAGGTGGAAAGTAAATATCTTTCGATGGATAGTTAAATTTTTATGCTTAAATATTCCATGCCTTTGTTATCTGATTAATTTATTTCCTTCTTAAAAACTTTAGAAAATATTAATTATTATATTGAATTTATTTTTAAATATTTCTAGGAGATGGGAGTGAGAAAGATAGGAAAATATGTTTGATTAAATGAAATAAGGTGTATTTGGATTATGATGATGAAGGTTTAGGGGTGAGTAGGGTGAGGGAATGTAATTGTTCTCTGTTAAAACAATTGTATTATGGGAATACTGATGGATGTTAAGAAATGTGGTTGGGCCTAACTCAACCCTACAAAACCGGTTGGTAGAGTGAAGATTACCCCCACTTATAAACACATGTTCAAGCCATATATTATTCGATGTGGGACTCTTAACACTCCCCCTCACGCTCAGGACTGGACAACTGAAGCGTGGAAATAAATGGTGGGTGGCCCGATAGCAGAAACCATAGAAGGTGGCCCACTGGATCTTAAACTAGGCTCTGATACCATGTTAAGAAATGTGGTTGGGCCTAACTCAACCCTACAAAACCGGTTGGTAGAGTGAGGATTACCCCCACTTATAAACACATGTTCAAGCCATATATTGTCTGATATGGGACTCTTAACAGTGGAGCATGAGGATTTTTAGTTTAAGCTATTTGTGTATAATGTATGGATAAGAGGACAATAGAATTAAGGGGTGGTAATAAGGAATAAGTTTGGTAAAGAGATTTAATTAGAGTTAAAGAAGAGTGGATTAGAGATTTCAATATATAATCTCAAACAATGTAAACTATAGAACAACAATTTCAAATAATGTAAATCAATTAGTCAAAATGCGCAGAGTACACAAAGAAGTATAGCAGATACACAACACATATCGGTCTAATGGATAGACCGAACTTTGATACAACTCTTTGACAACCCTTAACCTCAAAGATATCTATTATTATATATTTTGAAAATAATTGTTTTTGTTGAAAAATAAAATATGAATTGTATCATATGTCAACATATAACAAGTCTAACCAACAACTAAAAAAGGCATAAACACAAGGCATAACCATAGCAAAATTACACACAAAAGAAAGAAGTGAGATACATTTTAATTTATGTTATGTGGTATAATAACACGAGTGAATAGAACGGACACAAATATCACATGATCAAACATCAAACAATACATGCATACCTACAATGCTGGAAATAATTAATGACAATGCAATGCTTCTACATTTTTACTTTATATGTATGTGTTACCATATTCCTAACTCATTATAGTAGACTTTAAGTACATGTTTATCATTTCAATTGAAGCAACACCATACTGGTTAACTTTGTTGCTTCGCACTCTCACTAGTAAGATATTGTTGGGTGACTACTCACGACTGTCCATCTTTATTAGTACATCCGGACATCATGAGATTAACATAAGCCACTTGTGCATTCCACGCCAGACGTCATAAATTCTAAAATCATCATAAAGTCCGAAGCATCAAAACCCATACAGGCTCCATAATCCCAATTCATATATAATATATGTCCTCATATTTATCTTCTATAATATGATGCATCTAAGTTGAAAGTATTTTAGGTGGGTATTTGTTTTATCATCTCCACAGGGATTGAAGTGATATTATTGTTGTTCTACAGTTTATAAAGTCTTAAGTGAGGGTTTTGATTGGTTTTGGTTTGGTGAAAATAAAATTCATAAGAGTTTGTAGCAATGAGTAAAAGTTTAGAAATATTAATGTTTTAAAAGACATATCAAGACTAGATTTCATCAACCTATTTTGCATGTATTCGATTAATTAAGCATGTGAACTTCATTCATAATCAACATAATCACGTATGGCTCATCTATAAGACTTATGTCTTAGACAATATTGTGAATTTTACTGTATTGTTTAATCGATGATGTTTTAAACTATTAAATAATACAAATAACATTTATGATCCGATAAAAATTAAAAATTCCATTTCCATGTCTAGATTTGGTCTTTTATAGATGATAAACTTAAATTGAGACATAAAAGATATATCTCACAATTATTTAATTCATAAATATTCAATAAAAGCAAAGATTACCATCTATTTTGAATATCAAGTTGTTCACACACAAAAGATCAAAAGAAATACATACAAGTTAAGATTGATTACATCTAATCTTGATACAAAAGGGGTTTAGCTACCCGTAACCATGTTAGCTTCTTCAATAAGTACCAAGAAGAAATCACAAGCATCAACTTCAAAAATTGAAGATTGATGCTTTGAAATCTTGATTTTGAGTTCCTGATGATTTATGATCTGAAAATGCATTTGGAATGATATAAAAGTGGAAAATTATCCAAAATATCTAACACAATCTATTTATAGCATGGGCCAAAAAGTATGATTGCGCTAAGCCCCGTCATAACCTGCTTAATGTAATCAGCAAAAATACAACTTAAACCGCTAAGGCTTGCACTTAGCATGACAGAGCCCGTTAAGCGTGCTTACGAAGGAAGTGAAAAACACTACTGCCTCTCTTTCTCCTGGCACGCTTTGATTGCGCTTATTCCAGCCTGACAAACTTTGAAACTTCAAATTTGACACTTTATAACTTGCTTTGTCCTTTAAACTTCCAATGCATCCAAAAGGCCTTGCAACATACAAATTAGCACAAAAAATATATAAAAAAAGGTATTTTCATGATAATGCTAAAAACTACATATTAACACTAAAAATAAGATAAAATCAAAACATTTTATTGAGATCAAGTGAAAAAAGGGCCACAAAATACTATAGATTATTTACACAAATTGGCCTTTAACAACTCTCCCCAACTTAGAACTATGTTTGTCCCCAAACAAAAGTCTTTCAAAACAAAGGAACAAACAACCTCCAAGAAATTGGAAACAACAAGTTTTTAAGAATGCAAACAATTTCTTGGTTCAATTTCAAAAGCATAAAAATGTAAATCTTACAACTATCTAAAACAAACCATGCTTATGAAACAAATGACAAGTGCACACTTCATATCAAAACTTCTAAAGCAATGAAAAATCAAACATGAATCACACCTAAACACACATTCACCAATAGATAAGAAACAAACATGAGGGACTTTTACTCTTATCCAACAATCTTGCTAACATCCCGATCAAAGTATGCATTCATCAAAAATTATATTGAAAGCAAAAAATCATAAATTACTAAGGACTTTCAAGGGTTGTAACTTGGCTTGGGTAACAAGGAAAGGTCATTTATCAAGTGATTGAAACAAAATTTCCTAATCTTATGAGAGAGTTCACACCCACTTTCTTAAACAATCACATTGTCATTACCCTTTTTCTATACTTAATTGTTACAACTTTGAGCTACTTGTTGGCATAGAATTCTTGCCATATTTATTTCTTTTTCAATGCTTTTCTTTGCATTGTTTCTTTTCTTTTTACAAAAAATTTCTTTTCTTGTTTTTCAACCACATTCTCTTTTACAAATTATCAACCAACCTCTTTCTCCTCATCTTTGAACAAAATAAATGAATGCTTTCCTACTTTCAAAGGCAAGAAAACGCAACCACAATTTATGGTTGAGGGCTCAAATGTACCTTATACTTGTTACTTATTTTAAGCTCTTATCATTATCACTCAATTGCATGTTGATCCATTCAACTTTAAATGATGACTTGGATGCTTCAAGTTATTAAAACTTTTGGACAAACACAATAGATTCAAACATTGCAAAACTAGAATTTAAATTAACTACTCCAAATAGACTATAAAACGTAAATTAGTAACTTAATATATTAACCAAAAACCACAAAAACATGGTGTATCTAAAATTCAAGGTGACATGTAATCACTACAAGAAAAAAAGGAGATTTACGACACTTGAGTTGCAACAGTTATCACAAAACCGTCCTTATTCCTAGATTGCAACGGTTGTCACGACAGTTTGGGTCAACTGTTGTAGATATTTTGCGACAGTTATCAAAAGACCATCCTTATTCTTGGACTACGACAGTTCTCATGATGGTTTGAGCCAACCGTCGCAAATTTTTTAGACATGTTGTATAAAATAATGTGACAGTTACCAAAGAACCACCCTCTTTCCACACTCGCGACAGTTAGGGCGAACTGTCGCAATTACTTTAGCCAATCATAATCACTAATTTTTTATTCCTTTAATTTTCTATTTTTTTTCTTTCATTTTTATTTTTTAACCTTTTCAATTTTATTAATTAATTTAATAAATTATTATTATAATTATTATAATTTTCATGACAATGTAGCTTAATATTTTTGTCTAAAATAATAGTAAAATATTTTCTGTTTTATTATATAAATAATTAACTTTTACTAAAATTAATTATGGTAACAATGTTACTATATATATATATATATATATATATATATATATATATATATATATATATATATATATATATATATATATATATATATATATATATATATATATATATATATATATATATATATATATATATATATATATATATATATATATATATATATATAAACTTTTTTTATTATATTATTTGTTTATATTGAGTTTTATAACAACGCTCATTTCTCCATTTCTGAAACTGCCCAAATAACACAATCACAACGTAGCAATGCCTCCAATTCAGAGGAACAACATAGTGTGGAGTACTGGATCATGGGGGATCTTATGACTCCTCCTCTATTACGATCTAGGTAGTTCGCAAAATGGGTTCATGACGCACGTGACGCTGATGTGGTTTTTGTTCCATTTTTTGCTACTCTCAGCGCTGAATTGCAACTGGGTACGGCTAAAGGAGTCTTCAGGAAGAATGCTGGGAACGAGGATTACCAGAGGCAGAAGGAGGTTATTGATTTTGTGAAGAAAACTCAAGCTTGAAACCGTTCTGGTGGTCGAGATCACGTGTTTATTATCACTAGTATGCATGTTTTCTCCTCTTGAAATCTGTAACCTTGTTTGTTATTGTTAAAGTTATGAAGTTTAGGCCCTATTTGGTAACATAAGCTCTTATCATGTAAGTGCTTATGCAATAAATACTTGCATAACAAAAAATAAAATAATTTCAAACTGTCTTCATATAAGTTATAATTTGATATCACTAGATAAACTGTTTCCATAAGCTATTAGTTAATGCGTGTATAGAAATAAATCGAAAAGAGAAATTAAGTGGAGTGTTGTTACCTGCTTATGAGTTAGTCTTTGGAATTGTCAGGTTATGTTAAAACTGAAGCATTGTTTGGCAGACCCATTTCCAATGTGGCATGTTAAAGATGAGATTGCTCCGGGTGTTCTTGTCTTTTTTTGTCTTCATCTATACTTTGGATTTGTAGCTGGATTCTAAATTTGTATGCTCTTTGATTGTGGCTACTTTCAGGGTGCTCGAGCTAGTGCTAGGCAGCTGGAAGTCACCATTAATGGGATTGGTGAAAGGGCTGGAAATGCCTCCTTGGAAGAGGTGAGAGTTAATCTTCTGTGTCATGTGTCTTAAATTAAAGTCTTAAAAAATGGAGTGTATATATAACGGTTTGCTTATAAAAGAAGTGACTAAGGGAGTAGTTGTGAGATTGAAGAGGTGTGTGCTATATATAAAGTGGTTCCAACATTCTCTTGGCTCATTTTTCATCTCCTTTTGCAGTTTCTTCCATTATAGGAATAACGAAAAGATGAGAAATTATCAAGCAATTGATGCTGCAACACTAGTGATACAACACCCAAGGGGGAAAATAGAGAGGTTTTATTCATCTATGAGTACGAGCCAAGTTATGAAAATGAATCCTGGTCATTGTGTAGCGCTTCTTATTTCTACCACAATGTATCCAAAAAAGGACATTCAAAATAGTCTCCAAAACAATAACGGTGCCAAAATCAACATGGACCCGGTTCGCTCTAAACAACATGAATATAACTTAAGCATGCAGGTCTTATGAACACGTACTGAAGATGAATTCATATTTATGTTTATTGAATGCCCAAAATTGTTTCAATGCTGGAGCAAGTAGGCACAACTGAAGACGGGTCTGAAGAAACTGTTTCACTTTTAGAGCGCAACAGTTAATTTGGAGAAATATATATTCTTTGCAACATTCCTCAGCCATATACTGTCTGTGTTTGTGAACTATGTAGGGTCATGCGGCTAGATAAACAATCATTTTCAAATATCCTAGATATATACTTTTATGATGGGAAGAAAGTATTAGACAGCCTTGTCGAGGTAATTGTGTCATTTATATTAGTTTTGACATCATTTCCCCTATAATAGAGTCTCTGAGATGAGTTAAATATATTATGCTACTCTTTAGACTCTAGTTGAAAATGGCAGGGATGTTCCAATTTGATCACGTGACAGCTAAATATCTCATTTTTATAGGTAAAAGAGTCTATTAACGGTAAGCAATTGGAGTTAGATATCACATTTCATATTGGAAAGCTAGAATCTGAACTTGCTTTGAAGGTCAATAAAGCAGCTTTTGATGGTGATGTGTATCAGCTAAAAAGTTTGATTCGAGCTGGAGCTAAAAAGCTAGATTATGATGGAAGGGCACCTTTGGTAATGAGCTTGAAACTTTTTTTCTCTGCCTCGTCAGGTGGGTTTAAGACATTATTGGCATTCATATATGATTATTTGGATATCTACATGCTGATGAAAGAGTATTATCTTTTACTCTGGTTGATATATGATTATTTGGGAATAAGACTTATTCCTCGTCTTGTTGATATAGGATTATTTTTGGGTATATACACGATCTTTCATACATATACTCCTCATCGTTAATTTTAAGTTCGATACACACTTTTTCCATAAGTTATTGCGATTGGAGTTATAGTTTAAATGTGGTTATTTTCAAATACCACAGATCAACAAAGTTGAAGTTCAGTATGACAAAACGGCCAAACAAGTGGAACTTTATTCAAAGATTAGTTCAACTTACTTTTCAGGTATAGAGGTATCCTAATTTTCTCAAATGGCAATAACTATACAACCTTAATGACATATTTCTGCTTCCTGTTCTATATGTATTGGCAATCAATTTTATCTTTTGTTCTTTGAAGTTGTGCAACATTTTCTAACAATATTTTTTGAAAACCTCTTCAGTCTACAGGGTGAAAAAGGAATGATATCTTTCCGGGATATATTGGCCAACTTTCCTACTGAATGCAATGTTGCTGCAACTGTTACCGACATAACCCCACATGTGTGTTTCATATGCTTATTGCATTTGGCTAATGAGAAAGAGCTGAGCATCCATAGCTGCCCTAACTTAGATGATCTTCATATAAGCCTACCTAATGTTGGTGCCTCGAAAAGTGGAGCAGTGTTTTAGACACAGCTTAATTTCGGTAAATAGGAAATATTTTGATAAGTTTTTATGTACAGAGTTCTCTTGCTTTATTTTTATTTTTTGTTAAGAAATTCCACCTGATTTTTGTACACAGTCAGGGACTCATTAGTGAACTTCTGAAGCATTTTTAGGATAATAGATAAATGGAAGAATATGGATGGCAGGTTTAGGCTGTAAAACATGATAAAAATATATTGAATTGAAAATTAATCCATGTCCCATGTGTTTTAGTTGTACTGTAACTTGGTTTTGAATGTGTGTGTGTGTCTATATATATATATATATATATATATATATATATATATATATATATATATATATATATATATATATATATATATATATATATATATATATATATATATATATATATATATATATATATATATATATATATATATATATATATATATATATATATATATATATATATATATATATATATATATATATATATATATATATATATATATATATATATATATATATGCTTTGGTATCATTGAGAGATAGAGTATTTGGTAACAAGATGCTGGCCCAGGAGCAAGTTTGTATTTAATCAAATTATCTCTTTTGAAAGGGAATCGCGGTGAATATATTTATTGAACTTGAAACTATAGCGGTAAAGGTCGTTGAAGATGATGCGTGTTTTCCAGATCTTGGAACAAGTCCTCTTCCTATTTACTGTATTGGACCATTGATTGCTGACCCTCATCAAACAGATCAGCTAACTGCTACTGATATCTTATATATTTATTATCGTTACAAAACTTCCACTTGACTTGGATTATATTTGACGAAAGGTGAATAATAATGAATGGCAAGTTGTGTGAATATTGTTCAAAACATAAACTATGACTGACATAATCATATGTTATCTATATGTTTATCTGTAATTTAAACTTAACACTTTTTGTGCTGCTCTTTTTTTGTTCTTTATAATTATGATGGAGTTTTATGTCTACTAAAAAAGGAAGCATTGATTGTTTGAATGAAATTCAGATGGAGCAAAGGACATCAAAGATTGCTTATCATGGCTAGATAAACAACTGAGTAGAACTGTAGTTTACTTGTGTTTTGGGAGTCGTGGTTTATTCTCGATGGTACAGTTGAAGGAAATAGCTGAAGGGTTAGAGAGGAGTGGACACAAATTCTTATGTGTTGTGAAGAGGCCAATACAACAATATCTTAGAATGAACCAAGTTCATGATACAACAGTAGAGTTTGTTATAAGTTAATTAGATTATGAATTTTTTTATGTATTTTTGGCATTATGATGCTTATTATTATAAATTGAGATTTTATATGTTTTCAATTATTTTATTACATGACCTGATTATGAAACTCACATTTTTTTGACATTATGATGCTTATTTGATATTAGATACTTGTGATTGAAATTTGACTACTTTAAAAAGTGATATAAAATTAAATAAAAAATAATAGAAATATTACCAAATAATAATAATAATATAAATAAAAAAATAACATTATAAAAAAATTTGAGAGGAAAATAATTTAAATTAAAAAATGAATATTATTAAAAAAAAATCTTATAAATAAAATTACGGCGGTTTAAACCGTCGTAACTAGCATAATTTATTTAAAATAATAATTATAATTACGACAGTTTGAACCATTGTTACTTGTAATTTACGTCAACTTACACAAATTAAGGCGGTTGGAACCGCCGTAACCTACCAAATTGAACCGTCGCGATTTACCAATTTTCTTGTAGTGTAACGACGGTCTTTAATCGTCGCCATATCCAGTTTAGGTCAGTTCCAGTCCATCGTGAAATATAACAACGGTTGGTGTGACGGTTTTGGCAACCATCGCTAAACAGCCTAGGGACATACGTTTCTGCGACGGTACTACGACCGTTGTAGAATGTAATTAATGTTTGTTTTAACCGTTGTAACCTGCCAAAATAATCGTCGTAATCGATTGTTTTTCTTGTAGTGAATGCTCCTAAGGTGTTCCAAATCCTCATCCTTAAAAGGATGGTACAACACATATCTAAACAACATAAAAGTTAACTGCTACAACAACATCAAAATACTATACAAAATAAACAGCAAATAAACAACAAATACTAAAAACCACAATCAAAGTGTTCAATCCTCATCATTATCGCTTGCCTCCTCCAAGCCAATGGTCTCTCCGCTAGACTCATCCTCAACAACACCAGCGTCATTAGCATGCCTAGCATCGCCACCTCTAGCTGCCTCTACAAAATGAAATTGCATGTCCCTAGGCCAACCAATAAAACATCAAATTCATCTCTGGTAGGCAAAGGATGGTCAACATGAGGCTCACGAATATGCAATTGCAAAGTGCGCATAGAATCGTGCATGTAAGTAAACACTCTCTGATGGGCCTTAAGCATATCCCAAGTGTACATGCACGCAATTGTCTCATCATATTGTTGGTGCACAGGAAGACGTGGTACTGGTGCATCGGCAGGACCCTGTTATCTAAGCATACAATGCCTCAGAATGTAGCGATTATTCACAATTCCCTCAATGGTTCCATGAACCACTGAAGGACTTGCGACATCATCAAGCCAGCATAAACCCATAATAAGTCCATGAAAAGCTAAAGTGGCAGGAGTTCTAGTACCCAAACTGTGACCACTTGAGGCAATAGTTCTGACCTTATTATTAATAACCCGAGCGACATCCACCTACCTCTCATCAAGAATGTAGTACAACAAGCAAGAAGTGTCTAGAGGAATGGATGAAATATGACTCATAGGCCTTATGTTATAAAGGAGAAAGGTCATAAGTACCTATTTGGTCACATTTATATCCTTCCTAAGAAACATGACTAGAGTCCCCGCAACGTTCACAACATAAGACCTTCCAGGAACAACTAAAGCATTTTTTACATACTCCAAGTTCCAATTAGCACGACGCACCCTCTCATAGTACGCACACTCTTTTCCTTCCGCCAAAGTAAGAGGGTTATCCAGATGATTATTAATCTTACCCCTTGTGAAAGAAAATTCTTTTTCCCACACAAAGGTGGTGAACATATACCTCATACCTTCAACCGACATCACATTATCATAGTTCAAAGTTATGGGAGGGGTTAACAGTTTGTGCCAACTCTTTCCTTCTATCAATGCAAGGAAACCTCGGTAATCCCTTGATGGTTGATGTTGAAATTCCTCTTTGATCATATGTTCCTAACAACCAACCCAATGTACCGTGCTTCCTGCTCAACCCGTAAAAATTTTGCCCGACTGAATGCAGCAGGGGCTGGTTGAGATGAAGAGTCAACATTAGTTCTTGCCCTCTTTAAAAGAGATCTCGGACCCATCTACAAAAAAAAACTAGAAAACCAAGCACATAAACAACAAACATAAGCATACCAATTTAAATTAAATCTCTGCACACTCTCTAAGCCTCACAACATGCACCATATAACAAAATTTAACAAGAAAACAACTGCATGCTACATGGCACGCTAAGCACGCTCACGAGAACACAAAAAAATTTCACTACAAGAAAAAAGGAGATTTACGACACTTGAGTTGCGACAGTTATCACAAAATCGTCCTTATTCCTGGATTGCGACGGTTGTCACGACAGTTAGGGTCAACTGTCGTAGATTTTTTGTGACAGTTATTAAAAAACCATCCTTATTCCTGGACTACGACAGTTCTCACGACGGTTTGAGCCAACCATCGCAAATTATTTAGGCATGTTGCATAAAATAATGTGACTGTTATTAAAGAACCGCCATCTTTCCGCACTCGCGACAGTTAAGGCGAACTGTCGCAATTACTTTAGTCATTCATAATCAATATTTTTTTATTCCTTTAATTTTCTACTTTTTTCTTCATTTTTATTTTCTAGCCTTTTCAATTTTATTAATTAATTTAATAAATAATTATTATAATTATTATAATTATTAAAAGTTTCACGACAATGTAGCTTAATATTTGTGTCTAAAGTAATAGTAAATTATTTTCTATTTTATTATATAGAGACGCATTTCACGACAGTATACATTTACCGCCCTTACATTTTTAAAAAATTATTAAATATTACGACTGTTATCATTAAACCGTCCTACAAATAAGTTCACAACTGTCTCAAGAACCGCCCTAAATTTTATGTCACGATGGTAGAACAACTGTCGCCTCCTAAACCCAGTAACACAAACTATAATCAATGGCGGATCCATAATTATTTGTTTGTGGGGACTAAATATTAATCTATATATATTGAATAAATAAATGACTAAAAAAATTTATAAAATATAATTATAGTAATAAATTAAACTTAAAATACATAAAAATTAAAATATTATATATACTTAAAATGAAAATTTAATTTTAAAAACAATTTTTATAGTAAAAATTAAATTCAAAATATTATATCCACAATTAAATTATTAAAATTAAACTATATATCAAAATTTTATAAACTCAAAATTTTAAAAAGAATTTTTATAGTAAAACTTAAACATAAAATTAAACTATACATACTTATAATTCTATAAAATATCAAATAAACAAAAATCAACATCCATTTATTAAAGAAAAGAAAAATAAAAGAAATTAATTAAAATAAAACTGTACGTGATATCCATCGGTTCTCCTCCAAAATTTGATATTTCCCGCTAAAATTGAAGTGTATTTTTCTCTTCTTTTTCATAAATCACCGAGGGAAAATCTCTGTTAATGCTCTCCAAGAAAGAGGGAAACAAACTTTTTTCTCAGACACTCACGCCGTCATTGCGAATCACCGTCAATTCGAATCTTAACAGGTTTGTCTTCTCAAACCCTAAATTACTTTTCAAACCTTGAATCGGATCCTGGTTTGAAACCTTATATGTTGTTAATTCAATGGTTTTGTCTTGATTCGTATCAGACTCAGTTTTGTTTCCGGTGATCGTGTCTGGCAGCGACAGTTACTTTTTCTATTGTGTTTGTTGTTTGATTTGGAGTCTTTTGCTTGTTTAGGATTTTAAACTTGTAGCTTGATTTTTGATACATTGTTTATAATTTAGAACAAGCTTCATACTATAGGCTTCATACTATACTTGTAATTTAAATTGAAATATTGGGTTGTGTTATTTTAGACTAGATATTCTATAGAATATTTTGAGAAAGATATAATTGTTCATAGTAGCCAAATGAGTGCAGAGATAGAAAAATGGTAGAGTGAGAATCATTGATTTCAACTACATCACAGTGTTGTAATTCACAAACTAAAATAGTCTTTACAAATTCATACAACTTCCTTAATTCATTTCATCATTTAATCTATGTTGCTCTTTTGAGAATCATATGCGAGAGCAACCAATTTCTTCTGATTGTGACGAAAATGATATCTCAAGAAATAACTCTCGTAGTAGTAATAGAATCTTAATATCTCGAGAAAAAGAACCTCGATTGATCTATGAAACCTCTTTGGCGGAAGAAATAACGTCTTTCTTGGTTATCCTAAACTCACTGTATATTTTTCATGCTGGAGCATTAAGTAGTAAGCTTCACAATCTAAAACACTGCCAATTCTGAGCATTAAGTAGTAAGCTCTATAATGGCAGGAACAATGTCTCCATTGGCAACTTTGAGAGCTTTAACAGGTCTTGATCTTGGCACACTAGCTTGAGTCACCACCAACTCGATATCCTTAGGATCAACACCAGTATCGTCTACATATTCGTCTTCTGGAGCAATACGAAAGGATTTTGGCTTCGCTGCGACACAACTCAAATTAGAAGCCTTGAACTGTTCTGCTGCCTGAGTTGGTAGTTGTGAACTCAAGTCCTTAATCATAGCTTCACCAAAACTGAATTGATGACCTCTTTGGACCGCACCTCCTGATTATGTAGAAAACCAACACATAATAACCTCATTTGTGACTAGGAAGGATATATCATTGCAGCAAGCTCGACAAAATCCATAGTGAGAGGGTCAAACTCTGATTCAATATTTTCACCAACATTGTCGCGGAAGCTTTGGCGCAACAGAGAAAAAGTAGATGGAAGGAATAACCTACTTTCGCGCCTGAGGCTCTTTAAAGTTGTTGCGGTTGAAGTTAAGTCTGCTGGACTGATTGCTACTGAAACTGCGAATTCGCCTCTAGACCTGTCGGAGTGGAGGTCGTAGTCTGGTAGTGCTGGACTCTTGATGGTCTCTCTTTTATGAAAGGGATTGCTTTGTGACATGGGTTTACTCTTATTCTCATAATTTCTTTGAATCTGCTTTTGCGCCATTATCTATTTTCCTAGTCCCTTTGTCTGAGCACAGGTGACTCTCTTAGTGTTAGTACTTGTTCAGTTAAGATGTACATAGTCTTTAGGGTACGGTCATTACGCAGCAATATATCTTCCCCACTGGCTATCATATAGTTTTATATCATAAAAATTAACGAGTTGGAGATAAGCGACCGTGAAGGATTGCTTTTTAGAAGAGGAAAACTGATTGTCGTTGAGCTTGCCGTTAAAGAGTAAGATGCTGCTTGACTTTAGGGAAGTCGGTTAAATGCTTTGCTTTGTGAGGGAAAAGCGGGCACAGGCCTACCAGCATTGTACCCTTTTGCGAGCAAGGGAGCCTCTATTTATTAAACCCTTTCTAGAGTCACCAACATTTATCAGCATGTAGAGATGACTACTATATCTAGAGGAGCTGGAAAGGAAGAGGCACCAATTTAGGTGCTTGCTTGTTTATCTGTTTCTATATATTATTAATCTGGGAGAATATCCTTCCACAATGAGTCATACCACATGTACAAAAAAAGCAAGACAGTAAGAAACCCTTTAAAACATGTAATTATTGGAAACTATGTAAGAAACCCTTTAAAACATGTAATCATTGAACAATGTGATTATTGGAAACTATGTAAGTTACCTTTATAACAAAAATCACAAGTACTTATAAACTAAACTCTAACAAGTTGATTGAAGGAGGCCTGAATTTTTATCAGGCCTTCCTTGGTGAGACAAAATCATGACTAGCAATTCTATTTCTAAATTATTTCATATACAAATATAGATAAATAGATGGAACACTCTTTGTGAGTCTTAAAACAATCGAGTACCGCTACTTCCATAAGAGTCTTCAAGAAGAATCCCATAACATAACATCATGGCCAGTCAAGGATGAAGTTAGAAGGCCAATTTCTATTTCTGGTTTTGAAATTTTTTCCTGTGTTTCTGTTTCTGTTACTATTATAAATCAGAGAATCAATGTCGGAACTACATAAATTTTAAGAATACAACAATACTCAACGCAGCATTGCTCGGCTTATCAGTTCTTGGAAGTACTGAAGAGATATAAGAATAACCTCCTATACCAAAAGATGATGATTAAGTATTGACTGAAAACTGAATACAGAAATTAATAGAAACAAAATTGACATAGATTATGTGTATAATACCTCTGTTCGAATTGTCCGGCTCCCCTGATTTGGACACATGTTTAAATATAAACTGAATACTTCCTTTGCATTTTTTCCCTGCATTTTTCATGGGGTTTAAGCAAGAAAATCTATATTAGCAATACTATGGTTTGAACCTGGGTTTGAGGTAGCATCAGAAGAAGAATTAGATAGGTGGGATATGCTCTACGGTAGGCTTGTTGTATGATAATTACTTAATATTGTTGTAAAATAGGACACTGGAACTAAATTACGTGGAAGTGTATGTATTAAGGTACTCACTACTGGTGGAACAGGATGAATATAATCCGAAGTAGATAACTAATAGTTTTGTGTAAGGCCGGAAGAATGTGCATGGGATTATATGGTTGGAAGAGGTGTATTTTCTCTTGAATTAGTGACGAACGTATTTTTCGATGAAAGAATGTCATGTGGAAGTGCTGATTTAAATGTGTTGATTAAATTAATCCCAAAAACCATATCAAATCTTCCTCTTTTAACACATCTACTTGGACCGACTTGAGAAGTAGATGGAGCAATGTTTGTGATGTTAGAAATATCTATCAAATTTGGTGTATAATATTATGGGGAACTTGCTGACATAGAAGGAATTATAGGATAATTGATCACTGGGTAAGCTATTTTCAACATTGAAATAAGACCTTCTCTTAGAAGATGTTGATGGCCTCTTTTCATTAAACTTCATAATATCCATAACACCATCTGAATAATGGGATATGTCAGATGTTATTTCTAAAAAAATTATAATTGTAAAAAAACTAATGACAACTTAACATGGAAATTATATACTTTGAACTGTATGCGCAAACTTCAATGCTTTCTGAATATGCTGATGGCTAAACTTCATAATATTTGAAGTACTTAATACTATTGTGTCTGAATATGTTCTATACTTTCGTACAAAATGTTCCTCATCATCAAGGTATGGGTGCACTTTCTGGGTTGAACACATACACAGGGCTTGCTTGCCCATCGTGTAACTTTCAAACTACACCTCTCCGTCTTAAAGCTAGCCGTAAATGGTGTTTTATGGGTCATCGTCGTTTCCTTGATCGGAGACACAGGTTTAGATTGAACAGGATCTGCTTTAATGGTGAACAAAAAATACGGAGTCCACCGAGAACATTATTTGGACATGAAGTTTTTGAACAGGTTAAAGATATTGAAGTCATCTTTGGTAAAAAGCCAGTGAAAGAAAAATCGCTAAAAATAACATTTGAGGGACAATCGATAGAAGGTGATAGTAGACAGTGTGATCCTACATTAGGTCATCCTCAACAATGGAGAAAAAAAGCATATTTTTTGAACTTCTGTATTGGAAGGATAATCTTTTGCGCCATAATCTTGATCCAATGCATATTGAGGAAAATGTGTGTGATAATGTCCTATTTACTTTAGTAAATGATAGGAAAAAGAGTAAAGACAATTATAAAGCTAGAGATGACCTTCAAAATATGGGCATAAGACAATTCTAAAATTTTGATGTTTACTATTATTAGTGTATTGTCTTTTTAATAGATATACTTGCAGTTGAAGCCTTTTGTGAGACAATGGTTTCATCATATGAGGAAATTCGCCTCAAAAAGATTGCAGAGAATAAGAAAAAGCTAGAGGCTCTCAATCTTCCAAAGATCTCTCAATCCCTTCACAGAACATCTTCGTCTTCTTCCAAACCATCACCGGTTAGTAATAAATTCTCAATACTAGTGTATAAAAATTAATTGTACAAATTGTTGATTGATGTTCACTGATGTATTTTATTTAGTCTGTTAGGGGTCGTCCGAGGTTTGTACAACCTGGAGATCTTGAAGTAAATAAGAAGCGTCTACGTTCAACTACAACGCACAAATCATCAATAATCCCTCCGCCAATCAAAACTACAATAACTCTTCCGCCAATCCAAACTAAAATTACCCCTCTGCCAATTGAAACTACAATAACCCATTTGTCAATCCAAACTGCCAAAGATGTTGTGGTAGCAGATGAGGATGAAGATGTTGTGGTAGGAGATGAGACCGAAGATGATGGGGTAGGAGATGAGGCTGAAGATGTTGTGGTAGGAGATGAGGCTGAAGATGTTGTGGTAGAAGATGTGACTGATGATGTTGTAAAAGTGGCTAAATCTGTGTATTGGGATGTAAATGTCATTAGTAAGTAATTTAAGGTTAAAGTATTTGTAAATAATTTAATTTTTTTTATTTACATATTTGAGTTATGACATTAATTTGTTTACTTGTTTATGTGATAGATGAGGAGGGTTATGTTTCAAACACACGTTTATGTGTGAAAGACTTGGTTGCAAAATCAAAGTCTGATGGAACATGGATAGTACTTGAATTTGATAAGGATCATTGTGCAATAGGACCAGCTTCTGGTTTGTTAGCAGGGTATTTGGGTATAATTATTAGAATGTTTAAAGACTTTCCCATAATGTTCGAGAGTTGGAAGGATATTCCAGCGGATACAAAAACAAAGTTTTATGATTCAAAGATAAAGGTATCATTAATAAACAATTACATATTTTTTAAATTAATTTCAAGGTGATTATTATTTGCTTTGTTAACTAATTTTTATTTTTATGGTTAGCTCCACTTTCTTGTTGATGATGGACGTGACAAAGAATTCATACTTGCTTCTGCTGCAAAGAATTGGAAGGATGGCCGACATCAATTGTTTCGCCAATTTTATAGATGGGATCTCACTTTGGAGGAAAATTTTCAAAATTATCCAATATGCAGAGGCATTCTGAAAAATGATTGGGTTGTTTTTGTTCAATATAGGCGGAAAGAAAAAATACAGGTAATATTAGTGCTTTTATTTGTTAGATTTATCTGGTTTGTATGTTATCCCTATCTATAACGCATGTTTTTAATTGTTAACTATGTAGAAAGTAGCTCAAAACAATGCCCAAAATAGAGCAAAATTGAAGACTCCACATACCCTCGGATCTAAGTCGCTTGCAAGGAAGAAACATGAGTTGGTATGTCTAAATCTATATAGAGATGAATGTATTACTGATGGTAAAAACAATTAATATATTTTCTTATTTGTAGGAATCAAGAGATGGACGAACATACAGTATAGGAGAAATGTATGCAGTTTCTCATTAAAAAGTCTAACGGGTCTTTTGTCAATGAAGATGCATACAATAATAATGTAAGTACAAGTTAATTCTTTTTAAATATTTGTTAGTCTCCTTAAGGTATGAGGAAAAATCAAACATTTTGGCATCTCTTAAAGGTGGGAATAACCTGTCTGAAAACTGGTTAAATTAGATTGAGAATTGTGATTATTTGAGTTAATTAATTAGTCTTGTAACAATGGATTGTGCTCATTATAAAGTCAACTAATTATTCATACGAATAGAAATAAAATATAAAATTAAAACAAGATTACATTTCATATATGATATGAAAACATATAATTCTATTAGTTACATACTTGTGTGCCTTAGATGAGAATAGTTGGTAACATATATTTTCACTAAAGCATAACTTATTGGAATTGAAATTTACCATCAAATTAACTAGCTAAACCAAGTTTTAAATTACTAAACATCTTTTTCATCAATACAAATTTATCAGTTTTAGCTTATAATCATTGTTTGTTTCCCCTTAAGACGTATAAATTTTTTTATTAGCTAGATTAAAAAGTTAAGTTAAGTTTGATTGCTCAATTTACTCTTTTTCATGTGTAGGAAAAATTACAAGCTGCAATTAACGATTTTGTGTTTGAAAATGAGGCATTTCAGAAAGTATTTGGAAAAGAACAACATGAATATGTTCGTAGTATGGGACTTGGAGTTACGTCATCTCATATTAATAAATCTACAAGATTAACATCTTCTGCAGAAAATGAAAAAATAAAGGAAATGCAACAAGAAATTATTGCACTTAAAGAAAAAAATTCAAACATTGATGAATTGGTGGAGGAAATCACATTCTTAAAGCAAAGAGACAATGCTATGAAAGAAGAAATTGAAGTCTTAATGCAAATGCAAAATTATAGTGGAAGACAGCTATATTTTAAAGTTAAAGCTTCGGAGTATTATTTTAAAGAATATTATTTTAAAAAATTCAAACATTGATGAATTGGTGGAGGAAATCACATTCTTAAAGCAAAGAGACAATGCTATGAAAGAAGAAATTGAAGTCTTAATGCAAATGCAAAATTATAGTGGAAGACAGCTATATTTTAAAGTTAAAGCTTCGGAATATTATTTTAAAGAATATATATGTGTTATATATATATATATATATATATATATATATATATATATATATATATATATATATATATATATATATATATATATATATATATATATATATATATATATATATATATATATATATATATATATATATATATATATATATATATATATATATATATATATATATATATATATATATATATATATATATATATATATATATATATATATATATATATATATATATATATATATATATATATATATATATATATATATATATATATATATATATATATATATATATATATATATATATATATATATATATATATATATATAAGCATGTGTATTCAATATATTTAAAATGGAAATAATTAACTTTTTAAATAAATATGTTTTTGATCCCTATAAATATCTCACATTTCATTTTTTATCCCTAAAAATATATATTTTAGTCATAAAATTTTTACGCATGTAGTTTTAGTCCTTGCTATTTTTTAAAAAGACATTTATATATAGAAATCACATATTCTCTTTGATACATCATTAAAATTATTTGAAGTCTCTAAAATTCATGTGATGGAAATTTTATAATTTTTGAAACAAAATATTTGCATTAATTATATATTTTTTTATTTATTGACATAATTAGAATTTATAATTTTTTATCAGTTTTTTAAAAATAATTCGGATATCTTTTTACGTGCAAATATACATAATAATTTCTCGAGCATGAAAGATTATAATAAGCAACAAACACTCTTACAAGAGATTTAACACTATTGCTTGAAAATTAAGTTTTAGACTTTTATTGTTTCATTCTTGTGATTTTGAGTTAATCAATGAATGCATATTAATCAAGCCTTGAATCAGTTAAAAACACAAAAAGGACAAATACATGTTAAAGAAATACTTGTTTTAAAAAAGAATTAAAAAAGAAAATTGAACATCTTTTAAAAGATTAAAAATACTTGTTTTTTTAAAAATGTATATGTATATTCAATGTACTCAAAATATAAATAATTAACCTTAATTGTTAGGCATTGAGAGTGTAAAAATGTTTTATACAGTCATTTAATTAGGGATGGCAAAAAAGGCCGTGCGCGCGGGTATCCGCGGATATAATCCGTCACGGATACAATGTGGATAGCTTAATGGATATCCATGGATAAAATAAATGGATATTTAAATATCTGTTATTTAATGGATGTGGATGCGGGTTTAATGATATCCGTACCCGCGGATATCCATACCCGCGGATATCCATACCCGTTAATAAATTATAAAAAGTATTTAAATATTTTTAATTTATTATAGACGTCATTACATCTTACAAGAAATTTATAAAAAAGTATGAATATTAAGCAAGGAATGCATAATATGGAATTTTATAATGATTGATGAAAACTATTTGCATTATTACTTTTTGTTTTATTTAAACAATTATTATATGGTATGATGAATTTTATTTTGTTAAAAATGAAATGTATGGATATTATGTTTGAATGTTATTATGTTTTAGTGAAAAAAGAATGAAAATAATATGATGAAGTTTAGTTGTTAAATTGAGAGCGAAAAAATATATTTTTAAAAAATGATTTTAGACAAAAAATTTATTCATAGATATCTGTAAATATCCGTGGATACCTTAAAACCCGTGGATTATCCGCTTAACTGATATCTGCATGGATATGGGGCAGATACGGATATCATATTTATCCAACGGGGCAGACACGGATATCATACTATCTGCCCCATAGATATCCATTTACATCCCTACATCCAATAGAAATATATCATTTTACCCTATCATATAATTAATTTAAAATTTTCAGTATGACTTTTAGTGCATCACCTTTTTTACCTTTTTTAAACAATCTTGTATGTATTCAATAAACTAAATATAGTATATTTTCCTTATTTGAAAATTTTAACCATTGCCTAGGGTTAGCATGAACCAAATAAAATTAAGAATAAATTTCGTAAATAATCTAAAAATGGGAAATTAAAACTATAAGGAAAATACTACAAATACCTTAAATACTAGTTAAGAAATTAAAAAGATAAGTTAGACATTTTTTAAGAGACTAAAAATATATATATTTTTATGAAAATAGTGTATTCAATATAATAAAAAAAGAAATAATTAACTTAAAAAAAATATTGTGTATATTCAATAAACCGAATATATAATATTTTCTTTATTTAAAAATATAAAGACATTTATATATAGAAATCACAAATTCTCTTTGATACATCAATAAAATTATTTGAAGTCTCTAAAATTCATGTGCCATAGAAATTTTATAATTTTTTGAAACAAAATATTTGCATTAATTAAATTTTATTGTATTTATTGACTTAATAAGAATAGTTAATTCATATCAATTCAGTCTTTTTAAATAAATCGGATATCTTTTTTAGGTGCAATTATACATAATAATTTCTCAAGTATGAAGGATTATAACAAGCAACAAACTCTCATACAACAATGGTTGAGAAAGTTATATAATCACGCGGCACATGGAATTGTTAAGTAGCATGTGATTGTATATGGGTTATTTACAATCACGGTCTAGTACTCGTGGTAGAAAACTGGAAAGTGTGCTACCTATAATCACAATTACTTTAAATACTCGTTGTTGTATGTCTTTTAATAAAATTTAAAAAAATGCAGTATTAAGACTACCTATAATCACGATTATTTTAAATACCCGCTGTTGTATGTCTTTTAGTAAAATTAAAAAAAATTACAGCATTAGAATAAGAACAACAATAAGAACAACAAGAACAACAACAAAACCAAGAACAACAAGAACAACAAGAACAACAATAAGAACAACAACAAAAACAAGAATAACAACAACAACAACAATAACAAGAAGAAGAAGAAGAAGAAGAAGAAGAAGAAGAAGAAGAAGAAGAAGAAGAAGAAGAAGAAGAAGAAGAAGAAGAACACCAACAACAATAGAAACAACAATAAAACAACAACAAGAATAACAATAATAACAACAAGAACGACAATAATAAAAAAAGAGTACCAACAACAAACATTGCTAACTCAAATTCATACTTTCCACGTCTCATTCAAGTTGTAGAAGAGATGATGGAGTTCTGAAATTTGTTAATGAAAGAAATGATATTTTCTAGTTTTGCTTATGAAAAAAAAAATATTTTTGAGTTTGGTTTAGTGGAAAACTAGAGTATCATAAATGAAAGATCATATTTGGAGGTAGAAGATGTAGTTCGTCTAAGTTGAAAGTTCGTCTAAGTTTTAGGTTTCACGCGGTCACTAATAGTAATATCTTGACCATTGATAATCACTAAATGGACGACCAAGATTTGTTTAAGGACAATGAATAACCTTAATAAGCACGTCACCTATAATGTTAGTGCAGAGACTTGAAAAAATAAGTAAAAAACCAAAAATGTTGGTGTTGGGACTTGAACCCATGACCAGACGCTACCTATAATCATGGTTTTCTAAATACCCGTGGTGAAAGGTCTGTCAGGATTTTGAAAAAATAAGTAAAAAACACTATCTATAATCACAATTTTTTAAATACTCGTGGTGAAAGTTCTGTCAGCCGTTTGAAAAAATAAGTAAAAAATAAAAAATGAGGGTACTAAGACTTGAGCCCATGACCAAACGCTGTCTATAATCACAGTTTTTTAAATAACCGTGGCGAAAGACCTCACTTTTCACCACTGTTAGAATTTTAACTGTGATCGAAAGTATTTTAATAAAATAATAGAAATGTACGCTCCTAAAAAATCACATGTTGCAACGGTGAATAGGAAATCATTATTACTTTGACGTTGTTGTTTACGCGTTTTGTAGTAGTTTGATTCTGTGCAGGAAGACTCATTCTCATTACAACTTTCATGTAAATTAGGAGTTGGAGATTATATATATTTTTGGCATTCTCGTTGGCTAGACGCGAGTCCATTGTGTTGCAGATTCCCAAAGTTGTATATTCTGTCTGCTACATAACATGGGACAATGTTGGAGTTTTGATCATGTTGGAATCATGAGTGGCAATGGAACCTTGGATATCAAAAGCATCTGTTGGAAAAGGATACGACTGCACAATATAGTGAATTGAAGGAGTTTCTATCAGAGGTGATTCCTAGGATAGGAGTTGAAGACATATTTACTTGGCCAAATGTGATGGCCAATCATTTCACTGTGAAATCGTGTTACGAGTTTATAAGAAAGTTAAGGGGTTTGCATTATTGGAAATTAATTCCAAGACCGCTTTAGAGGTATTATGGAAATCAATGATTTCAATGAGGATGAAATTATTTTGATGGAGACTTCTATTAGATAGATTACCAATACAAATGAATATGACAACCATGGGGTAATTTTTAATAATCATGACAGTGTCTGTGTTCTTTGCTTCAATGACTTCGAATCTGTTGATCATGTGTTTATTACATGCTCTAAAAATAGATTAATGTGGAAAGCGATATTGGACTGGGTTGGAGTCTCTGTGGTGCGAAAGTCTTAGATGCAGTGATCATTTAATGGAGTGCTTCCTTCATTTAGTTCGAAAAACATCAAAGAGTACAACGTCGATGATCTAATTTTGTACATATTGGTGCCACAAAAATCAAATTATATTTAATAATGGTTTGGGTGCGTAGATATTGTAGGTTGACATTGGAGTCTTACAATACATTGCATTGTAATTATTATGAGTGGACCAAATAACCTGGAGTTTTTTTTTTTATAAAAGGGTGAAGTAATGTTTTGGGGTTTGAGCATTTTGCCTCCTTTAGATATCTTGTTTTGTAATTGTTGTGGTGGAATACTTCATGTGTTTCTTTTAATATAAAAGTTTCCTTATAAAAAAAAAGCCAGACAAAGGCCATATTAGTTAACTCATTATCTTCCCTCAGGACTTCTATATCTCATTTTCTTCCCTCAGGAATTCTATATCTCATTTTCTTCCCTCAGGACTTCTATATCTCATTTTCTTCACATGTGTATATTAAAAATTATCTGGTCTGTTGATATATTTATTTTTAATGTTTGTCGAGATAGTCATGTAAGAATCTCACACTGGTGCACATAGGCTCACCTCTAATATCGCACGTCCAAATTTCTTAACTGTTAACAGATAGATTAAGGTTCATATGAAAGTTACGAAATTTATGTTAGTTGACATTTCAGATTTCATTAGAATTCAGATATGGCTGATATGTATCCCGAAGATTTTATGAGGTCGAGGAATTATTACGAGTCTGAACATCGAGTTCCATATTCATCCCGAACTCAATTAACAGGGCTCTGAAAAAGGATGATGAATAACATAGAAAGGAGGAAAAAGATTTTTAAAAACCTTCTTCAGCCAAGTAATCCTTCAGAATACCAATCATAGACACATAATTATGAACAAAGGAATTATTAGCATGAGAAAGTGAAGGTGTGGTGTCAAGAACATAAAGTCCCCTGTGTAAGCTAGCTATACCAATCATTGCATTGGTATGATTCTACATAATATGGCATGCGTTAGCACGAAATTGAACAAAGCATTGATTACTAGCAACAAGTTTAGCTACAGATATAAGGTTGACATTAAATCTAGGAACATAAAGCACATTGTGAAGAGTGAGATAGGGTGATATAGCTACTGTGCCAGAAATGGAAGTCATGACTTATGAACCATCAGGTAGGCTAACATGGATGGGGACTATGTTCTTATGTGTAATAAAGGAAGATAAATCAAAAGAGAAATGGTCAGTAGCTCCTTAGTGTTGCACCCTAAAATTTGCCCAACCTTATTCACTGGGTTTATGTTTCATTATCATTAGCATTTGCATATAGAGTCATGTACATAGACTAACCATCTACATAGCATAAGCATAGCAAGTCATTCAACAGGGGACCAATCACTATTCTCATCTCTAGAGGCCTATCAAGAGGTTATTATCCCAATTCAATCTTATTCAAGTCATCAGGAAAGAATTTGAAAGCAAAGAGTTTAGCAGATCAAGCCTTGAGCCCATCTCCTAGCTGAGGATATCTGAGGGTCAACAAGAGGGTTGTGAGCTGTGAAGTGAAGGCATGGAGAGTATCTAGACATTATGAGAGACTTAGAAAGTCATTTGGATAAGGAGACAAGTCATTGATGAGAGCACAAGAGCTATAGTTGAAGACAGTCAACTAGGGTTTCATCTGGGTCAACCCTAGGTCAACCCTAGGTCAATTGACTGATTTAAAGGGCATTCAAGTCTATTGGAGAGGTGTGGGGTTCATCATTTGACATATAAAGAAGGATATGGAGATATGCCAAAGAGAATTCAAGAGAAATCAAGGAGAAGAGGAGTTTCTAAATTAGGGTTTCTGTGTAAAATCCCCTAGTTTAGGTCAAATTTCCAAGCAAGATAAGTCAAAATGCTAGCTTCAAATGGCTTCTTGGCCAACATGAAACTTGTAGAGGATCTCAAGACCTTTAATTTGAGTGGTGGAAGACATCAAGGAGATTTATAGAACTCAAGTTATGGTCCTTGCAAGTTACAGGTCATCTGAGGTATCTGAATTTTTGTCTGTGAAAGTGACTTGACTTCCAAGCTAGTTTTACCCCTCAAGGAGATTTCAAATGAATTCTTGGTCAACATAAGAATTGTTCCTCATTGTCTTAGCTTTCTATAATGGTATAGTATTCCTTCATATGATGTGTGGAACTCAACTTATGGTCTTGGCAAGCAAAGGGTATTTTGGGCATTTGTGAATTATAGGTCATTTTAACCTATGTCCAAAACTCATACAAGGAGGCCTCAAATGGAAAAACTTACAACATAAAACTTGCTCCAAATGGGATTTTAAGTCTATAAAGAAGGTCACAAATTGTTGGAAAAGCTCATAACATGAAGTTGCATAATTGGTCAAAAGTTGAACTAAAATGGCTTATAATTCAAAGAAATTCAAGATGGAAAATGGTTTGGGAGATTTATGAGTCCAAATGGAGACTTCCAATATATGATTTTGAATGGAAAAGCAATTCTAAGAACAATGGTTCAAACACTTTTTTGAGTTTAGAAGGAAAAAAGAAAGTTATCTTTGGTTACTTGTAATTGAAGAAACATAACCAAAATGGATCAAAGTTGGAAGGCAAGGGAATGTGTAAGATGGATCTAGAATGTTCATGTGCACACTATATATTCATGAAATGTGGATTGATCAAGGGTTGGCTTCATTTTCACCAAAAATCTCCCAAATTCTCTCATTCTTTTTCATTGAAGTTTCATTCCAATTCCTCAAATTCTTCACCAAATAATCATCAAAATCAACTTCATTATACTGTTTCATCATCATGGATCATAATTCAATCAAGAACCAAGTGTGATTCCTCCATTTTCGAGCACTTCCATCATCAACATCAAAATCACAATCTCCATTGGACAGCACAATTCAAGCCAGGAATCATCAAAGTATTGCATACAGAATTGAGTATTGAGTTAATTGATCAAGATCCAAGCCTCAAAAGCTTCAGATCCACAAGTTTCCATAGCTGTCTTCAAGCTTTTGCACCAGGTACGTTTTCACTCAAACAGCTTGATTCAATTAGGTTAGCTTGATTTTGTTAGTTTAGATGTAATGTAGGAGGTTAGTAGAGCAATTAGGATGAATTTGGAGTAGATTAGTGATGATTGTTAGCAGGTGGTAGAAACTGTTAAGGCTTGAAACTCGTGGCTTAGTGCATTAGAATTCTAGGTTGTTAGCGCAGGTTAATCACCATTAGTTATGGAAGAGTTTAGTCTAGGTTTGAGGGAGAATTGTGATGATGCATCTCAGAGTATGTTCATGGTGACCAGATCTTGTTGCTATCGGGTTTGTTGATCTAGTGAGTTTCAAAGCAAGCTGAGACCATAGGATTGTAGAGGGAAGAATTCTGAGCAGTTTTCGTGTTTATAGCATGGCGTGTCATGGCCTGGAGAGGGAGAACTGAGAGCTTGAATGTTGCTCGTGCATGGCTGCCATGGGAGAGAAAACCCTAATCCATTTGAACTGAGGAGGAAGATGTAATCTGGGCCGTTCAATTTGTGTTAGACCCTTGACTAATAGAGCCATCGTGTGGCTAGCATTCAATTCTGATTTGGAGGGAATTGACCTGGGTGCCCTAAACGCACCGTTTCATTAATTGAAACGGGCGGGCCTGAGTGGTATTGCTAATCCCACCCCCCTATTTTAAGCCCAAATCATTCTGAACGTGATTCTGCTTCTATTTGCACCTCTGCGTGGTTTTTGTTTTCAATAATTCTGATTGATGCTGGGCCTTAACCAATGTGCTACGCGCACCCCCCATTGTTGGCCCATCCTGAATAATTAACTGGGCGTGATTTCTATTCATACCCCCTCCCTCTCATTTTAATTCCAATTGTTTTTAATTCAACTTAATTTTTCATTCATTTTAGAAATTCATAATAAATTCATAGAAAATCATTTTCACTTCATTCTTTTTACATCATTTTCTTTAGGATGTCTAGAAAATTATAGGAAAATAAAATTGCATTTTTATCTTTATTTCATATTTTTTCCATATTTTCTAAATAAATGTCATTTTAAATAGATTCATTTCATGCATGATTTTAGCAATTTTTGTTCTATTAAATGCTTTCATAGTTTTTGTTCATTCTTTTTATATTGTTTAGATTAGATATTGAACTTGTAGAAACAATTTAGTTCCCATTTTTAGGAATTGATTTTAGGTGATTAATATAGGCTTGAACAACATGAACAAATTAGGGTTTTTAGGTGATGACTTAAGAAGTTTGATTTCATTTCCCTTAGGACTTAGGGTTTGAATAGATTAGTTATGGGACTATAGGGGCTATGGGTAGTTATTAGATCCCTTAGAAAAAGTCAGGATTCCCCTACTGCTATTGATATGCTGTATATCTGATTGTCTGGTGTGGTGTGCCCTCTGGGGTTTATTGCTTGTTTGTGTGGGTATTGGGATTGTCTGGGGACCTGGGAGAGCTGAAGACTTGAGGAGATGAAGACCATTGGAGAGCCAGAGATTGAAGATCAACTGTCAGAGTTGGAGAGGAGGTTCTTGCTAGCAGCTGCTGAGGAGACTAGGGTTTAGGAGCTAGGCAGAGCTCTAGGTTAGAAAGCTTGTTTCTCAAACATGGAATGCCTTGTCTGCATCCATCCTTTCTCTATGATTCAAAGTCTCTTTCAAATATCCACCTCCTTCCTTTGGAAGGATCAGTGAATATATTTGAAAGATAGAACTTTTGAGAGGAGATTTTCTGTTTAATGTTAACAGTTGATGAACCACCCTTGGTAGGTAATTAACTGTCTAACATTCATTCACTTCACTCTTGTGACTAATCCCTCATCCTGGAGGTTGGAGCTTGAAGAAAAGCCATTGCAGATGGAAAAATGATGATCAAAGCCCTTGTCTGAAGGCCATGAAGAGGGAGATTGATGCTTGTTGAAGCCTGTAGCTGATTGGAGATTACTTGAAGCCAGATGTTGATTCAGAGCTGCTGATGCTGTTTCTTTTGCTGTATCTCATTTGCTGATGTATTGATTGGTTTTCTGGACTGTATTGCTTGCTGTTTACCCTGTTGGGTTGAAAGTGAAGCCTGTTCACTTTTGCCTATTGTTTTCCAGGTTCGAGGTTGAGTGGGACTCCCTTGCCTCGCTTGTGCTGTTGCATCCATGCATTTTACTGTTTTGCTGTATATATCTGTTATTGTTTCTGTCTTTGCCTATCCCGTAGGATCTCTGTTTCTCTCTGTGCAAGAGAGGAGCATGATAGACACTAGGTCTTAACCCATGCATGATAACATTAGGTTAGTTTGATTCCCTTCGCAACCGTAGGTTAGAGTTCTGTCTCTTCTCTCTCAAAACAAACAGAAAAACACATAAAGATTTCAAACACAATAAAAGACACTTCTTCCGTAAAAGAATGTGAACTCATCAAGACGTCATTTTTGTCCGCTGGGACTGTTAATCAGAAAAACCTTTTTCAGAAGGAATAAAACCAACCAAGACAGACTTGTGTCGTACGTGGCCCGAACTACGTTTGCTCTGATCTTCCATGCTGTGTGGAAGTACGTAGGCATAGGATGCGATATCCTAGCGAGCAACCTTCCCCTCCTTTCCCGTAGGTAGGCGAACTACGTTGACTCTGATTTCTCGTTCCAGACGGGAATACGTAGGCATAAAGTGCGATACTTTGCCGAGTCATTTTTATTTTCATTTTATTTTCTTTTTCACCCTTGACCTATAGTTTAGATAGAATAACAATCCATACCCGAAAACAAGCGTGGATCCCGTCGAGTACGACGGACGTGAGGGGTGCTAATACCTTCCCCTTGCGTAACCGACTCCCGAATCCAGGTTTTGGTTGCGACGACCATACCTTTCCCGTGTTGTGCGAGGTTTACTCTGAGCGTTCCCTTTCCCTCCCGTGGGATAAATAACGCACGGTGGCGACTCTTCTGTTCAGCCGGCGCCGATTTTCGCAGTAGCGACAGCTGGCGACTCTGCTGGGGATCCAACGTCCCCTGGCTGCTAAGAACTGCAATGGTTCTTATGCATTTGGGATCCAACGTCCCTTGAGAGAGTCAATCCTAACGCTTGTTTTCCCGTCGAGGATTTTGTATGGAGTTATTGTATATTTCTAACCTTGTATTTTCAGCTTTATATATTGATTATTATTGCTGTATTTGGGGTGTGACGGGTGTTCTGATATTGAGAGATAAGCCGGACCTGGGCTTGAGTGCACCTAGAATTAGCGTAGAAAGTAGTGGGCGCGTGCCGGCTTTGCTTGCACTAGTGTCTCATGAAATCTACACTCGGACGAGGTTCTTCTGGTTGGCTTCTTTTTCTACCCTTTGGGTCGAAGGGGTTGTTGGTCAGCTGAATTGTCGACTCCGGGAACCGATCATTTGGAAGTTGGCTGAGTGAGGCCTCTTCAGGATTTGATGATGCCACTCCTTCTGGGAATCGTATCATCAACCCTGAAAGTCTGTGACGCCAACGACCGCATAAGATGCCATACCTTGTGCCAGTTATAGGGCCACCCACCTGTGAGGGGATTCAGGGTTATGCAGGTAACCAGACCTTCAGATACCGGTTATTTCTTGATCAGAGATCCTGGTTATTTATGGAGAGTTATGAGGTCTGTCAGAGACCATTTGGAGATGTGTTCTGAGGTCTGTCAGAGGCCATTTGGAGATGTGTTCTGAGGTCTGTCAGAGGCCATTTGGAGATGTGTTCTGAGGTCTGTCAGAGACCAATTAGAGATGTGATTTGAGGTCTACCAGAGACCAGTTGGAGTTATGGTTTGAGGTCTGTCAGAGACCAGTGTTGGAGCTTTGTTTTAGGTCTATCTGAGACCAGGGTTTGATGACTTCTGGATGGTCTATCTGAGACCTTTCTTGATTGGGTTTAGGCTATTCAGCTACAGCTTTGGTCCCTGTTGCATGTTACTTGCATTGCATTGCCTGCATATCCATTACCATTTGCATTTCACTAACGTGTGTCTGTGCTGCAGGTGCATTTGCATTTCCCTAGTTCTAGTGCCCGGACTTCTGAATATTGATTATGGCTGGTTTGAGGAAAACAGTTGCGTATAAGCTACCTTCACCTGATCTTACTTCTTTAATTGGTCTGATATCTCTTGCTGATGAAGAGGTTAGGAGAAGCTTCAGAATGAGCCATGGGAGATTACTGAGATTAGTCTGTAAGCCCACTGCTGATGAGATGAATGGGCTATACACCTTGATGCAGTTCTATGACCCCGCATTGAGATGCTTTACTTTTGCTGACTTCATTCTAGGGCCTACCATTGAGGAGTATGTGGAGTTTACTGAGCTTCCCGTGCAAAACAAGGTTCCCTTTATTCACTCTGCTGCTGAGCCCAAGTTGGAGGACTTAGCCAAAGCCTTGCATATGAACGCTGCAGATCTGTTATTGACTTCTTGGCTTGGGGTGTCAGGTTTCTCTCTGGATTTCTTAGTCGCCAAAGCTCGAGAGTACGCCAAGAACGGTTGTTGGGTGGTTTTCAATGCTATTCTGGCTCTATGCATCTATGGAATTGTGCTGTTTCCTAACTTGCCCAACTTTGTGGATTTGGATGCTTTCTATCTGTTTGCTGCAGGCAACCCAGTGCCAACTTTGATCGGAGACTTCTACCATTCATTGCACTATAAGAATGAGAACCGAAGAGGAAAAGTTGTTTACTGCTGTACTCCTCTGTTGAATATGTGGTTCAAGAGTCACCTTCCCATAAAGGGACCATTTGTAGACAGTGCAACCTCAGCCAGTTGGTCAGAACGCCTGATGAGGCTATCTTCCGAAGACGTTGTATGGTTCGATCGAGACCTATTGGGATCTGAGCTCATCTTCAGTTGTTCGGGGTACCCTAATGTGCCGTTGATTGGAAGGAAAGGGTGTATCAATTACAACCCTTCTCTATTCATTCGCCAGTTCGGATATGCGCTGAAGAATCCACCTCAGGAGGAAGAAGTACAGGAATCTCTGTACTTCACCGGTGACGTGAAGGGGGAGTTATTAGCCAAGTTGCAACATGCCTGGACACGTATTAACCGCAAAGGGAAACCACTGTTAGGTAAGAACGATTGCCAGGCTTATGAACTTTACAGGGTTTGGATCCAGGAACGAGCAAGTCAGTTATTAATGCCATTTCCAGCTGCACCCGTCATTGTTCCCGTTCCGGCAGAAGAGCCAACTACTGTTTCTAGGGAGGCCTACGAGCAAGTTGTGAAGGAGAAAGAAGCCTTGATGAAGATCAATGAAGGGTTAGAGCAAGAGCTAGCTCAAGTACGCAGTGAGAAAAACAAGGCCGTATATGCTTTCCAACAGCAGATTGAGCTGGTAAACAGGTTAGGAGCTGAGTTGACCGAGGAAAAGAAAAAGCGCGAACGTCTGGGGCAAGAGTTCAGAAGCTCCCATGACATGCTGGAAGCCAAAAAGAAGGCGCTCGACGCAGCACACCGAGAGATATCTTCTTGCAATAAGATTTGGAATGCTACACTCACCAACAACAAGAAGAGGGAAGATAAGCTGAAGCAGCAAATCTCCGACCTCGAAGAGAAGTTGAAGTCTAGCATCAAGAAGTGTGAGGAAGAAGTTATGACCCGGTATAGTGTCCAGCATGCACTGAACAAGGCAATCAAATCCAGAGATGAAGCAGTGTCTCAGAAGCGAAAGTTAGAAGATTGCTTCGGAGAAGCAACATGGGAAGAAACTGCTGAAGACGTACGCCGTGTCCTTAAGAGGAGAAACCAGCTTGTTGAAGGGCTGCTTGATCGACCAAGCCATCCGGAGACCAATAAGTTGATAGAGGAGTACCAGACTTTTGGGCGGATTTGATCATTTCATGTAGTAACTTGTATGCTTTATTTGCATAGTGCTGACCATCACCAGGATTGTTGGTTGAGGTCATGCCTTCTTTGTATTCTCAGCGATATTGTACCCTGGGCTTATTGATTCTCCCTGCAATATATGAGGCTTTCTATGACTCAGCTCCGATATTCCTATTGTCAGCACTGTCACTGCACCGGCACCTTCGCACTAGAACTGGGGGAATGAACTTCCCTAATGCACAGACACATTGCATTGCATTCATATTCATATTGCATTACAGGTAATCTTTGGATGGTGTCTTATTTCCTGCTTTGCACCAGGTACTTAACAGGATTCCAGATCAGCATCCGCACCGCTATTCTACACGCTCCAATTGTCGAAAAATCATGGACCAAATGCAGAACGAGATGCAAGATGTGCGCGAGAAGCTCGCTCTCTTCATGCAGACCATGGAAGCTATAGCAAAAGGGCAGGAGAATTTGCAGGCCATGGTCCAGCCTCTGTTGGCCCGAAGCGCTGGTCATGGTAATGAAGATCATCAGTCTGTCCGGGTTGATACTGCTCATGGAGATGGCACTCCCACGCCAGTGGCTCCGCCCGTGGTCAATATACCTGCCGCTAATGTCAACAACGCTACCGCTGCTGTGAATGGTAACGTCGGAGTGGGGAATGAGACTGCTGTCCACAATGTTGGGCTGGGTGATGTCAATTTGGGAGATAATCTAGGAGGCAATGGCTTTGTCAATACTGGGTTCGGATTCAACGATCAGGGATTCGACAATGCCGGCAAGTATGGCTTTAATGCTCAAGGCTTTGGGCAAGATGGTTATGGTATGGTCAATCAGGGTTACGGAGGCTTTGGAAATGGCAACGGTACTGGATTTATGGGTTTTGGTCCTGCTGGAGGTGTTCAAGGGTACGGCAACAGAGGCCGAGGTCCGGGGATGAATCAGATCAGAGCTGGACGTAATAATGCGTACGATGGGTACGGGGCTGGAAACGGTATGTGGCAAGAGGATCAGCAGGAAGACGCCTTCTCCGGAGGAGGTTTTGAAGGACCGATGGATGATTCCCAAAAGATTAGAATGCTGGAAGAGCAGATGAAGGGAGTCTTAAATCAGAGTGCTGTGGGATTGGACATGGCAACCATGGGCTTGGTACCTGGTCTGAGGGTGCCAATTAAATTCAAAGCGCCTGCGTTCGATAAGTACAAAGGAGACACATGTCCGAAAGTGCATGTACGAGCTTATTACAGAAAGATGTCTGCATACTCCACTGATGAAAGAATGCTAATGCATTTCTTTCAGGATAGTCTATCAGGCCCTTCCCTAGAGTGGTACATGGGGTTGGAGCCAACTGATATCAAGACATGGAAGCAATTAGCGGAGGCGTTCGTAGCCCATTACAAGTATAACAGCGACCTGGCGCCCAATAGGGTCCAGTTGGCCGGGCTTTCGCAGAAGAAGGGGGAGAGTTTTAAAGAGTACGCGCAAAGGTGGCGTGATATGGCTGCCAGGGTCCGCCCTCCTGTGGAAGATAAAGAAATGAATGATATGTTTGTCGGCACATTCACAGGGCTGTTTCATGATATGCTGTTTCATACGTCTCTGGCCAGTTTTTCAGACCTGATTCTGATGGGGGAAAAGATTGAGCGTAATATTAAGCAAGGAAAGTTCCAAGTCGAGGAATCAACTGCATCTGGCAGTAGTAGGAAAGCTTATGGTGGGCGCCGTCAGGGCGAAGCTAGCGCAGTATTTGGAGGCCGAGGCCGAGGCCGAGGCAGGGGAAGAGGTCAATATCGTCAGTCACAGCAGGTGTCTAGTGTTACTATCCCCTATCAGCAACAACCAATCCAGCAACAACAACCGGTTCAGCCGCAACCAATGCCACAGCAGCAGCAGCCTCAGCAGGGGGCACAGCAGGCTCAACGAAGATTCCAGGGTAATAAGCCGAGAAGGGTGTTTGAGAAGCCTCCCTCAACCTATGCTGATTTGTTGCAGACATTGTTGGGATTGAATCTGGTAGAGAAAAGAACTTTGGCGCCGATAACGGGAGCTCCCCTGTTCGGCTATGATGCAAACAGGCACTATGAGTTTCATTCTGGGGCCCCGGGCCACGATATAGAAGGTTGCCATGCTTTTAAGCACGTTGTGCAGGATCTTTTGGACAACAAGACTATCAATTTCGGAACGGCAGGTCCGAATATAGTCCAGAAACCCATGCCTAATCATGGGGCAAACGCCGTTCTGATTGAGGAAGGTATGAATCTGATTATGAATGTCGATGATTTGAAGACGCCGCTGAGCGAGATAAAGAGCCGGCTGTTGCAAGGAGGTGTTTACCCGGGATGTAACGAGTATTGCTTAGATTGTTGGACCCTAGCTGGGGGGTGTGAGGATTTGAAGAAAGGCATTCAGGCTTTAATTGATGAAGGTATATTGCAGTTTGATCGAGCGGCAACTGACGAGCCTGCAGGGGCAGTAGTGGATAATCAGAGTGATGTGGCCACGGTAACGATTCCGCGGAAGACGATCACTATTGCAGCACCAGCTCAGCGCCCACCGATTACCATAACTAAGGCCGGGCCAATCCCGTATGAGAACACGAAAGCAGTCCCATGGTCATATGGGCTAGAGGTGTATTGTGATGGGATTAAGATCGACGTTAACAAGCAGCCAGTGGAGATTGTGGACAATGTTGTTGGCTCAGGAGGCATGACGAGGAGTGGCAGGATCTTTATATCTCCCGAAGTGGAGGCTGAAAGGCTAGCGAAAGGAAAAGGGAAAGCGGTTGAGAATGTTCCGGTACAAGCAAATGAAAAAGAAGCAGTATCGAAGGACATAGAAGAGTTCATGCGCTTGATTCGAAAAAGTGATTATAAGATTGTGGAGCATCTGCAGCAGACACCGTCCAAAATATCTATCTTGTCATTGCTGTTGTGTTCGGAAGCTCACAGAAATGCTTTGCTGAAAGTCCTGGACACTTCTTTTGTACCCCAAGACGTCTCCGTGAATCAGCTAGAAGGAGTATTGGCACATGTGAATGCAGGCCACAGCTTGGGCTTTACCGATTTTGACTTGACTCCGAAAGGGAGAGATCATAATATGGCATTACACGTGTCTGTTGAGTGTAGAGGATCAGTAATGTCGCACGTATTGGTTGACACCGGATCATCTTTGAATGTGCTGCCCAAGAAGGCGATGATGAAGCTGGATGTTCGAGGAATTTTGTGCACACCCAGCGATTTGGTAGTCAGAGCGTTTGACGGCACGCGGAGAACAGTCTTTGGATCGATTACTTTGCCTCTGCAAGTGGGGCCGGAAGTGTTTGCAACGGAGTTTTATATCATGGATATACAGCCTGCGTATAGCTGCTTGCTTGGAAGACCCTGGATTCATGGGGCAGGGGCAGTCACGTCTACCCTGTATCAGAAGTTAAAATATATGGTCGGAGACAGTGTAGTCACCGTGTGCGGAGAAGAAGACATCCTGGTCAGCCATCTATCTTCGTTTAAATATGTGGAAGTCGACGGGGAGATCCACGAGACGCCCTGCCAGGCATTCGAAGGTTTGCGCATCAAGGACAAGGGTCCCGGGCCGAGTAAAGTGCCAGAGATAGCTGTCTCATCGTATAAAGAAGCTCAAGCTCTAGTAGAAGCAGGAGAAGCAAAGGGCTGGGGCAAAGTGCTGGACATTCCTGTGAAGATGGACCGGTTCGGGCTGGGGTACCAACCGTCGTCATCAACTCCTTCCGTGGAGGCCCCCCGTTTCAGAAAGTCAATCACCATCTCTGCCAGTGGAGTATGTCATGAAACTGTCAATGCTGCTTCAGAGTCTGATGAAGGAGACAGCGACTGTGATATGGATGCCTGGATTCAGCCAAGCACGCCAGGACAAGGACTGTGCAACTGGTCTATTCAGGAGCTTGTTCCTGTGACTTTTAAACATTAATGCTTTGCTTTATTAATTGTTGAATAATCTGATGTCTTGCCCGGGGCATCAGGATTTGCTTAGGGCTGTGTTGTTATAAACATTGCGTGTTAATCATCAAATAAATGGCGTTTTTTCATGTGCAAATACTGTAATCCCTGTCCTTCTTGTTTTGTATTTTTCAATAAAATGGCAACGTGGTTATTCGCTTTATACGCATTTTGAAGCACTTAACCATTCCTTTTGCAGGATAACATTTTCAGATGACATCCTTGAACCACCTATGACTCGTCCCGACTTCGAGCACCCGGTATTCCAGACCGAAGAAGAGGTTGTCGAAGATAGCGACGTTCCTGAAGAACTGTCTTGGTTGGTGAAGCAAGAGGAAAGAGCCATTCTGCCTCACGACGAGGTCATCGAAATTATCAATTTGGGGTCGGAAGGGGTTGATAAAAATATTCGTATCGGAGCCGCGCTGCAAAGGGATATCAAGCGAAGACTGGTTGAAATGCTCCGAGAGTATAATGATGTATTCGCTTGGTCGTATGAAGATATGCCAGGGCTCGATACAGATATGGTTGTGCATCGCCTGCCACTGAAAGAAGATTGCCCACCGGTCAAGCAAAAACTTCGCAGAACTCGACCAGATATGGCAATGAAGATCAAAGAGGAGGTTCAGAAACAGTGGGACGCTGGTTTCCTGGCTGTGACGAAGTATCCTTCATGGGTTGCTAACATCGTACCAGTGCCAAAGAAAGATGGCAAGGTTCGAATGTGCGTGGATTATAGAGATTTGAATAAAGCAAGCCCAAAAGACGATTTTCCACTTCCTCACATTGACGTGTTAGTTGATAATACTGCTCAATACTCCGTATTCTCCTTCATGGATGGCTTTTCAGGCTACAATCAAATTAAAATGGCGCCAGAGGATATGGAGAAGACTACTTTCATAACGCCTTGGGGAACATTTTGCTACAAAGTGATGCCCTTTGGTTTGAAAAATGCTGGGGCAACATATCAGCGTGCGATGACGACTCTTTTCCATGACATGATGCATAAAGAGATCGAAGTTTATGTTGACGATATGATTGCCAAGTCCCAGACGGAGGAAGAGCATCTGGTGAATCTGTTGAAGTTGTTTAAAAGACTTAGGAAATTCAGGCTGAGGCTGAACCCTAACAAATGCACCTTCGGGGTGAGATCGGGTAAACTGCTGGGGTTTATCGTAAGCGAAAGAGGAATAGAGGTCGATCCTGCTAAAATAAAAGCGATTCAAGAAATGCCGACGCCTAAAACAGAGAAAGAGGTGCGTGGGTTTTTAGGGAGGTTGAACTACATCGCTCGGTTCATATCTCACCTAACGGCCACGTGTGAACCATTATTCAAGTTGCTAAAGAAAGATCAAGCTGTGACGTGGAACGAAAATTGTCAAAAGGCGTTCGACAAAATAAAGAAGTATCTGCAGGAGCCTCCTATTTTGATACCCCCAGTAGCAGGTAGACCCTTGATAATGTATTTGACGGTTCTTGAGGGAAGCATGGGTTGTGTTCTCGGCCAACACGACGAGACGGGGAGAAAAGAGCATGCGATCTATTACTTGAGTAAGAAATTTACAGACTGTGAATCTCGATATTCAATGTTGGAGAAAACTTGTTGCGCGCTAGCCTGGGCCGCCAAGCGTTTGAGGCAGTACATGCTGAATCATACAACCATGCTCATCTCGAAGATGGATCCAATCAAATATATATTCGAAAAGCAGGCGTTGTCAGGTAGAATTGCCCGTTGGCAGATGGTCTTGACTGAATATGACATCCAATACGTCTCGCAAAAAGCTATAAAGGGGAGTGTGCTGTCTGAGTATCTGGCGGAGCAGCCTATTGAAGAGTACCAATCAATGAGATTTGATTTTCCTGACGAGGATATCATGTACTTAAAGATGAAGGATTGCGAAGAGCCGTTGCCGGACGAGGGACCAGAGTTGGGGTCCAAATGGCAGATGATATTTGACGGAGCTGTGAATGCTTACGGTAGCGGAATAGGGGCAATTATCACTACGCCACACGGGTCGCACATCCCGTTTACTGCCCGATTGACCTTTGCCGTTACCAACAATGAGGCCGAATACGAAGCTTGTATAATGGGGCTTGAAGAAGCCATTGATTTGCGAATCAAACATCTAGACGTATACGGAGACTCAGCTCTGGTGGTGAATCAGATCAAAGGGGAATGGGAGACACGTCAGCCCAATTTGATACACTATATGAATTATGCAAGGAGATTGTTGCCTTTCTTCGACAAAGTTGAATTGCATCATGTACCGCGGGCAGAAAATCAAATGGCTGACGCCCTTGCCACTTTGTCTTCCATGTACAAGGTCAACTTCTGGAACGAAGCTCCCCAAATCACTATCTCTCGGTTGGACCGGCCAGCTTATGTATTTGCTATTGATGAAGCATCTGATGACAAACCGTGGTATTTCGATATCCTTAATTTCCTGAAGAATAAAGAATATCCGGCTGGGGCATCCAGTCAAGATCAGAAGACTCTCAGGAGATTAGCGGGTAATTTCTATTTGAACCCGGATGGCGTCTTATACAGAAGAAACCACGATTTGGTGTTGTTGCGTTGTGTAGACGAGAAAGAGGCAAAGCTTCTCATGGAGGAAATTCACGAAGGTGCCTTTGGTACGCATGCTGGTGGACATGCTATGACGAGAAAGCTGCTTAGGGCAGGTTATTTTTGGCTGACGATGGAAACTGATTGTTTCAAGTTCGCGAGGAAGTGCCACAAGTGCCAAATCTATGCTGACAAGATACACGTGCCTCCGAGTCCTCTAAATGTGATGTCATCTCCATGGCCATTTTCGATGTGGGGAATTGATATGATTGGAAAGATCGAGCCGACGGCTTCTAATGGGCACCGGTTCATTCTAGTAGCAATCGATTACTTCACCAAGTGGGTGGAAGCGGCGTCTTACGCAAATGTAACGAAGCAAGTGGTGGCTAGATTCATCAAGAGAGATATCATTTGCCGATATGGAATCCCCGAACGGATAATCACGGACAACGGATCAAATCTGAACAACAAAATGATGAAGGAGCTCTGTCAGAATTTCAAGATCGAACATCACAACTCCTCCCCTTACCGACCCAAGATGAATGGCGCTGTCGAAGCGGCCAATAAAAATATCAAGAAGATCGTCCAGAAAATGGTGGTGACTTATAAAGATTGGCACGAAGTGCTACCTTTTGCTTTGCACGGTTATCGTACGACGGTACGCACATCAACCGGGGCAACTCCGTTCTCGTTGGTATACGGAATGGAAGCGGTATTACCATTGGAAGTTGAGATCCCTTCTCTGAGGGTGTTGCGAGACGTTCAACTGGACGAGGCAGAATGGGTAACGAATAGATTGAACCAACTGAGTTTGATGGATGAGAAGAGGCTAGCTTCTCTGGCATACGGTCGTTTGTACCAAAGACGAATGAAGAAAGCGTACGACAAGAAGATACTTCCGCGAAGCTTTCAGACGGGCGACCTTGTGCTGAAAAGGATTCTCCCGCCGCAAGCAGATCACAGGGGCAAGTGGACCCCCAATTACGAAGGGCCATACGTTGTCAGTAAGGTCTTTTCAGGAGGAGCGTTGTTGTTGTCCACCATGGACGGGGAAGACTTTGCGTCACCTGTGAATTCGGACGCAGTTAAAAAATACTTTGCTTAAAACAGACCCGCTGGACAGAAAAAGAGAGTCCAGGCAAAAATGGAGCATCCTGGCGAACCAAAAACAGAATGAAAGGTTCGGGCAAAAGTTAGGGATAAAATTGAAAAAATGTACACCCGCGAAGTTGAAAACCTACACTGGGCGGCTTCGGCAAAAAAGGGTATCCCGGTGAACTGAAAACCCGTAAAGGGCGGTTCACGCAAAAGTTAGGGATTTGAAAAGCAAATGACTGCGGTCCGAATTTGATTACAATGAGCATCAATGCGGGAGAATATATTTGAGGAGTCAGTTATCGGATACAACCTCTTCAGAAGTGGGGATACCGGGAAAGTATTAGAGTCGGACGAGTCATGGGAGGATCAGTTCGTGGTGTTCATCTGCATCCCGTTGCCGACATGTGTACAAAATTTAATTTGTCAAAATATTCATGCTTCCTGTGCATACTTATGTATTTGCTTTGCGTAGCTTCCTCTTTTCAGGAGTTACACCCCGTGTACAAAAACTCCGCCCATTCAGGGGCCCGATCAATGAAAATGTGTTATTCAGTATTTGGCACTGTTCTTTACTGTTTTGTGCATGATCAAACGCCTAAGTTTATTGAAGCTAGCATGAGTATAACATCACTGGCCCTTGCCGACAATTGTTAAAGCTTTGAATTAACTGAGTGTAACGTCACTAACCTGAATTGATTTGATTGCATAGGCTTGTCGTGTCTTGTTTGTGTTGTTGCAGGTTTCATAGCCATACGAGGAGGATGATCAAAGATTGCGATAACGAAAGACTTGATCCCCATGCAGGTCATGCATGTTCTTCCTGAAGGAGGATAGAATTTCCCAGCTAGTCGTAGCTTATCCAAAGGACGTGCTCCAGAAAAGTTATTCGTCCTCAGCAGAGTTTGGCGATTCCAAGATCGTAGGGCTGTATTCAGACAGGTTCATCGTTCCCCGCAGGGTCATGCACTCTCCCCCAGTGGAGTCAGTTAATTTTCCCCAAGAGAATCATCCCATCCCCAGCGGAATTCTCTTTGCAAGTGTTTTCATTCCTTCCAGTGGAACTCGAAGATTAAGACTCTCCAAAGCAGAGTTGATGGTGGGTCCTGTCATTTATTTTGTCAGAGATACTGTGTGATATCAGTTCACTCTCCAGCAGGAAGCCTGTTCGTACTATGCACATCTGCTATTCCTCCGCAAAATTATGTTCCCCAGCAGGAGGTTACTTCAACAAGGTGTTTGGTTTGAGTTCCCAATTTCCCAGCAGGGTTGACTTCACCCTCCCGACATTTATTTTGCTGGAATAATTCTGTAGCATCTGGCTGTCCCCAGCGGAGTCGGCATTATCCTTCCAGCATTTATTTTGCTGAAGCAGTTTCTGTACTCTAGCAGTTCAGGTGGAGAGGGCTCTTGCTCAAATGAATTACTAAACAGTCAAGATTTCGGTATGAGACATCCAATGATAATGTCAGTTTCGGCGGTATTCCCCCACAGAGTCAGCATGATGAGATTCTCTTTGTCTCTAACAGAGTCATTTATGCAAATGTCTCTTATTTTCCCCACCAGAGTTGCCAGGATAAGTGTCTCCTTATCCCCAAGCAGAGTTTGTTTGTCATCAACGGGTTCCATGAATCAGAATTTCAGAGGCCACCGCCAGTTATCAGAGCAGGCGTCCGATAGTTGGTTTCCAGACATCCCCAGTAGAGTCCGTCTCAAAGTCGCTGCCACGTCAGTGCTAAGAAGTTTGGGGGTTGGGATCAGTGGAGAGCTAAGTCCTGACGTGGACAATTTATTCTTGTATTGATGGGATTTCTTCAGAAGTGGGCGTCCTAGCATGGACAGGTTTATTTCCCTGGATTGGTGGGGTGTGTCAGTCCTATCGTGGACAGATTCAGTTTCTCGAAATTAGTGGAATGGGAGGTCATGACGTTGACAAAAGTGATTACTCTTTGTGTTGGTGTCCTGACGTGGACAGATCAGACGAGGGTGTGAGTCCTTACGTGGACAAGTTATTTCCTCAGCAGGTCGAAGACGCTTGAGTCCTAACGTGGACAAATCAAGACGAGATCGGTGTCCTGACGTGGACGAATCAAAGAAATTGTTATTCCTCGCGTGGACGATGTAGTCCTTACGCGGACATATCAACAGAAGTGACTCCTAACGTGGAAAGAGGAGAGTCCTAACGTGGACAGATTAAGATTGTGTTCCTGACGTGGAAAGACGGAGATTCCTTACGTGGAAAGATTTGAGTCCTTACGCGGACATATCAAAAGAGGTGATTCCTGACGTGGAAAGACTGGAGTCCTTACGTGGACAGATTAAGATGGCATTCCTTACGTGGAAAAATGTAGTCCTGACGCGGACAAATCGGAAAGAAGTTGGTATTCCTTACGTGGAAAGATCAGAGTCCTTACGTGGACATATCAAAAGCATCCCTTACGGGGAAGAAAAATGGTTTCCTTACGTGGAAAGACGAGTTTATTCCTTACGTGGAAAGATTGAGTCCTCACGCGGACGTATCAAGATTGATTCCTGACGTGGAAAGAAATGGATTATTCCTGACGTGGAAGAATTTAGTCCTGACGTGGACGGATTCAAAAGAAGTTTATTCCTTACGCGGAGAAATTGGGGTCCTTACGTGGACAGATGCAAGAAAAGTTGAGTCCTGACGTGGACAGGTTCAGAACCCAAAGTGGGATTCCTTACGGGGAAAGATTGGAGTCCTGACGCGGACATGTCAAGTGGTATTGGGGTCCTTACGTGGACAGATTGATATAGTTCTCCTTATGTGGAAAGAAGATTGATTCCTGACGTGGAAAGATGAAAAGTTTAGTCCTGGCGTGGACAGATACAGAAGCGATAATTCCTAACGTGGACAGGCGTTACTCCTAACGTGGAAGAGTTTTATTCCTAACGTGGACGATTCAGTTTATAGAAATGCAGACGAATTATCCCCAGCGGAGTTGCCGAGATTTTTCTGGGATTGACAGCAAGTGGAGTCCTAACGTGGACAGGTTATAGTTGAGATTTCTTCGTATTGATGACGGACAGAGTCCTAACGTGGACAAGCAAGCAATCTGTTATGACAGAATCCTCTTCAGAACGATGAAGATAATCCCCAGCACGGTCGCGCGAGATCAGTGGGTTGCTGTAACAGTCAGATTCAGCTGATGAATGTCGTTCCCCAAGCAGGAGCGCCATTTGGTTTTGCGGTTGGCAAATTTCTGGTTTCACTAGTATTCAACCGTCTCGTACCGCGAATGTCTGAAGGCTCCGGGCTCTTCACCCAATCGGGTCCAAGTCGCTTGAATAGGGGCAGCTGTTGCACCCTAAAATTTGCCCAACCTTATTCACTGGGTTTATGTTTCATTATCATTAGCATTTGCATATAGAGTCATGTACATAGACTAACCATCTGCATAGCATAAGCATAGCAAGTCATTCAACAGGGGACCAATCACTATTCTCATCTCTAGAGGCCTATCAAGAGGTTATTATCCCAATTCAATCTTATTCAAGTCATCAGGAAAGAATTTGAAAGCAAAGAGTTTAGCAGATCAAGCCTTGAGCCCATCTCCTAGCTGAGGATATCTGAGGGTCAACAAGAGGGTTGTGAGCTGTGAAGTGAAGGCATGGAGAGTATCTAGACATTATGAGAGACTTAGAAAGTCATTTGGAGAAGGAGACAAGTCATTGATGAGAGCACAAGAGCTATAGTTGAAGACAGTCAACTAGGGTTTCATCTGGGTCAACCCTAGGTCAACCCTAGGTCAATTGACTGATTTAAAGGGAATTCAAGTCTATTGGAGAGGTGTGGGGTTCATCATTTGACATATAAAGAAGGATATGGAGATATGCCAAAGAGAATTCAAGAGAAATCAAGGAGAAGAGGAGTTTCTAAATTAGGGTTTCTGTGTAAAATCCCCTAGTTTAGGTCAAATTTACAAGCAAGATAAGTCAAAATGCTAGCTTCAAATGGCTTCTTGGCCAACATGAAACTTGTAGAGGATCTCAAGACCTTTAATTTGAGTGGTGGAAGACATCAAGGAGATTTATAGAACTCAAGTTATGGTCCTTGCAAGTTACAGGTCATCTGAGGTATCTGAATTTTTGTCTGTGAAAGTGACTTGACTTCCAAGCTAGTTTTACCCCTCAAGGAGATTTCAAATGAATTCTTGGTCAACATAAGAATTGTTCCTCATTGTCTTAGCTTTCTAGAATGGTATAGTATGCCTTCATATGATGTGTGGAACTCAACTTATGGTCTTGGCAAGCAAAGGGTATTTTGGGCATTTGTGAAATATAGGTCATTTTAACCTATGTCCAAAACTCATACAAGGAGGCCTCAAATGGAAAAACTTACAACATCAAACTTGCTCCAAATGGGATTTTAAGTCTATAAAGAAGGTCACAAATTGTTGGAAAAGCTCATAACATGAAGTTGCATAATTGGTCAAAAGTTGAACTAAAATGGCTTATAATTCAAAGAAATTCAAGATGGAAAATGGTTTGGGAGATTTATGAGTCCAAATGGAGACTTCCAATATATGATTTTGAATGGAAAAGCAATTCTAAGAACAATGGTTCAAACACTTTTTTGAGTTTAGAAGGAAAAAAGAAAGTTATCTTTGGTTACTTGTAATTGAAGAAACATAACCAAAATGGATCAAAGTTGGAAGGCAAGGGAATGTGTAAGATGGATCTAGAATGTTCATGTGCACACTATATATTCATGAAATGTGGATTGATCAAGGGTTGGCTTCATTTTCACCAAAAATCTCCCAAATTCTCTCATTCTTTTTCATTGAAGTTTCATTCCAATTCCTCAAATTCTTCACCAAATAATCATCAAAATCAACTTCATTATACTGTTTCATCATCATGGATCATAATTCAATCAAGAACCAAGTGTGATTCCTCCATTTTCGAGCACTTCCATCATCAACATCAAAATCACAATCTCCATTGGACAGCACAATTCAAGCCAGGAATCATCAAAGTATTGCATACAGAATTGAGTATTGAGTTAATTGATCAAGATCCAAGCCTCAAAAGCTTCAGATCCACAAGTTTCCATAGCTGTCTTCAAGCTTTTGCACCAGGTACGTTTTCACTCAAACAGCTTGATTCAATTAGGTTAGCTTGATTTTGTTAGTTTAGATGTAATGTAGGAGGTTAGTAGAGCAATTAGGATGAATTTGGAGTAGATTAGTGATGATTGTTAGCAGGTGGTAGAAACTGTTAAGGCTTGAAACTCGTGGCTTAGTGCATTAGAATTCTAGGTTGTTAGCGCAGGTTAATCACCATTAGTTATGGAAGAGTTTAGTCTAGGTTTGAGGGAGAATTGTGATGATGCATCTCAGAGTATGTTCATGGTGACCAGATCTTGTTGCTATCGGGTTTGTTGATCTAGTGAGTTTCAAAGCAAGCTGAGACCATAGGATTGTAGAGGGAAGAATTCTGAGCAGTTTTCGTGTTTATAGCATGGCGTGTCATGGCCTGGAGAGGGAGAACTGAGAGCTTGAATGTTGCTCGTGCATGGCTGCCATGGGAGAGAAAACCCTAATCCATTTGAACTGAGGAGGAAGATGTAATCTGGGCCGTTCAATTTGTGTTAGACCCTTGACTAATAGAGCCATCGTGTGGCTAGCATTCAATTCTGATTTGGAGGGAATTGACCTGGGTGCCCTAAACGCACCGTTTCATTAATTGAAACGGGCGGGCCTGAGTGGTATTGCTAATCCCACCCCCCTATTTTAAGCCCAAATCATTCTGAACGTGATTCTGCTTCTATTTGCACCTCTGCGTGGTTTTTGTTTTCAATAATTCTGATTGATGCTGGGCCTTAACCAATGTGCTACGCGCACCCCCCATTGTTGGCCCATCCTGAATAATTAACTGGGCGTGATTTCTATTCATACCCCCTCCCTCTCATTTTAATTCCAATTGTTTTTAATTCATCTTAATTTTTCATTCATTTTAGAAATTCATAATAAATTCATAGAAAATCATTTTCACTTCATTCTTTTTACATCATTTTCTTTAGGATGTCTAGAAAATTATAGGAAAATAAAATTGCATTTTTATCTTTATTTCATATTTTTTCCATATTTTCTAAATAAATGTCATTTTAAATAGATTCATTTCATGCATGATTTTAGCAATTTTTGTTCTATTAAATGCTTTCATAGTTTTTGTTCATTCTTTTTATATTGTTTAGATTAGATATTGAACTTGTAGAAACAATTTAGTTCCCATTTTTAGGAATTGATTTTAGGTGATTAATATAGGCTTGAACAACATGAACAAATTAGGGTTTTTAGGTGATGACTTAAGAAGTTTGATTTCATTTCCCTTAGGACTTAGGGTTTGAATAGATTAGTTATGGGACTATAGGGGCTATGGGTAGTTATTAGATCCCTTAGAAAAAGTCAGGATTCCCCTACTGCTATTGATATGCTGTATATCTGATTGTCTGGTGTGGTGTGCCCTCTGGGGTTTATTGCTTGTTTGTGTGGGTATTGGGATTGTCTGGGGACCTGGGAGAGCTGAAGACTTGAGGAGATGAAGACCATTGGAGAGCCAGAGATTGAAGATCAACTGTCAGAGTTGGAGAGGAGGTTCTTGCTAGCAGCTGCTGAGGAGACTAGGGTTTAGGAGCTAGGCAGAGCTCTAGGTTAGAAAGCTTGTTTCTCAAACATGGAATGCCTTGTCTGCATCCATCCTTTCTCTATGATTCAAAGTCTCTTTCAAATATCCACCTCCTTCCTTTGGAAGGATCAGTGAATATATTTGAAAGATAGAACTTTTGAGAGGAGATTTTCTGTTTAATGTTAACAGTTGATGAACCACCCTTGGTAGGTAATTAACTGTCTAACATTCATTCACTTCACTCTTGTGACTAATCCCTCATCCTGGAGGTTGGAGCTTGAAGAAAAGCCATTGCAGATGGAAAAATGATGATCAAAGCCCTTGTCTGAAGGCCATGAAGAGGGAGATTGATGCTTGTTGAAGCCTGTAGCTGATTGGAGATTACTTGAAGCCAGATGTTGATTCAGAGCTGCTGATGCTGTTTCTTTTGCTGTATCTCATTTGCTGATGTATTGATTGGTTTTCTGGACTGTATTGCTTGCTGTTTACCCTGTTGGGTTGAAAGTGAAGCCTGTTCACTTTTGCCTATTGTTTTCCAGGTTCGAGGTTGAGTGGGACTCCCTTGCCTCGCTTGTGCTGTTGCATCCATGCATTTTACTGTTTTGCTGTATATATCTGTTATTGTTTCTGTCTTTGCCTATCCCGTAGGATCTCTGTTTCTCTCTGTGCAAGAGAGGAGCATGATAGACACTAGGTCTTAACCCATGCATGATAACATTAGGTTAGTTTGATTCCCTTCGCAACCGTAGGTTAGAGTTCTGTCTCTTCTCTCTCAAAACAAACAGAAAAACACATAAAGATTTCAAACACAATAAAAGACACTTCTTCCGTAAAAGAATGTGAACTCATCAAGACGTCATTTTTGTCCGCTGGGACTGTTAATCAGAAAAACCTTTTTCAGAAGGAATAAAACCAACCAAGACAGACTTGTGTCGTACGTGGCCCGAACTACGTTTGCTCTGATCTTCCATGCTGTGTGGAAGTACGTAGGCATAGGATGCGATATCCTAGCGAGCAACCTTCCCCTCCTTTCCCGTAGGTAGGCGAACTACGTTGACTCTGATTTCTCGTTCCAGACGGGAATACGTAGGCATAAAGTGCGATACTTTGCCGAGTCATTTTTATTTTCATTTTATTTTCTTTTTCACCCTTGACCTATAGTTTAGATAGAATAACAATCCATACCCGAAAACAAGCGTGGATCCCGTCGAGTACGACGGACGTGAGGGGTGCTAATACCTTCCCCTTGCGTAACCGACTCCCGAATCCAGGTTTTGGTTGCGACGACCATACCTTTCCCGTGTTGTGCGAGGTTTACTCTGAGCGTTCCCTTTCCCTCCCGTGGGATAAATAACGCACGGTGGCGACTCTTCTGTTCAGCCGGCGCCGATTTTCGCAGTAGCGACACTTAGTAAAACCAAATGAAGATGATGTTGAGACAGAATTGACAACAAGTTGAGGCTTGGATTGTTGAATCAATGCGAGGGTGCTGTCATATTGCTCCTTAGTAAAACCAAATGAAGATGGTGTTGAACCCTGAGAAGAGGATGTGGATGCATTACTAGCATTTGCAGTTGATGAAGATGATGCAGACCCTTGAGTCTTAGATTTATATCTGTAACCTGGTGGGTATCCGTGCTTGTTGAAACAAGTTTCAATGGTATGGTTTGTCCGACCACAGTGAGTACAAACTCTGTTAGAACCATTTGCAGAAGCTGAACCCTGAGACTTAGCATGATATGTGTTGGAACCTTGTCTACCAGACTGGTTCCCTTCCTGAGCTTGAACATGTAATGCAGAGGTTTCTTCAGTGGAACCTGTAGGGGCCACAACACTTGATGCAGAGCTACCCAATTCTCGTTCTTGTTGAATCACAAGCGATAAGGCCTTGTCAATATCAGGCAACGAATTCATCATCACAATATGAGATTTTGAGTGAGCAAATTTCTCAGATAATCCTTTGAGAAAACGAATTATGTAACCTTGTTCCCTATACCGTTTAACAGACGCTATGGTACCGCAACAACAGGGAATTGCGCAAGAACAAAACAGAATCGGTCGATAGTTCTCCAATTCGTCCCACATAACCTTCAATTGTGTAAAATAGTTAGAGACGTCGAAAGTACCTTGACGGAATTTGTACAAGTCTTCTTGAATGTCAGATATACGGAATATGTCGCCTTGAGAAAACCTAATTTGCAAATTCTTCCATACGCCAAATGCTGTATCAATCCACAGAACATACTTTGCTATTGGTTCTGAAATTGATCGTTGGATCCACGCAAGAGCCATGGTATTACAACGGATCCATCGTGCATACATCGGATCCGAAACAGGTGGCTTGGTTAGAGTTCCATCAATGAACTTCTCCTTGTTCTGGGGGATAAGCAAAATGTTCATCGATCGAGCCCATGTATGGTAATTTTTATCAGTGAACAAAGGCGTAACAAGAACAAGAGCTGGATTCTCGTCCGGATGAAGATAGTAGGGATTTGCAGAATTGGTTGCGAAATCGACGTAGTTCTGGTACGCCATTGAAAAACAGAAAAAGATGAAAGCGATCAAGAAGAAAAAGAACGATGAAAAACAGAAAGAACTCACAAAGGAGATGAACAAAGATCGCAGAAGAAAGAACAATGGCTACCAGAGCTTTTGAAGCTCTGATACCATGTTAAGAAATGTGGTTGGGCCTAACTCAACCCTACAAAACCGGTTGGTAGAGTGAGGATTACCCCCACTTATAAACACATGTTCATGCCATATATTGTCCAATGTGGGACTCTTAACAATATATATATATATATATATATATATATATATATATATATATATATATATATATATATATATATATATATATATATATATATATATATATATATATATATATATATATATATATATATATATATATATATATATATATATATATATATATATATATATATATATATATATATATATATATATATATATATATATATATATATATATATATATATATATATATATATATATATATATATATATATATATATATATATATATATATATATATATATATATATATATATATATATATATATATATATATATATATATATATATATATATATATATATATATATATATATATATATATATATATATATATATATATATATATATATATATATATATAAATTTTTTTATGATATTATTTGCTTATATTATATTTTTGTTATTAAAAATAGAATTTTATATATAGTATAAATTTTTATATTAAAAACATAATTTTCATATTAAAAACAGAATAAATTTCTAATAATATATATGTTAAATAGTATATATAGAATAAATTTTAATAGTATATATAGCATGCGTAATAGTTAAAATAAAAAAATAATATGTTTAAGAATAATATATATTAAATGGTATAAATTTTTTATAGTTTATGTTTAGTAATATATATAGTATGTTTAATAGTTAAAACAAATTGAAACAATAGGTTTAAGAATAGTATATATTAAATGTATAGTTAAACTAAAAATAAAATATTTATGTTTATCTTAAAGAATTTATTATATAAGTTTATAAAAAATAAAATATGTTATATTAATTATTTAATATGTTATATTATATGTCATGTATGTATTATATGTCATGTTATATGTTATATTTATATGTTATGTTATATTGTATGAAATTATTATTTAAGTTTATTAAAAATAAAATAGTAAGAAATTTATTCGTAGTTATATATATTAAGAATAATTAAAAAGTAGTAGAAAGTTTGTTTGTATAAAAATTAATATTTTGTTAATATAAGTTTATGTTAAAGAATAATATTAAGTTAACTAATACTTGTATTTGATTTTTTTTTTTAAAATTCCTGAAATTGATATTAAAATCACATTTGTAATTAAAAAGATAATGATTGTATAAATGCGCAGTATGGAATATTATAGGTACTATCGTAGTTGGATGTACAATATGTTGTATCAAGGAAGACGCAGACTTAATCGATATGTTCGTCATTTAAAAAGAAAGGATTTTATTGGAAAATATTGAGTTTGGACATATAATGGAGAATAACTGTTGAGTAGCGTACAAGAGATCAATAATATGCATGCTTCAAGTAGTCAATCATTGATGGAACATAGGGAAAACTTTAATCTGATTAGTGAGATGGTGGGCGATACTTTTGGTGTGAACGTGATCTATGACGAACCTGAAGATTTTGATGGGGAAGAGTTTCCGAATGAGAAAGCACAAAGATTTTATCAGTTGTTTAATGAGATGAGTATGTTGTTGTTTGAGGGGCCGTCAAATTCAAATTTATTAATGTGTGTGAGATTATTGGCTGCCAAGTCAAATTGGAATGTTCCTGATTAGTGTTTGGAATTCTTCGCAAAAATGATGCTCGATGCGACTCCTACGAAAGACAACTTGCCTACAAGTTTTTATGATGCAAAGAGGTTGGTGCCGAAGTTAGGTTTAGAAGTAAGAAAGACTGACTGTTGCATTAGTGGTTGCATGTTGTTTTTTGACAATGAGTTTGGTACTAATGATGGAGCATTTGAGGAATGTAAGTTATGTAAGAGTCCAAGATATAAATTCCGTAATAAAGCCATTGATCGTAAGCAAAAATGTGTAGCATTGAAGTCCAAGATATAAATTATGATAATGAATCCCTTACCTGATATTGACAAAGCCTTCTAACTTGTTATTCAACAAGGAAGGGAAATGGATAATTATGTTTCTATTGTGATTCATGCTGCACACACCAATGAAGAAGCAACTTCTTTGCAGACTCAAGCTCATGACAACAATTACACTACCAAAAGTGGTAGCACCGACTTTTGTGCTAAGAGTCAGGATCAAAATGCTCCAAGAGGCCACAACAGAGTCTGCACATATTGTGGCAGGACAAATCACACAATTGAAACTTGTTTCCTCAAGCATGGATTTCCACCATGTTATAGAGGTAAGAACAAGGCTTGAGGAAATGTAAATGTTTCATCATCAGCTGCTACAGTTAACACTGCTTTAGAAGCTTCTCATAGGAGTTTAAATTCCACTTCATTTGGTTTTACTCAGGATCAATACAATAGTATTCTAGCATTTCTCCAACAGTCCAAGCCTACTCCTACTGCCAATTCTATTTCTACCTCACCTTTTGTCATGCATTCCTACTCCTCCAAAGTGAATGGTAATAATCCTAATCTTTGGATATTAGATATTGGTGCTACTGATCATTTCTCTTTCAATTTTTCATCTTTTATTGATTTAAAAAACATTGTGCCTATCCATGTTAGTCTTCCTAATGGTTCACAGGTCATTGCTTCTATCTCTGGCACAATTGCCACTTCTCCTTCTTTAATCCTTCAAAACGTGCTTTACATTCCTACTTTCCATGTAAACCTTATTTCTATTGCCAAATTAGTGGATAGAAATAATTTTTTTTGTACAATTTAATGGTAACACTTGCCACATCCTGCAGAATCATACCAAAGCAATGATTGGTATAGTTAGCTTGCACAGAGGACTCTATGTTCTTGATTCTAAAGCTCATCCTTCTGCTAAATTTTCTGTTGCATATAATTCTTGTAATTTGTGGCACTTAAGACTAGGTCATATATCAAGAATATATTTAAAAACTATATCCAAAGCTTTTCCTTTTATTACATGTAATAATAATGTTGTACCTTGTGACTCATGTCATTTTTCTAAACAAAAGAAACTTCCATTCACTAGTAATGTTTCTCATTCTTCTACTCCCTTTACTATTCTGCATGCTGACTTATGGGGGCCTTTCTCTTCTTGACTCTTGTTGATGACTATACAAGGCATACTTAGGTAATATTCCTTAAGACAAAAGATCAAACTAAAACTAGTCTTATTCATTTTGTTGCTTACATAGAAAATTAGTTCCACGCCACTCTTAAATCCTTAAGATCTGATAATGGGACATAATTTCTTAATTTTTCAGAATTTCTTATGTCCAAAGGCATCATTTACCAAAGAACTTGTGATGAAACACCCTAACAAAATAGGGTGGTGGAAAGGAAACACCAACACATTCTTAATGTGGCTAGGTCTCTTTTTTTCAATTCTAACATTCCTTTGAACATGTGGAACTTCTGCATCCAACATGTTATTCACATAATCAATAGGTTACCTACACCTCTCTTCAAATCTAAATGCCCTTATGAACTTATGTTTAATCAACCTCCATCCTTGATTTATTTAAAAAAAATTGGTTCCTTGTCTTTTGCTACTTCCTTACAAGCTCATATGACAAAAATTTGATTCTTGGGCTAGAAAGTGTGTTTTTTTTTGTTACAAGGAAGGTACAAAAGGATACGTTTTTATATAACCTCCAAAATTATACCTTTTTCATTTCAAGGAATGTGGTTTTCTATAAAAACACATTTCCTTTCAAACATGAAACTTCTCCTTCTAATACAACCTCAAACCCTATTCAAGCATTGGATGATCCTCCCTATGACATACCACATCCCTCTCCTAGTAAGCAGCCTAGTACAACTAATATGTCTTTTTCCTCTGATGTTTCTACTCCTACCAATGACACTGATGACAGTAATGTTGCTATTCATCCCTTTACTGTCAACTTTCCTAGTCCTAGCTACACCACCAATAGCCCAGCTGATTTGACTTTTCATAGTGATCCCAACCAAGTTGGTCCTAGAATTTATCATCTACTAATGTTGACCTTACCCATACTCCCACTCTTTCTTCTAATTCTGAACTTGGTACACTTACTGTACTTGCTCCCTTAAATGACCATAGTTCCTATTTAATTACTAGTCCTTCTCTTCATGGTATTCAACCTATCACAGAAAATACAAGTGGCTTACCCACTGATTCTTCTTCTGCTATGACTCCATTAGAGGATCCTCCTACCCCTTCTCAGAAATCTACGGAACATACCATTTTACCTACAAGACACTCATCTAGAATATCCCATCCTCCTCAATACTTAAAAGATTATCATTTCGATTCTACTACCTCTAATCATTCTTCCAAAGTCTTATATCCATTGTCCTCTGTCCTTACATATGATCATTGTTCTCAATCTTATAAACACTTTTGTTTATCTGTTACTTCTAACATTGAACCAACAACTTTTAATCATGCTATTAAGTTTTATTGTTGGGAACATGCTATGAATGTTGAGTTACATGCTCTTGAAGAAAACCAAACATGGAGTGTAGTTGATCTTCCACCAGGGAAAGTTCCCTTTGGATGCAGGTGGTTTTATAAGATTAAATACAGGGAAAATGACTCCATTGAGAGGTATAAAGCTAGGTTGGTGGCAAAAGGCTACACATAAATGGAAGGTATTGACTATTATGATACTTTTTCACCTGTAGAAAAATAACAACTATAAGAGTCTTATTGTCTATTTTTGCCATCAAGGGTTGGCACCTAGAACAGTTGGATGTTAACAATGCCTTTCTTTATGGTGTTTTACATGAATAAGTCTATATGACACATCCTTATGGTCTCTTCACATCCAATCCTCTCAAGTGTGAAAGCTTCAAAAGCCTCTCTATGGTCTTAAACAGGAAAGTAGGCAATGGTATTCTAAACTCTCATCTTTTTTTGGTTTCTTTGGGTTACTCTTAATCTCAAGCTGACCATTATCTATATGTGAAGTATCACAAGGATTGTTTCACTGCCATACTTGTCTATGTGGATGACATTGTTATTGTTGACAACTCTACTCCTGAAATTCAATTTGTTATACGTGTTTTTGATCAGAAATTCAGGATAAAAGATCTTGTCCAGCTTATATTCTTTTTAGGTTTTGAAATTGCTAGATCCTCTAAAGGCATTATCATGAACCAGAGAAAATATACACTTAAATTGTTGGAAGACACAGAATACCTTGATGCTAAACCATCATATGTTCCTTTTGACCCTAACATCAAACTATCTCCTACTAATGGTGAACCTTTAGCAGATCCTACTTCTTATAGGAGATTAATTGGTAGGCTGATATATTTGACAAACACAAGGCCTGATATTTCTTTTACAGTGGAACATCTTAGTTAATATGTTTCTAAGCCCCTTGTTGCACACTATCAGACTACTATAAAGGTTTTCAGGTTCCTCAAATCTTCCCCTGCTAATTGTTTACTGTGAAATTTGGTAAATATCCTCTGGTCTATCAACTTTGGGTGAAATTTAGTAACTTGCATGATCAACCATACAAATTCTAGGACATGTGCTAAGTTTGAAAGAAAATCTATATTGAACTCCACATTCGACTATGTTCTAAAGGAACTCCACGTTCGACTGTAAAAACTGCGTAAAGTAAAAACAACTTGGAAATTGACAAGGCTGTAAAATAAAGGGTGCAATTCTTAAAGCGTCGAAAGTAAAAGACACGATGTAAAAACTTTGAAAATAAAGGCAATGATGTAAAAGCTTGAATTTCATAAAAGTGCAAGAAAATAAGTGACGTCGAAAGTGAAAGCAATAATGTAAAAGGCTTGAACTGAACAAAAGTGCAAGAAAGTAAGTTTGAAGATAAATATTTAGAAAAATGCAGGAAAGTAACATTCGAAAGCAATTAAAAGACTTTTAAATGGCTAGTTAAGATAAAGTGTAGAAGGAAAACAACTGAAAGTAAAGATTAAAAATAAAGTTTCAAGGAAGAACAAGTAAATACGAAAGATAAAGTTCAGGAAAAGGCATTTAAACATGAAAGATAAAGTTTAAAGGAAGACATGCAAGATAAAGTGTAGAATAAACAACAACATACAAATGATAAAGATACATAAATTGCATTGATGAAAAGACATGGTGTCACATCACGTACATTCTCTCAAACTTGTTTCTCTACACGCGGGTACTTTGAGTAATTTGGAGTAACTTGTACAAGACAAAATGAACACCCTTATTCTATGGAAATAACCCTTATTTATAATGCTAAAAAATAACTACTAAGTGACAGTTGTTGCTTCAAAACATGTCTTTTGGCGCTTTTCCTTGACTTCAACCATTCCCACGTTCGCCAGCTGCTCTTTTGATATTCAAATATTAGGAATTTCCCTCCAGCCTTAGTGGTAACTACAACGCGCTTTCCTTAGCATTCTCGTGGTCGAAGGACTTTCCAACACTTAGCAATTTTTCCAGAAGTTTTCATAACCTCTCTTCGACTCAGGCTTCACTGAAAACTGGGTCGAAGCCTTCTTCTGCTTAACATAATTTTTTGACTTGAGATGACTCTGACTTTGTTGGCGTCGAAAATGAGAGCCAACAAATTTTCCCCAAGAAATGTGCTTTCACCAAACTTGGTGGGAAGGTCATTTCTTATAACTATTTCGATGCATATGACTATGAAATTGCATGGCCTTAACTGAACAACCCACTACTTATTTAGTGGCTACACTGTTCAATTTCATTAACCCACGCTCATGACGTCACACCATTATGACAAATCTTTAAGCGTCTTTTCATCCGTATTCATCATCACTTTTTCTTGAAAACATATGTTTTGCAGTCTGACCATAACTGCTAACACTCATAATTTCCTCAAGAGAAAGAGACACGTCCCACTACCTCGTTAACTTCAATGGTGGATTCAAGGCCTTTAGAATTCCCAAACACCTATAAATACTCCTTTTCAGCATTTTGTGAACTTTTCACACTCTCAGAGTCTTAAGCACCTTGCCTCTCTTCCTTCAGCTTTCTTCATGAAACCTAGGAAGCACCATTTCCTTTCACTTCTTTTAACAATGGCATCCTCCCAAGCACATCTTCACGAGAAGAAAACCCAAAAGGGTAAAGTCATTCAATTCAAGAAGTCTCTCCCACCATTCACAAATGTTTCTGGCCCCCAAATAGTGGATAATCGCTACTGCATGCCAGAACTCACCACTGAAGAAGCGTGAAGCATCCATAAATCTCAGCTAATGATTCATTTGATTGTTTCTGATAAACCATATGCATTATTTGGTCCTCTAGCTAATGTTGGAATTTATGATGAAAAACTGAGTGAGTTTCTTCCTTCATACCGGAAATCAAAGCCGTTAGGGGGAAAATGTTTCCCTAGGATCACTAAAACTGCTTCAGAAGACCTCTCCTTGCCTAAGATCAACCTTAGTTATCTCACTAATGGTACTAGGCTGGTAAGAGCTATCAATCCCCTAAAGGACTTTGACCTTTGGATGAACAAATTAGAAAAAGTTAAGGCTGGACATTGGAAATCTATAGGTATCTATGATCTCCTTATACTGTCAAAGACCAATATCCCATACTGCTTGAACTTGCTGGCAGCGTCTCTATACTTCTGGGACAGTACTCATTATACCTTCTATTTGCCATGTGGAATGGTTACACCAACACTCTTCGACCTGGCTGCCATCACAGGGCTTCGCCTAGATGGCATCCCTTACAATTCTGACGTGGATGTTGAAGATACCGTAAACATCTCAAGCTCCAAACTCACCTACACCCTCTTCATCAAACACCACTTTGACAAGGACCATGAGGATGTATCTGACGAAGAACATATTGCCTTTCTCATTGTATGGCTGTCGAGATACGTTTTCTGCACCAAATCTTTGCAAGTAGCCAAGAAGTACTTGCCCCTTGCTAACCAACTCCATAACAATAGAGGGGTCTACTTAAGTGAACTCATTTTGGCGAACCTCTATGAGTCCATTAGTGAAGGAGCTTCTCGAATAAAACACATGGAGGCTCAAAGTTTTGTACACTTGAGTGGTCCTCTTTGGCTACTTCAACTATGGCTTAATGCAACCTTTGAAGCTAGCCTTCCCATAAAAGGGATAATTAATGAGACTTCTACTGAGATAAGAGGAAGGAGCATTGAAGGGACCCGTTTGGTCAAGCTTACTTCTAACGATGATGGTGAAACCCTTAAAGGGGCCTTCACCAGTTACATTATGATGTTTGCCAAACGTTATGAGTTCACTCCAAGCATGACACCCTTTGCTGAACGAATATATGATCCTGTGTGGTTCAAAAGGCCATTTCCCAATCCCCACAAAAAGCTTGACAATGAGTCTGTTGCTATTTGGGAAGCCTTTTTAATTCCCTGATTCATTGTCAATAGGTTAAACTTGGGGAGAGGTATGGCAGCACTGACTGCATACCAACCAAACCTCGTCTCTCGACAGTTTGGATTGGCCCAAAGCTTTCCCCAATGCTTATATAAAAAGAAGGGCCAAGTCATCCTACACACTGTCATCTTCGACGAAAAAGGGGTTGCCACCACATTCGATGACTGGAGTAATGGGAAAGGAGTCCTTTTTCCTGTGTTTTTTTAGCCTTCTTTCTTATGCACTCCCTCATTCCACCACTGGTAGTCGAAGCACTATAATGAACATTTTCTTGATGTGGCTACCTTTTTTTCACTGCTTGACCAAGATTTTCTTGATGTGTAGGACAAGACAAATTAGAGTAAGTTCACTCATATCAAAGAAATCCAGGCTTTCCAAAAATATTTTGAAACTGTCTATCGACCCGACGATATTAGTCGAACCATTCATGAGGCTGTTGTCACTTTAAAGAGAAAATTTCTGCAAAAATTGGATCAACTAAGAATCTCATCAAACGTTCCTCGTGAGAAATGTTATAAGGTAGCTTTTGAACTTTTTCCTCCCAAGTTCCCTCGACTTCCTAACGCTGATTTTGGAGTGGCACTTGCCCCTCTATTTCCAGATTGGTTTATTTGTGGTGAGGATCTAAAACTCCTTTGACAGCAGTCTCGGCCAAAAGCCCAACGAGTGGTTCATACTAAGCATACACTAGACAGTTTCAAAGGACACCTTCATATAGGAATTCAGGATGTTCGTGTCGAATCTGAAATATATGAAGGGTTGAAGCCCTAAATTTATGGTTTTGTAACTAACCATGCAATCATTAACTTGTAATAATTTAATATCTTCCAGCTGTGCCTAGGAAAACCTCCTCAACCAGAGTTGCTGCTTCACAAAGTGGCAAGGAACCAGAAGACAAACAGGTATATTTCATATCCCTTGCTATGTTCTCATTATGTGACTCTTTTCTCACATCTGTACTGTCTTTTTCTCTTTTTAGACTGGTAAAAAACATACAACACCTTCCAAGAAAGGCAAAAAAGATGTTCCAGTTGTCATTGCTTCAGATGCTGATGAATCTCTTGAGGAGATTCTCATCAAAAGGAGAAGAAAACCTATGAAAGCATCTGGACCATCTGGCCCACCTCCCTTGAAGGTGGCCAAAAATCTTGAAAAGACACCCACTATAAGTGGTGTCGAAAAACAACCTTCCATGGTGGCCTCGAAAACAACTCTTGGTGACCATGAAAGTGGCAACTCAAGTGCTGATGCAGCACTTGCTCAGGTATGCACATCATCTTTTCATTACATTTACATCTTTCGCCTAAATTTCTTAGTCTTATTTTCTCTACTTGTGTTGTTAGCCAAGGTGAGCCAACTCACCATCCCTCTTCTGACATTGGCTATAGTTTGAGTGAGGTTAATCAACCTAGTCCTCCTGCTACAGAAAACATACCTTCCCCTGTTCAAACCACCACCCAACATGCTCAGGCTGATGGTTCCAATCCTGGGGATGATGAAGCTTCAAGTCCACCCCTTCTCAATCAAGCAGAAGCCATGGATACTGAAGAATTGGTCGTTGAAAAGGAAAGTGATCCTAAAGATCAACCACATAATCACAATCTTGGTCAAGCTGTTCACGACGAAACAAGTGAAATACACCCTGAGCCAGCTAATGACCAAGACAACAATCAATCAAGCAATGACGAAGTTGAGGCTGTTGAAAATGAAGAAGATGAAGAAGGGGAATAAGAAAAAGAAGAAGAAGAAGAAGAAAAAGGCTAGGAAAAAACTGAACTTCACCAAACTTCTTCGCCTGTGGTTGAGAAAACTTCGGGTCCCATCCTAACTCCTGAAGATCCATTGGCGACACTCAAGTGGTCGAACCCTCATGAATATACAAAACTGATCCTTAGGCAGAAATACGGTTCTTCTTCTAGATCTTCGACTCCTTTTGGTCATCCAGCGTCAGATGACTTTGTCAACCCCATTCTCCAGACCATCAAAAAGAAACTCTTCAGGGGAGACATCCACAAAATCTTGGCCTTGGACCCAACTGCACGTCACTTTCTGAAGGACAACCTTCAGAAACTTGATCTCACAACTTGATGTACCCCAAAATTTTCCCAACCTTTTTCTTTGCTTGGCTTATGTTTCATTTCATTTTTCTAGCATTTGAATTTGCATAAAATTTTCCTTTTGCAGGGGATCAAGAGAGGTGTGCCAATCAGAAAAAGGTTTCCAAGAGTTTAAAGTTCAAGCATGAGTGCTTGTGCAAGATTTCAAGTGCCTATCATCATCAGGAAGAGAAGATCGGTGTATTTTGCTTACCTCATATCTTGGAGATCAATTGAAGATCATCAAGGATTCACAAGTCCATGGTTATGGATAAAAGATGTTGTGGAATCTCATTGAGTACTTTGAGAGCCATTGTGGAGCTTATCTAAGTTTTTATATCATTTGCAAGAGGTTGCAGTCAAGGGTTGTACACCTGGGGTTTTATCTGCTTAGTGCACAATCCATTGTGGATTTGAAGGAGCTTGAGACTTAGTTCTATGTCTTTGGAGTCATGGGAAGTTATTTTAAGGCATCTAATATATCATTTCAAGTTCAATTCAATAAGAATCAAGAGTGTGAGAAGTTACTAAATTAGGGTTTCAAAGATTGTCGGTGTAAAATCCCCTGTTTAGTGCCCAATTTCAAGATCACATACCTCAAGATACTATTGCAATCTACCTTTGATGCAAACATGAGACTTGTAGATCATGTTCTAAGCTTTCTTTTGAGTACTAGAACTCATCCATTGGGTTTATGGAACTCAAGATATGATTCTACCAAGTTAGAGGTCTCAAATGAACATATTTTTTGTCAACAAAAGTCAACCAACTTCCAAGACACTTATGACCTAGAATCAAGTTTCTCCTCAACTTGAAGTGAAAATGGGAGTTGTTCCTTATGATCTTAGATTTCCAAAAATTCCTAGAAGTCCTTCATATCATTTGTAGAACTCAAGTTATGGAGCTTGCAAGGCAGGGGTATTTTGGGAAACTTTGATTATAGGTCATTTTTGTTATAGGTCATTCTCATGCCTTTAAATACTTCAAATGGAACTTCAACCAACATGAAAGTTGCTCTAAATGCCTTCAATTTCATCATGAAACTCAAGATTGGCATGAATTATGCATGGTTATGAACATTGGGGAAGAAATTCAAGTGAAAATGGACATTAAAAAGGTGGATTCAATTGAACAAGTTAGAGGACTTTTTCATGCCATTTTTTAATCCAATTTGGTTCATAATTCTCCAGCAAGCAAAATGCACAAAATAATTTTTGTTTATGAGGTGCAAAACAAGTGAAATTTGAACTTACTTCACAAAGAAGTTTTCATTCCAAACTTGCAAATTGGACCATATCAAAGCCCAATTTTAATTTTAATCTGCAATTCATATTCCCATCTGCAAAACCAAATGAATTTCATGAGTGTATAGAAGAGGTTTCGCGTGTGCATGAATCACTTGCCATTTTTGTGCATTTTGCAAAATCAGCCAAACAAGGCCTCATGGGACTTCCATTTCAATCTCAATCCATCATATAAAAGCTCCAAGTTCATTTTGAGAGCTCAGAAGTGGAAATTCGTGGAGGGAAGAGCAAAACCAGATTTGAAAATCTAGAGAGAAATTCAAAATCGTGAAATCAGATCTAGAGCAATTCAAGTCAAAAGCAAGCTTGACATTGATTGAAGCACCAACAACGTGTCTCCGTTAGGTAATCTTCTTCTCCAAATTTCTCTCATATTAGGCACTATTTTAGGATCATTGTGGTTGCATCTGAAGCCCTATATCATGTAGGCAATGTTTGATATCTTAATTGTGATGTTTGATGAAGAATTCAATTGTGCACTTGAAACTTTCACCGTTCAATTCTCTTTGTACAAGCATGATTAATACAATTGAACACTGGATTTGGATTGTATGTGAGAAGGGCTTCAGTTTGATATAAAATTTGGCACATTTTGGTGAGTTTTGGGAACCTGAACTCCAGCCACCTCGCCAGAGAAGACGACCGGAGCTAGGGCTCCGGCGTCTGGTTCAATTTAAGGCAAGCAGAGGTGTTCATGTTTGACCTCTTGACCTGATGAGATGGACGCTCCAGATGCGTTTGACTTGGCTTGCTAGCACGTTGAAATCCACGTTGGATTAGTGATACGGTGTGTTTTGCTTAAGTAATCTGATTGTGTTTGGTTTGTGTCACAACTGCGAAAAACCACCGGCGGAAAAACAGAAGAGTCGCCACTTTCGTTATTTATCCGAAAGAGTGGGAAAGGAAATGATCGTAAAAACCTAAAGAAAAAGGGAAAGACAAGGTTATCGCAACCATGTCTGGATTCGGGAGTCGGTTACGCAAGGGGATGGTATTAGCACCCCTCACGTCCATCTTACTCGACGGGATCCACGCATTATTGTCTATCTAAAAGGGTGTGTTGAAACTATCTAGCTAAAGGCTTAAGGAAAAAAGAAAAAGAAAAGAGAAATGACTCGGCAGAGCATCGCCGCTCTGTGCCTACGCACTCCCTCGTGTAATGGGAAAGTCAGAGTCAACGTAGTTCGACTAACTACGGCTAAAGAAGGGGGAAGGTTGCTCGCCAAGACATCGCGTCTTGTGCCTACGTAATTTCATCTGGTACGAAAGATCAGAGCAAACATAGTTCAGGCTAAAAGGACCACAGGCTAGTTCAAAAGTTTTTTAGGCTCGAGTAGGGTTAACAAATAGTTCTAGTAGTTGGTGTATGCAGCTCGACCATTGGAGAATTAGGCGTTACCGTTTGCGGTAGAACTAAGAGTTAACAACACTCTTGTTTATGAAAATGATTTTCCTGATTAAGAACCCCAAAGGGTGAAAAAGGTTTGAAGTGTTTTTGTGTTTTTTAGGGAAGAAGTGTTTTGAATTAGAGTGTTCATAATGTATGTTGTAACAAAGTCTAAAACCTAGGATCGAATGCGTCGCATATCGTCCTAAGGACGTATACTAAACACTCTAGGAAATTGAGAGGTGGCCCCTCAATCACCATTTCCCAAGTATAAGGCTCATGACACAACATTCATTATCCTTATTAAGTATGTTTAGATTGTTTGAAGATGAGAAGAGAAGAAGGCACACTAATGGGAGACTAATCAATCCTAAAAGTTATCATGCAAAGTGAACCTAAATTTGAGATTCAAAAGGGAAATACCTAATGTTATCATGCATGTGTAGAACCTAATGTCTATCATAACCTCAAGAGGTTAGAGAACTTATGGGGAGCATGGCAAAGAAAAGAAGAAGAAGAAGAAGAAGAAGAAGAATGCATATGCAAATGAAATGATGCACAAGTAGAATGATAGTGGGAGGAAAATAGTGTAGGGAAGTAGCCACCACAAGCTCATCTCAACCAAGCAAGCATATGGAAATGCAAGAAAAGAGAAGAAGGAGAGAGATGCATCAAAAGCAAGCAAACAAGTGGCAAACACAAAAAAAGAGTCCTCATGGATTCATCACTTTAGGTAAGCTTCAAGTTCCTCCTAAGGAGGGACAAAGCTACCTTAAATGACACTCCAAGGTCATTGGACAGAAGGGAGATGAAATGAAGAGAGCTCAAAAGCAGTATCAAAACAAATCAAAAAGAAATGCAACCAAGAGCACAAAGGAAGCAAGCACACATCACTTAGGAGTTCAAGTTGAAAGCACAAAAAGAAAAGCATCAATCAACAAGCAATAAACATAATTTTGACCTAAAAATGAACATACAGCAAGATGAACATGTCTAAAATTTGAAACAATAAGAGTTGAGAGCTTATTGGATCCACAAAGGTCATTTCCAATCCAAACTAGGTCATGCACTTGTGTGAGCTGTCCTATGAAATGACCTAACTTGCAAGTCAATTCAAAAATAGGAAAAAGGCTCAAAAAATACCAAATAAAATACACAAAGAATCTAAACATGTTGGAAATTAGAGGCCAAAAGATCAAGACAAATATTCCCTCAAAGCACCTTCAAAAGAAACAATTCATTTAGATGTACCACTTTGAAATGGGAGAAACAAAAGCAAAAAGAAAAGCCACAAAAGTCAACCCAAAAGTCAACAATCAGGGGCAAAATGGTCCTCAAAAATTGATCAACTCATCATTGAGATGAGGATCAATTTTTAATCATTGGATCAAAAAGGAGGAAGAGAAATAAATGCAAGAGTAAACAAAGTTACAATTTAAACCATCTAAAACCACTCCAATATTTAATTATTTTTTAAATTGAAAATAAAACTGTAAAATAAAATAAAAATATCCAAAAAAAAGTAGACATCTCAAAGTTGATAAAAAATATTTTTGGTGAATTTTTAAAGTATTGGAGTTATTTTTAATGATTTAAATTCTAAACAGAAAATAAAATAAAAAACAAAAGAAAAAAAGAAAGATAATAAAAAATAATGGTGGCAAATAGCAATTAAATGAAGTTCAAAATAGGACTGGGCCCAATCTGGGGGTGCAATTAGCACATATACACAAGGCCCATCAGAATAATCCACAACAAAATAAAAACCTGGCACTTGGGTGGAACACAGTCAAACAAGGTGTATCATGGAAATCCCTCAGGAAACACTTGATCAATTGGTAAGCAATCATGTGGCTCACAGTGCGCCACCACATTAATGAAATATTCAAATGTAATCCCATGTAAACAGTCAAAGCCAGTCTACCGTGTTTCTTAATCGTGGACGTTGGAATCAAAAGTAATTAAATCAAGCGAACCACACAGTGCCACGTAAGTCATCTTCTTCACAAATACAAGGGGTAAAACTAGAGGTGGCCGGAATTGCTCCGGTCATCTTCCTCATGAACTCCGGCCATCGTGAATGTAACAACAACACACTGCCAACTCAAAACTCCACCGTTCTGGACGAATCTTATACCAAAATTCATCTAGAGATCACGAGGATCTCAAATCCAGCCTCAAAAACCACTAATCATGCGTAATAAACTAAAACCGAAGCCATTAAGATTGTGCATCAAAATCTCAAGTTCATCAAAACTCCTCTAATTTGGTTTAAACATCATCTAGAGGTTATGTAGGTTACAGATCCATCAACAAACAAGCAAGAACACGCAAGAATAAGCCAAAACAGATCCAAACATTTTTGAGCTTCATCCAACAATCAGCACCAATGCCAGTTCATTTTACATATTAATGATCTACATTGTTTCTACGTCTCAAATATGCAAAAATGGCAGTGAATTAATGCATATCTAAAGTGTAAAGTTGATTTGCAATTACCTAGTGGAGAACTTCCACTGAGCCTTCAAATGGAGCTTAAGCTTGCAGAAAAATGTCCAGAATCGTTCAATAAACTTCAATAGAGCTTTTGCAATTCACAATTTGGCTTGAAATGACTTCTATCTCCAAATTCGAATTTTGAGTTTCCACCACTTTTTGAAAGTTGCTCTTGATCAATTTGCCTCCAATTCTCACTTCTGATGATTTGTTCATGACCAAAACCTTATTTGTGATGGATCTTGATAAGAATTGAGCCCAATCTCAGCCTCTAATAGCCCAATTGAAAATCCAAGGAATTGAATTTGGAGCTCACTCATGTACACGAAATTCTCACCAAATTGGCTCCAAATTGCTTCAAAATGCTTGCTGGTAACACATGGGATGTGAATGGCTAGGATTAAAGCCTTGTTTATTCTCAATGGTTGATGTTTGTTGTGTAACTTCATAATGAAGTAACCTTGAAAATGGCTCACCAAAACACCTCAAACTCAAAATATAAAATTGCCAATGTATTTAAAACATGATTTGCACTAAAAAAATGCATTCATTTGCACCAAAATGATCAAAAATGAAATAATTCCAATTTTGCTCTTTTAATCTTTCTTCCATGAAAATTCACCCATCAATTCTTCATTCCAAGCCTAATCCATGACTTATCAATGCTTGGCTAAACAAATAACACCATTTGGAGATGTTTTATGTTGGAAATATCTTCATTTGAAGTGTGCAAGTTGGTGAAATGGACCTATAATTTTATGACCTATAATCTCACTTTCCCAAAATACCCCTGACTTGTAACCCTCATAACTTGAGTTCTACAAATCCGATGAAAGACTTATAGTACTATTTGGAAAGCTAAGATCAAGATCTACAACTTTAATGTTGGCAAAAAGTTGAGGGGAAACATCCTTATGGGTCAAAAATAGCTTGGGAGTTGGTTGACTTTTGTTGACCAAAATCACATTCATCTGATGACCTATAACTTGTCAGGACCATAACTTGAGTTATATAAATCCAATCAAGGACTTCTAGTACTCAAAAGAAAGCTAAGAACATGCTCTACAAGTTTAATGTTGGTCAAAAGTTGAGATGAAACTTGTATCCTGAGATAAGTAGTCTTGAAGTTAGGCACTAAATAGGGGATTTTACCCTAAGAACCCTAATTTAGTAACTTCTCACACACTTGATCCGTGATGAATTGAACTTGAAATGATCTCTCATGTATCTTAACACAACATCCCATGACCATAGATACTTGAAATTAAGTTTTAATCTCCTTCAATTTCAAAGTTGATTGAGGATTTGCCAGATGAAAACCCTAGATGCAACACCTTCATCTGTAACCTTTCACACTTAGGACAAACACTTGGATGAGCTCCACAATGATCCTCAAGGCACTCAATGAGCTCTCTCAACATCTTATACCCATAACCATGAATTCACAATCCTCTGATGATCTTGAACTGGCCTCCAAGTTAGGAGCTGACCCACATACATCCATCCTTTCTCTCACAAGACCAATGTCCACTTCTAGATGACCTGATGACTATCCAAACATGAGTAACACCCCTTTCTTAGGCTCAAACCTCTAAGTAGACTCCTCTTGGTATGCACAATCTCTTGATCCCCTGTTTAATGAAAAATGCTATGCAATGCAAATGCTAGAAAGAAATAAAATGAAACATAAACCAAGTTAAGAAAAGGTTGGGCAAATGTTGGGGTGCAACAGTTTGAGCCTCATTTTTTATGTGCACCCCCTGATTTGTTCAGCCCAGTTGTTTCAACGTGGAAACTTGCTTTTTGCACCACTTGCGTTTGTTTATTTTATTTTATTTTAATTTGTTTTCTGTTTTGCTTTTTATTGTTTAAAAATACTTCCAATCATTTTAAAATTCCACCAAAAAATTTTTCTGACACTTTAATGTGTTATTTAATTTTCTCAAATTTTAAATTTCATTTTTTTTCAATTAAAATGGAATTAAATGAGTGGAAGGGTTTTTAAATGAGTTTTATTTGTTCCTATTTTATTCTTGCTTGTTCTTGATCCAATTTTCACCACCTATGAATGAGGCTTCTTCCTCATTTTGATAATGAATTGAAATGTCTTTGAGGCTGGTTTTTGGACTTTGTTGACCTACTTTTGGTTGACCTTCTTGAGCTTCTTTTTGACCCTCGATAACCCTCCTTCAAAGTGGAGCACCCAAGTGGATCAATTCCTATGGTGATGCTTTGAATGGATTTTAGTTTTGTGCTTTTGGCCTCTGGTTGCAAACATCTTTTTGAGATTTTGGTATTTTATTTGGATTTATTTGAACTAGTTTTCTATTTTTGGAGAAACTTGCAAGTCAAGCTACCCCTAAGGATGGTTCACACACACACACTTGACCTAGTTTTAATGGGAAATGACCCTTATGGATCCCATATGCTTCCAACTCTTTTTGATTCACATTCCTAACATCTTGAAGTGGTTGGTTGTTAATTTTTAGGTCATAAACTTGTTTGATTCTTGTGTCAAGTTGCATTTTTCTAAGGCTTTCCATTTGGTGTTTAATGTTGAAAGTGTTTAGGACCTAGGTCCTTTACCATGCCTAATCTTGCAACTTGCTTTGATGTGTTTCTTTCTTTGCTTTGTGCACTCTTTTCCTTTGTTCTCACCTCTACCCTAGGACCTTTGAGTCACATTTAACATGGTTTGGTCCCTCCTTTGGAGGTACTTTGAACATGTCATGAATGGTGATTCATTTTGAGGACTTTTGTTGTGTTTCTTGCATGATCTTTGTGATGCTTTTGGTTGAGTTGCTTCTTTTCATAGCCGTCTGCCCTTACCTTACCTCCCATTCTCACGTTGATCATGTCTTCTTCCCTTTCTCATTTGGTTTTCCTTTGGTTAGTGATTGATGCACAAATGGTTGTAGGAATTCCATTTCTCCCATTTCATCTCACTTTTGGCATGAACTTGTTTAAGTTCTTTGGTGTGCTTTTCTCTTTTGTTTTGCATACTTCTTGTTTGCATATTAGAGGTTGAGATGTGCTTGTGGTGGCTACTACCCCACACTTTGTTCCTCCCTCTTCATTTGTTTGTGTTGCATTGCATTGTTTGCATGTTTGCATCCTTTCTTCTTATGCTTTCTTCTTCTTATTTTTATCTTCCTTTGCCATGTTCCCTTAGGACCTCTAATCTTTCTTGTTCAAGATATATTATGATAGAAATTAGGTTTGAACCCATGCATGATAACATTAGGTAGTATCCCTTTTCATCTCAATCATAGGTGCACTTTGCATGATAACTTTTAGGGTTGAGTTAGTCCCCTTTAGAGTGTCCTTTCTCTTCTCATCTCGAATCTCTTTCAAAACACATAATAAAGGATAATGAATGTTGTACGCTACGAGCTTTAATAATTTGGGAAATGATGATTGGGGGGCCTCCTCTCAATTGTCTAGAGTGTTTAGCATATGCCCTTTGAGCGATATGCGACGCATTCGCTCCTAAGTCATAGTCTTTAGTGCAACATGAGTTACAAATCAAACTCAATTCACTTCTTCTTCATAAAAGACTCAAAAACAAACTTTAAATTTTTTTATCCTTCGGGATTAATGGAAAATATTTTTCATAAGGAGATTTTTTTTAACTCTTGGTTCTACCGCAAACATGTAACACCTAAGTCTCCAATGGTCGAGCTGCATACACCTAACTGCTAGAAATAAGGTTTAACCATAATCGGGTTAAAACATTTGAACCAACCTGTGGTCTTGTTAGCCCGAACTACATTTTCTCTGATTTCTCGTACCAGACGAGGATACATAGGCACAAGACGGCAATGTCTTGGCGAGCAATCTTCGCCACCTTTCACCCGTAGTTTTCTGAACTACGTTGACTCTGACTTTCCCATTGCACGAGGGAATACGTAGGTATAGAGCGACGATGCTCTATTGAGTCTCTCTTTCCTTTTATTTTGTCCCTGTGGCCTGTAGCTAGATAGTTTAACACCCTTTAGATAGATAACAAGCGTGGATCTCGTCGAGTACGACGGACGTGAGGGGTGCTAATACCTTCCCCTTGCATAACAAATTTCTCGGACCCAAGATTTGGTTGTGATGACCTGTCTTCTTCTGTTTTCGTAGGTTTTCTCTGATTGTTTCCTTTCCCTCTCTTTGGGATAAATAATGAACGGTGGCGACTCTTCTGTCTTTCCGGCCCTCTTTTTTATAATTAGCGATAGCTGGCGACTCTGCTGGGGATGAAGGTTCCCTATGCGAGTCAATCCTAGTGCTTGTATGTTTATCTTTGGGTGTGTATATATATGTTGTACTTTATCTGCATTTCCATTTTACTTTCAGCATTGTATATATCGGTTTTGTTGTGCTGTTGGGTGGGAATGTTCCACTGTGAAATAAGCCAAAACCAAGGCTTGAGTATAACGTTAGCATTAGAAGTGGAAAGTATTGGTGAACCTGTATGTTTGGCATGCACTAGTTCCCACGAAACTCGCGCTCAGACGAGATTCTCTTTGATAACTTCCTTTCCAGTCTGTTTCAGACAGTTGAGAGGATGTTGGATCTGAGGGTTGTCGACTCTGGGGACCGATCATTTAGAAGTCAGCTAAGTGAGGCCGCTTCGTTAGACTATGATGCCAAACCAGAAATGGTGAACGTATCATCGTTTTTCGAAAGTCTGTGACCCTGATGACCGCATAGGATGCCAGACCTTATTAGAGATAGGTTTATACCTGTGAGTGGGGAGGGTTATGCAGGAAAACTTGACCTTCAACCTACCTGATTTTATCGTCAGTGTGAACTTTTGATCTTGATATAGTGGTTCATAATATCAGTGTTGTGTTATGTTCTTGCCGAAGCAAAGCGCTGGTTCTTCTCAATCAATAGCATATCAATATTGATCCCCTGTTGCATTTGCATTTGCATTTTCATATTTCATTTTCATTGACATGTATTTATGTTGCAGGTGTATATTTCCTCTCGATTCTAGTGATCTTATTCTTCTGACATGGAACCTAGCCTGAAGAAAACAGCGGCGTACAAGTTTCCTACCCTTGATATTGGGTCTTTGTTAGTTTGATTTTTGTGGCTGAGAGGAAGGTGATGGAAGATTTCAAGCAATCCTATGGGAAGCTTCTGAGTGTTATCTGCAAGCCCTCAGTATATGAGTTGGGTGGTCTCCATACTCTACTGCAATTTTATGATCCACAGCTGAGGTGTTTTACCTTTCCAGGTTATGTGCTGGCCCCCACCTTGGAGGAATTCTCTATGTTGTTGGGAGTTCCTATCTTAGATCAGATGCCATTCTATCACACTGAAGCTGAGCCTGATCTGGCTAAGCTTACTTCTGCTCTGCATCTGGATGTTTCTGAGCTGAAAGGGAAGTTGGTCAACAGAAATGGAATTCCTGGGTTTCCATTACATTTTCTGATTACTAGAGCTCGACACTTTGCGAAGGAGGGTTGTTGGGTTATGTTCAATGTTATATTAACATTGTGTATCTATGGTATCATGTTGTTTCCTAGCATTCCAGATTTTATAGATTTGGATGCGTTCCACATATTTGCTTAAGGGAATCCTATACCTACGCTTCTAGGCGACGTTTATCATTTTGTGCACTACAAGAATGAAAACCGTAGAGGGAAGAACGTATCTTGTTGCGTGCCTTTGTTCTATAGGTGGTTTGTGAGTCATTTTCCCAAATCTGGTCCTTTCATTGATGCTGCAGGTACTTCAGAATGGTCTGAGAGATTGATGGGATTGACTGCTGAGAATATTATCTGGTTTGATAGAGACATGTTGGGTACTGAGATCATTTACAGTTGCACAGGTTTTCCTAATGCCCCATTTGGTCGGAAGGAAATGAAGCATTAACTATAACCCATCCCTTGTGTTGCACCCTAAAATTTGACCAACCGGTGCCACTTTCGGTTTATGCTTCGACGCATTTCGCATTCGCATTTGCATACTGCATATAGCGCATTTCATCAATCATGGTGATCTTATCGGGATTTCAGCCCTGTTTTCGCTTTTCGAGTATCTCAGACCGGTTTGGATAATCGGAGTTTATTTTGAGAAGTTGCGCGCTTCCTGGGTGTTTTCAGCTTATGCAGTGATTTTTGAGATTTTTGGTATCGGGATTTATTGTTTTGCTTCGATCTGGTCTCGCGCTCTTTTTTATATTGGTTATTTGCATTTGTCTGCATTTTTTTAGGATTTTATAGCCTTTTGTGGATTTTAAATAGGCTTTATAGATTTTTCAGAATTTAAATAGTTTTTTTTAATATTTTAATAGCTTTAAATCATTTTTTAGATTTTTATAGAGTTTTAATAGGTTAATAGTTTTTTTAAATAGTTTTATTAGAATATAATAGATTTTCTTTTATTAGTTTTAAATAGAATTTTAATAGATATTATAGAATAATGGTATAGATTTTATTAGAGATTTAATAGAAATTTAATAGTTTTTTTAAATAGAGGTTATTAGAGTTTTATTAGTTTTAGTTAATATAGGTTTAATTAGATGTTAATTCTTCTTTTAGATTCAATTAGGGGTTTAATCTTTTAATTGAGTTTGTTAGAATTAATTAGGATAGTTTAATTTTCATTTAGAATTAATTAGGTTTAATCATTAGTTAACTAGTTAATTAGGTTTAGTTTAATTAGTTAATTAGGATTAAGTCTTTGATTAGCTTCTAATTGGGTTTGATTCTCTTTTTAATTGTTAATTCAGTTTTTTTTGGGGTTTTATTGTAGCAGTTTCATTGGGCCCAGGGTGCAATTCGGAGGCCCAGAATCATCCCAGTCCGTTTTTGTTCTTCAGTCCAGCAAAAAAATGCCAAGTGTCAGCTATATAACTGATCTACGCGTGCAAACCAGGAGGTCCCACTTCACTTTCCACTTGACCTCAGAAGCTTCCACGTAGCACTCCCCACTCTCTCTCCCATAACACATGGCTTTCATGCATCACTCCCCCCAGCCACGTGTCTGACGCCAGCCTTCACCGGTTGCATGGCCGGCGGCCATGCAACCACCGTCCCCCAACCTCGCCGGCCACCGCCAACCAACTCCGGCCAACCCTAACAATCTTTCAACCGTCTCCGTCCACCGTAACTTCCATCGGAAAACTGGAAAATCCCAAAACCTTCATCGTTTTCACATGATCTTCATCTTCCTCCTCTGGCCAACTTCATCATCTCACCGGAAAACTCAACATGTTCTTCGTGTGTTCATACAAATTTCCAGTTTTCATTCACATGTTCATCCGATCTTCATACCATTTTCCAGAGATTCATCCGTATTCATGTTTTTCCAGATTCATTCATAACTTCACCCACGTTCTTCATGAATTTTTTCCAGAATTTCATAGATCTAAACTTAGATCTTCATCATGTTCTTCATTATTCGCCAGATTTTCCCAGATCTACACTCAAACCTTCATAGCGTTCATCCGCGATTTCCAGAAATCCAAACAAATTCATCATTATCTTCATTAGATCTTCACCATTCAAGAACATCCATCAGATCTGTGTTTAATAATCTTCAAACCGAGCATGCAACTCATGGATCTACATTGTTAGTTTTGCATCCAAGAACTCCGATCTACAAGTTTCAGATCCAGATTCCTCAAATCATCATCAATCTGCAACAAATCTCCAGAAGAACTTCGAAGATCCATCAACAAAATTTTTAAGAACTATCATAAGATCTTCATCAGCATGCAACGCTCTTTCCAGATTCATCAGAAGATTCTTTATCCAACTCACGAAACGTCATCAGATTTGCATCTGTTCATCATTTGAGAGACTCTCTATAGTCTTCATGCCGTCACCGCTCTTCATGGTGCTTTCCAGATCCAGTATCAAGATCCTCATCTTCAAAGCGCTCAAACATCAAGAACTCTCCAGCAAACCTCCCAAGAACTCCACGCGTTCTTCAGTTCTTTTCCCAGAAATTAAGGTGTTCATCATCTATCATCATTTCCCCAGAATGTTCCCCAGAGGCTTATCACCTTCAAGATTTCTCCAAGAACTCCAACATCAACATCGAAACATTCACATGCAATCAACTTCACCGTTCTTCAGCGAATGAAGCAAGCCATGGATCCTTTCGTGTTCCCAGAGGTTTACGTCGTTTTGTTTGTTTTGGTTTTGGAAGAATTGAAACGAGCTGGGAGTTGATAGAAAGCCAGCAAGATTGAGAAAGGCTGAGATGATGGAGATTGAGAGAGACGAGAGAGTTGAGAGTTCAGGGAACGACGGCCATGAACAGTGCAGAGAAGGGGATCTAGGGTTTGAGAAGGGGGAGAAGAGTTGGACCGTGTTGAATTTGGGCTTCTGAGGCCCAATTGTGATTCGGACCCGTACACCCCCCCCCCCCCATTTTTCATGCCCCCTTTCGTTTTTTGTTTTGCTGAATGACTATGGGCTGGGCCCAACGAGTTTTTCTGGCTATACACCCCATTTCGCTTCCTGCACCCCCCTTCTTCTTGTTTGGCTGAGTATTGGGCTGGGCCCAGGTTGTGTCTGTTTGTTTTTTTTACTTACTTAACACCCCTTGTACTGCTGTACCCCCCCTTTATATTTTCTTTTTTTTTTATTTTCTTTTATATAGTTTCATGAGAAGAAAAATATTTTGAGAAAAAAGAAATATGAAAAGAAAATAGTTGAAAAAGAATATTGAAAAAATAGTGAAAAGAATATTGAGAAGAAAAATATTTTGAAAAGAAAGAAATGAAAAAAGAAGAAAATAGAAGTATGAAAAAGAGGAAAAAATATTAGTGTAGATTTAATATTTTTTAGAGTATATTTTCTTCATGGATTTTTATTTTAGAGGTAGTTTTATAAGTCCATTTGTTAGGGGACTTTTTACCTTTTTAGGGATAGTTTTAAATGTCCATTTGTTAGGGGACTTTTTACACTTTTAGAGATAGTTTAGAAGTCCACTTGTTAGGGGACTATTTTCCATTTGATTTCTTCATGATGAATAGGATAGGATAGTATTTCCTAGGGGTTTATTTTTCAATTCTCAATCATTATAACCATTTTTCCGAATGATAATAAAATGAGATTTGAGCTGTGGTCCCGAAGTAGCCGAACTACAGCTGCTCTGATTCCTCGTATCAGACGAGGATATGTAGGCATAGGATGCGATATCCTAGCGAGCACACTAACAACTAACCTTTTGTTCTCTCGCTGCTGTGCGATCGAGACTTTCCCGCTGACGACTGATAGTTACCCTTTTCTCTTGCCCTTGTGCATTTGAGACCAGACCGTAGTTTTTGCCGTAGGTGCCCGTGCCTTTAAAACCAGTTTAATTTCTCACTGCTGTGTGAGAACACCCTGTTTACCCGTAGTTAGCCTGAACTACGTAAGCTCTGATCTTCCATGCAGTGTGGAAGTACGTAGGCACAAGACGCGAAGTCTTAGCGAGCCAATTTCCCCGTAGTCCCGAACTACGTTGACTCTGACTTTCTCTCTTGAGAATACGTAGGCATAGAGTGCGACGCTCTATCGAGTCAAATCCCTTCCGTTTAGATTTAACAGCCGTAGATAGAATGTTTTGCATCCTGTAGACAACCCAAGCAAGCGTGGATCCCGTCGAGTACGACGGACATGAGGGGTGCTAATACCTTCCCCTTGCGTAACCGACTCCCGAATCCAGGTTTTGGTTGCGATGACCATACCTTTTCCCGTTTTTTGCGAGGTTTACTTCGAGCGTTTCCTTTCCCCCCTGTTGGGATAAATAACGCACGGTGGCGACTCTTCTGTCAGCTGGCGCCGATTTTCGCAGTAGCGACACCTTGCAGTAAGGCAGTTTGGGTATGCTTTGAGAGGTCCTCCAAAAGAAGAGGAGATACAGGAATCTCTGTATCTTACTGCATTTCTGGAGGGTGATACCTTGACTAGAGTTGAGAAGGCCTGGAGTAAGATCCATAGGAAAGGGAAAGCTTCCTTGGGGAAAAGTAACAGTCGAGCTTACAACCCTTACGTGACATGGATTCAGGATAGAGTAGAGAGGTTGTTGATGCCTTTCCCATTTGGTGAGCCTTTGTATCCTCTGATGATTGAGGAACCTACTACAGTGGATATCGAGAGGTATAATCAGTTGTGGTCCGAGAAAGAGGAGCTGCGAAAGGCAAATGAAGAGTTGGAGAAATATATTATTCAACTCCGACGCGAGAAGATTGAAGCTGCTTACTCTTCCAAGAGGCAAACTGAGTTAGTAAACAACCTGGGTACAAATTTGACCAAAGAAACTTGTGCTCGTCAGTGTTTGGTTCTAGATCTGAAAGCTGTAAGTGATGTTCTTGCTTTTAAGAAGAAGGATTTCGATAAAGCTTACCTGGAGATTTCCAAGTTCAATGACCAGTGGAATGCTACTCTTACCAACAATAAGGAACGTGAGGATGGGTTGAAATAGCAGATTGCCAAACTGAAGACTCAGCTCAAGGCAAAGGATGAGAAGATTGTAGTAGAAGCCTCACTCTGACATGACAGCAATTGCAGACTGAACGAAGCTTTTGCAATCTAGAGGATTACAAGTTGAGAGCTAATTTGAAGAGATGCAAGTTAGAGGAGGTCTTTGGGGAGGGATCCTGGTAAGACTTTGCTTAGGGTTTATAGACCACTATTAGCCAGCGAGATTTGCTCATCAGGCCAGACCATCCTGAGACGAAGGAGCTGCTAGAGGATTTCTGTGCTCGTTGTCGCACTTGATGCCTTTCATTTTAATTGTAACTTTTTGTTTATATTGAACATCACCAAACCTGTTGGTTGGGGTCATTCTTGTTGATTCCATTGTATCCAGTGCTTGTACACTTCCTGTTGGGCTTTTCATTTCTGTATGAGTAGTTTTGCTCTATGTTTGGCTGTTGCTTTCCCGTTGTCTCGTTGTTCTCGCAGGAACTAGAATCGAGGGGAAATGCTACGTGTTTGGGAGGATGCTATGCAACGATGCAAAATGAAAAGGGACCTCCCCTAGCAAAATAAATGCTAGAGAAGAGAGACCGGCTCCGCTGGGGAAAATCGGGTATCACAGAATTACTCTAGCAAAATAAATGCTGGAAAGGTGAAACCGACTCCGCTGGGGAATAATAGAAGGTTCCAAGTACGATTGGACTCTCATGGGGATATCTTACGCGTGCCAATGATGATTGGGCTTTGCTGGGGAAAAACAGACGAAGTTTTCCTGCGCACCAATGACAATTGGATTCTGGAATGATGAGTCAACACGGATTGGGCTTCCTGACAACCACCAATAGGCCTTGAGCTGTAGATTATCCGTGATGGGTCAGTTACGACTGACGCTGGAAAATGTCCTGTCTAGATTCAAAGGTTTTGGTTGAAGGGTCGAGGGATAGTAGCACTACTTCCCAACATTCGTCTTGAACTTGAAGGTTGATCAAACCTACTTGAGTAGCTCTGACGATACGGAGAGGAACGATTCCTTTGTTTCCATATTTTTCCCCAACCTGTGGGATTTCTGTGGGGATGTTCCTCGAAGGGAAATCTGCAATCTCCGCACCCTGATCGGCCTCAACATCTTGAACCTCGAAGAGGTGCTTCATATTAATTTCCCCACGGGTAGGAAATAACTTCTGCGCTCTTAGGGTGGCATGCCCCTGTCTTGCAATTACTTTTCCCCTGATTGGCTAATCTTTGGGGAAATACCCTGGTTGTCCTTGAGAGATTTATCAAACCTCGACCTGTCTGCTTCAGATTAACTGACTTCTGGATGGCGGACTCCCATGTTGTGATCAGTTGACATGGCTCTCCCCGATTAATCGGAAATCAGGCCTTCTGCATTCTATCTTGGCCAAACTTTCCATCGTGGAAATTTTCCCGCTGTCAAGCGCTTACTCATAAGTAAAACAACTGTTCTGCATAAAAGACATATCAAATGCAATGCATATGGCAGTTTTGAAAATCAAATTCGGTTCACTGGAAAAAATTTGTGACATAAAGTGTATGAATCATTCATCAACATGTCAACATTAATACAACGCTGTAAGAAGAATCCTTTCAGGAGTCAGTTTCGATGCGATCTCTACCGAAGTATGCTTTCGAAACAAATCTGCTTCAATTAGGACTTTTAAAGATTGTAACGTGGTCAGGTTCACGGTTAAAGAAAGAAAGGATATATGCTCAAAATTCATTTTAACCCATCCATTCTCCGTGATGTTTTCCAATCCTATATTTAGCTAATTCGACCTTAGCGTTCACCTTTCAAAGGTTGATTGATAGGAGCGATGATTCAGGGAATCACACATTTTTTTTGGAGTGACAGTCACTCGCTTTTCGTCTATGGGCACCCAGAGCCACACGATTTCGTTCTTGTTTGAGGATTTTTCTTTCGTAATCCTTTTTCGCTTTTCGTTTTTTCCATTCCCTAACTTTTTCCTAGACCAACTCTTTTGAGTTTCTTCGATTTTAAAGTCCAGCGGGATACCCTAAGTCGCTTGTTCACAAGATTCGACTTAGCGGGCTTTTCCTTTTGATTTTTTTCCTTCTTTTTTTTTTGAACAAATCGTGTGACACCGGCTCATCTGACTTGTTTGAAAAGAGATTGTGACTGTTTCACTCCTGATCGACCAGGTTTAACCATCATGGGTTTTTTAGGTACGACCTATATAAGTGTGATCTATCCTCGAACGGACACTCCTTTTGCAATTTGGATGCTTGGTCAAATTAGCTGACACCTACCCTGCCCCAGGTTAAGATTGAGGGTTTTTCATTTTCAGAAAGAAACTCCTACTACTAGGCTCAAAGGGGTTAACAAGGGATTATCTTCCTTATATCTCCGGTGTTTGGGATTTGAAACAATGACTGCACATCATCAACAGGTTTTTATTCAAAAGCATACATTCGGAAGCTTGCGCTTCTCGAAATTTCGTCATCCTCCCCGGATTCCACTTAAACAAGCGTTTGAAATAAAAGAAACCAATAGAGTGAACACGAATGGATTTATTCAAAAACATGCATATTTATTTCATTTATCAATATCAATTGAAAACAACAAGCTTTACAAACGAAATTTGCAATTAAACAGGAAAGAAACTACAAATGTAAAGAAATGACATGAAAAATGCAGATTTCCAGCTTCTAGGCACTGGGCTTTCGAACTTGATTCGCCGCTGAGGCAGCCATCTTCAGAGTTACTCGTCGAAGTCAGTCTGAAAGGCTTTTGAACCTTCGTTCTCGGGGAACTCTTCCACAACGTGAACTAATGTGCCCACCTGGCTGGATGAAGGAAGGTCGTTAATCTGAATACCCTGAGGAGTAATCGAGAACCTATTGGCATCCAATAGAGTTTGAACCTGGCTCTTAAGCACATTGCAATTTTCAGTTGAGTGCCCTTGTGCCCTCGCATGGTAGTCACAATAGGCGTTTGCAATAAAACCTGGCAGATACGGTGGAATCACCGGGTTAATCTCCTTTGGCACTATCAGACCGCCCTCGATCAGATATGGCAATACCTGACTGTATGACACAGGCAACTGAGCGAAATGTCTTTCTTGCTTCTTTGGTCTTTGCTTGGCGTGCCGTCCCTGTTGATGGAGATATGACCGTTGACTCCAGAAGGGAGATGATGTCTGATGCATGGACCCTAGGGGTTATTGACTCTGAACGGTCAACACATCTGGAGAATGAGCCTGAGATCCAAAGGACTCCTTTTGCTCGGATGCACTCATCCTTAGGTTTAGTTCCGGAATTGGCAATAGTTGCGGGCACGGAGATTTAGAAGTCATAAATTGCAAGGCATCCTTTGGGTCCAATGCAGTTTTGAGGATGAAAGTAGGAGTGTCCATCTTTTCTGTAATGCCTGGAATGAGACCCTCTGCTATACTCATGTCGCCCAATGTGAACTTAACGGCCTTTGAATCGATCAAATCTTGAACTACATGCTTAAAAGCTTTGTAGTTCTCAACGTGGTGTCCGGGTGCCCCATCATGGAAATCACAATGGGTGTTTGCATTTTAGCCAGGTGGTGGGGTCCCAGTTAGTGGATGTAACTTCCGTAGTTCGACCAACCGAAGCTGAAGCAAGACTTGCAGCAACTGAGTGTAAGTCATGGGGATCTTATCAAAGATTATGTCGGGCTGCTTCAGCCTCGCCGCATACCTCCTGTCCTTAGGAGTGTCTTAGGGAGTGAGAGATAGTTGCTAACGTGGCAAATCTGGGATCTCAGGTCATGCCACAGGTCTTCGAGGCACATCACGCCTTGGGATAGGTTCCATGGACAAAAGCGGAGCGAGCATCTCTACTGCAACTTTAGGCTCCTGGTCACCTTCTTCTCTGAGCACCTTTCTTACTACCTCCATGATCAAACCCACCTGAGTTTTCAACTGCTGGTTCTCCTCTCTAAGTACCTGCTGGTTCGAACGCAACTCTTGCATGTTCCCCATAACCTGCCTCATCTGGCCTTGTACCTCACTCAGCTCTGCTCGTACCTGTTCCATAGCCTTGTGGGGATTTTTGTAATCTTCCTGATCAGATATCCTGCAACAAACTATTTAGCACAGGGAATAAGATCAATGGTTCTGTAGTACCTGTTATGCAAAATGATATGCAGATGCAAATGCAAAAATGTAGCAAGGGATCAAGAGCGATGCGTTGTTGACTGAAGGACTAGAATTCTGCTTTGGCGAGAATATAACACAACTCTGATAATTAGGACCCACTGATACCAATAATACTGATTCATACTATCAAGAAGAACCAGGCTGTCTGAAGGTAAAAGTTTCCTGCATAACCCCAGTCCCACTCACAGGTACAGACCTAATCCACGGATAATGGTACGGCATCCTATGCGTTCCTCAGCGTCACAGACTTTCAAGAAATGATGATACGTTCACCATTTCTGGTTTGGCATCATCACCCCTTGAAGAGGCCTCACTTAGCTGAGTCACAAATGATCGTTTCCCAGAGTCGACAATTCTCATATCAAAAATCAATTCCAATCCTAAGGACCAGAAAAGAAATCATCAAAGAGGATCTCGTCTGAGTGTGAATTTCATGGGAATTGGTGTTTGCTAAGAAAACAGGTCCCTACTAATCTCCACTCTAATGCTATGTTTGCCCTCAAGCCTGGGTCTGGCTTATCACTCATCAGAATCTCCCTCCCACAACAGCACAATAATGATATATTATACCGAAAGTAAAGTGCAGGAAAGTAAAGTGCGATAAATAAATGCAAACTCAACAGATAAACACGCAAGCGCTAGGAATGAGTCGCATAGGGGATGGGAAACGGTCCCAGCGTAGGGGATGGTAAAATTCCCCTATAGCTATAAAGAGTCTCCAGCAGAGTCGCCAGCTGTCACTACTGCGAAAAGGAGGTGCCGACACAACAGAAGAGTCGCCACCTAACATTATTTATCCCACATGAGGGAAAGGAAACGATCAGGAAAAACCTCGCGAAATGGGATAAGATCGGTCATCGCAACCAAATATCGGGGTTCGGGATTTGATTACGCAAAGGGAAGGTATTAGCACCCCTCATGTCCATTGTACTCGATGGGATCCACGCTTGTCTGTTTATCTGATGGGTTGTTTATCTATCTACCTATCAAGGTTGGCTTGAAAGAAAGGAAAAGAAAGGGAAAAAAAGGGACTCGACAGAGCGCCGCTGCTCTGGGCCTACGTATTCCCTCGTGTAATGGGAAAGTCAGAGTCAATGTAGTTTGGCTAACTACGGGTGAAGGGAAGGTTGCTCGCCAAGATATCGCATCTTGTGCCTACGTAATCTCAACAGGTATGAGAGATCAGAGCGAATGTAGTTCGGGATAAAACGGAACACAGGTTTGTTCACCAGATTTTTACCCGAGTAAGGTTAAACTACAATTCCAACAGTTAGGGATAATGCCTGTTTGCGGTAGAACTGAGGCTTAACAGCACTCTTTTCTTCAAAAAAAGGTTTCCTTGAGTTAGGGGCCCACGGGGCAAAAAGAGGTTTGAAGTTTGTTTTTGAGTCTTTTACGAAAGAAGTGTTTTTTATGAATGTTTGTAATTCATACTGCACTAGAGACTATGACTTAGGAGTGAATGCGTCGCATGTCACCCTAAGGGTGCCATACTAAACATTCTGACTGTTGAAGAGTGACCCTTCAATAATCATTTCCTAATTAGCTTAAGGCTCGTAACGTACAGTATTCATTAGCCTTTATTAAGTGTTTTGATTTTGTATGAAGATGAGAAGAGAAGAGGAGGCCTCTACGGGGAAACCGAAATCCTACTGTTATCATGCAATATGGTCCTAGGGTTGAGTTTGAAACAGGGAACTCCTAATTGTTATCATGCATAGATTCAAACCTAATGTCTATCATCACTATCCTTAAACAAGGAAGTGAGACTCCTAAGGGAACATGTCAAAAGGGAAAAAGAAAACAATGCTGAAATCATAAAGCAGATGAAATATGAAAGTAAACAGATGCAGATGCAATGCAGCAATACAAGCAAAGGGAGGCAACCTCAACCTTTCAATGCAAGCAGGCAAAGAGCAAAAGAAACAATCAAGCAAAGGGAGGCAACCTCAACCTTTCAATGCAAACATGATCCTAAACAAGAAAGTATCTATACATGCAAATCTACCCTAATGCATCAAAGCAACCGTTAAACAATCATGAAGAAAAGAGGGAAACAAGATGAGCAACACGGGAGGCATCCCAAGGCTACATCAAGTTAGGATGTGTATACAAGAGTCCTCTATGGCTCAACCTCTTGAGGAATGCACAGAGTACTTCCTAAGGAAGACCAGGCTCACACAAGAGGGATCCTAAGAATGTAGGACAAATAGCTGAGGAATGAGAAGTGTAACACCCCGTTCCCAAATTAAAATAAAACAAGTAAATAAAACACATATTAGAGTTTCTTTTTCTCAACAAGATGTCACATTCACATCACAATTTTCACAAATCATTCAAAACTGATTTTTCAATAGATTTCAGCGGAAAAATAGATTCGTCTGTCGTAACACAAAATGTGTATATACATCAATCATAATCATCATCGTCATATGCATAATCATTGGCCATCTCCCTAAAAACATATAAGCATGGTATCATCAAATATCGATATATAACTCCTAAAATCAGATACGCCACTGGGGCACACATAATCCACACATAAACAAATAAACTCCCAAAACGCCCCAGTGTTACGTATCAGAGCAGTCCTACGGAGACACCATAATCCAACTAGCTAAACACCTGGAATGTCTGTACTTCCGAAGAAGCACAAACCACAACAACAACAACAACAACAAAGGGGTGAGAATTACGATCAAATAATAATGGCATAGAAGTGCATGAAATAAAAGCAGGATTCAATAATAATATTCTTTCATATACACATCATCCGGACTCACGGTCCCACCATCATCTACAATTCACAATCGCGCAACAATTGCACTCACACCACTCATAACATACGGTACCAACTCACAAACACGATGGGCACCAGGCCATCAACCCTCCACGCAGGAGCAAAAAAATATAACGATGGGCAACTGGCCATCAACCCTCCACTCAGGGAGCACACCACACCGATGGGCAACTGGCCATCAACCCTCCACTCAGGAGCACAAAAATATACGATGGGCAACTGACCATCAACCCTCCACAATGGGAGCACTATAATAATGCCGATGGACACTTGGCCATCACCCTCCACTACGGGAGCACCTCATCAATATCGATGGACACATGGCCATCACCCTCCTCACCAGTAGCACAACACATTAACATCAATGGACACATGGCCATCACCCTCCTCACCGGGAGCACAACACATTAACATCGATGGACACATGACCATCACCCTCCTCACCGGGAGCACAACACATTAACATTGATGGACACATGGCCATCACCCTCCTCACCGGGAGCACAACACATTAACATCGATGGACACATGGCCATCACCCTCCTCACCGGGAGCACAACACATTAACATCGATGGATACATGGCCATCACCCTCCTCACTGGGAGCACAACACATTAACATCGATGGACACATGGCCATCACCCTCCTCTACGGGAGCACACCACCATAACCACACACATCATACCACTAGCACATTAAGTGCACATCGATCATACTGATCCACCCCTCGCCACATATATCATCAACATACACAACCCTCTGACCATATCTCATCAGATATCACAATCACACACATCACCAACATATGCAGTCCCTTGACCATATCCCATCATACATTATACATACACAGCAACACAAAAGCACACACAGTGCAGACGGTCCCCTGACCTCATCTCATCATAAAAACACAACGTGCACAGGCGTACCGATCCTATGGATCCTCTCACATTATAGAATACATACATAACAAGCACACAAAGTGCGTCGATCCCACTGATCTGATCACCACACCACATCTCAAACATCGTGCACCTAAGGCCTATCGATCCAATCGTCACAACACATCAACACAACACACTCAAGGCGTATCGATCCTTCTGATCCACATCCATCACATAACATACAACCACAACACATACCAAGCGTATTCTGTAACACCCCACTTCCCAAAATCCTCTAAATTAATAAACATTATAAATAAACAAAATTAGAGTTCCAATTCTCCCAAGTGGGATATCACATAAAAACAACGTTTCCTTATAAAAAGGTTTTTCTCCAAATACAGCGGAATGTTAAATAATAAAATTTAATAAAAGTTTGATACGTTCACAGGGAAATAAAATATAAGTTCAACATAAAACAAATAAAAACGCCCAAGTCCCGTGCTACGTATCAGAGCATCCTAGACTCGACAATCACACCAATATCCAAGCTAGCTAAGCACCTAGATTATCTGTACTTCCGAAGAAGCACAGACCACAACAACATCAAAGGGGTGAGAAAACATGATCAAAAATATAATGGTAATGTAATACATGTAAATAAGGTAGTACAACACACCAACACACCAAGATTCACCCCTAACAACACCATATGACGAACCTACTGTTCAAATTACAATATAACATATTATAATGCAAAATGCAATTCAACACCATGCATGCGGTACCGACTCGTTGGTTCATTCAATCGAACCTGGATAGATCACTTACGCTCCTCCTGAGACATGATCTATCCCCCACCATTCTCCACAAAGGAGTACGGATGAATCACTTACGCTCCTCCTGAGACATGATTCATCCCACCAAAACACCATGATATGCACACACCAATGCATAACTAATATGTTTAGGCACTCAACGTGCACACGATCCTCCTGATCATATCATCATACATCAATGCATATATGTACAGATATAACATACCCCAACACCATATAAATCAACCAGTTAGTAAACGAGTTCATACTTTAACACCAAAATATAAACATGTCCCACCACTCGGGGGTACACGATCCTACTGATCACTACATACATATACCTCAACTAATTGTCCACCGACAATATCAAGGGAAACACGTACTATCACCAGTACGCAAGTTAAATCCCACACTCACCAACCTTACAGTGCATCAAGGCCAAAACATCACAAAAATCACATTCTGGTTCTGCGACGTTCGCTGGCATTCGCCAGGAGAACCGGGGCGAACCTTCGCTGGCATTCGCCAGGTGAACCTGCTGGCGAAGCCCCCTTTCCAACTATCGTGCATTCGCCAGGCAAAGCATTCACTCGCGAGGCGAACCTTCGCTGGCCACACTCTCCAGGCGAAGTTCCTACCCTTTAGGTATGGGATTTAATTCTGAATTATTCGCTGCCACTCGCCTCAGCTCTCCAGGCGAACACTCGCCTCCACTCGCCAGGCGAAGCTTCGCCAACACTCGCCAGGCGAAGCCCAACGAATGCTGCGATTTCACCAAATTTCTCACAATTCTGCAGAGTGCTTTCTAAGCCAAATGGGTTAAACTTCTTACTTCCAATTCACCTCTTAACATCAGTACTAACAACATAGATATCATAACTTATCGGTTTCTAGACTACATTCCCAATTCAACTCTTAGGCATTCTATCGATATCCCAAAAGGTCACACAGAATTTTCCCTAAAACCCGTAAACCCAACCTATCCGCCAAATTAACCAAAAACCACAATTCATCAACAATCAACATCCAATTATCAGCAATAGTCAACAATCACAACATATCAATATGTAATATCATATATCGATCAATCTCCTACGGGGTTAAGGACTCCCCACTACCCTATACATGTATAAACCATTCCCAATCAGGTTTCTCCCCCCTTACCTTGTTAATCGGTTGATCGATGAAAGAACCCTCCAAGGTTTGGCCAATTCTGATTTTCCCCCGTTCCTTCGTTCTTCGCTCCCTTTTCCGTTCTTCTCACTTCTCTCCTTTCTATCGTTCTTTTTCCACTTTCTCTAACTTCTCACAATGTATCGTAAAAACTACTAACCCCTCACATTCTCTATTTTAATTCTCTAATCCCAATAATAATAATAACTTAATAATAATAATAATAATAACTTAATAAAATAATAATAATAATAATAATAATATTATCTCACCAAAATAATAATAATATTAATAACAATAGTAACTATAATAAATATAATAATAATAATAATATTCCCACCAATATTAATATTATACACTATATTATTATATTCACCAAAACACCACCAATAATCCTCCCACATTAGGGACACCCACCAAACATCACCAAATACACCCCCACCAAAGGGCACACCAACACATAATATTTAAAATAATAATAAAATGACTAAATAATTAAAATGGGTGTTACAACTCTCCCCCACTTTAATTATTTTCGTCCTCGAAAATTACCTGATGGAAATAGCTCCGGATACGCTTCTCGCATCCTGCTTTCCAACTCCCAGGTCACACTGCCTCCTGCAGCATCTCCCCACGCTACCTTCACCAAAGGTATTTCCTTCCCTCGGAGCTGTTTCATCTTACGGTCCTCGATCCTCAACGGCATCGTCTCAACAATAAGATTCTCCCGAACCTGAACATCATCTCTCTGAATAACATGAGATGGATCAGAAACGTACTTTCGCAATTGCGACACATGAAACACATCATGTAAGTTTGACAACTCAGGCGGCAACGCCACCCTATAAGCCACATCACCAATTCTCTGCAAAATCTCATAAGGTCCAATGAACTTAGGATCCAGCTTCTTGGACTTCAATGCGCGACCCACACCAGTCATCGGATTAACTCTTAGGAATACGTGATCACCTACACATAATTCCAACTCTTTCCTCCGATTATCATGATAGCTTTTATGCCTACTCTGAGACACTTTCAATTTCTCACGAATCATTTGAATTGTCTCAGTAGTCTGCTGTACAATTTCTGGCCCAAGCACCATATTCTCACCAGTTTCATACCAACACAGAGGAGTCCTACACCTCCTCCCATACAAAGCTTCAAACGGTGCCATTTCGATACTAGAATGGTAATTGTTATTGTACGTGAACTCAATCAATGGTAAATGAGTATCCCACGCACCACCCTTTTCTAACACACAAGCTCTCAACAAATCTTCAAGCGACTGAATAGTCCTCTCCGACTGACCATCAGTTTGCGGATGATAAGCTGAACTCACTTTCAACTTAGTTCCCAAAGCTTCCTGCAAGCTCTTCCAAAATTCCGAAGTAAACCGTGGATCTCTATCCGACACAATACTGGACGGAACACCATGCAACTTCACAATTACCCGAATGTAAATATCCTCCAGCTTCGTTAACGGAAAACTAATATTGAGCGGCACAAAGTGTGCAGACTTCGTCAATCGATCCACAATCACCCATATAGCATCAAAACCTCTCGCCGTATTCGGCAAACCTGTCACAAAATCCATAGTAATGCAATCCCATTTCCAAACCGGAATCTCTAATGGTTGCATAAATTCAGAAGGTCTCTGGTGTTCCACCTTCGACTTCTGACATGTCAAACAGGCATACACAAATTGAGCTATGTCTCTTTTCATACCAGACCACCAAAATAATTTCTTCAAATCATGATACATTTTCGTAGCTCCCGGATGGATACTCAGGCTACTACGATGTCCTTCGCTCAAAATTGACTTTTTCAATTCTTCATCATCTGGTACACAAATCCTGCCTCTAAATCTCAACACACCTGTACTATCCAATTTAAAGTCACTATCGGAGTCACTCCCTACTCCAGGCATCAAATCTACCAATTTCACATCCAACTTCTGATTTTCTCTAATCATATCCAAGAAGTCATTATTTACCTGCAACATACCCAACATTACACTATCTGCAGTAGTCTCACAAACCATGCTCAAATCTCTAAACTGTTCAATTAACTCAATTTCTTTCACCATCAGAGCTGCCATATGAATTGCTTTCCTACTCAAAGCATCTGCCACTACATTGGCCTTTCCTGGATGATAACTCAAACTGAAGTCATAATCCTTCAAAAATTCCAACCATCTTCTCTGCCTCATATTCAGCTCTTTCTGATCAAACAGGTATCTCAGACTCTTATGATCACTAAACACTTCAAATCTTGAACCATATAAATAGTGTCTCCAAATTTTCAACACAAAAACAACTGCAGCTAATTCAAGATCATGAGTCGGATAATTTCGCTCATGCACTCTCAATTGTCGCGATGCATATGCTACTACTTTACCATTCTGCATCAGAACCCCGCCTAATCCCATCTTAGACGCATCACAGTACACCATAAACGGTTCACTCGAAGTCGGTAACACTAACACCGGTGCCGTAGTCAATCTCTTTTTCAACTCTTCAAAACATTCTTCACAAGCAGCATCCCATACAAAAACTTGGTTCTTTCTCGTCAACTGAGTTAATGGCAACGCCAAATTAGAGAATCCTTCAATAAACCTGCGGTAATAACCGGCTAACCCCAAAAAGCTTCTAATCTCTGTCGCTGTCTTCGGCGGTTCCCACTGCAATACAGCACTTACTTTTGACGGATCCACCGCTATTCCATCTTCAGATATTACATGCCCCAAGAAACTTACTTTCTTCAACCAAAAGTCACACTTTGACAGTTTAGCAAATAATTTATTTTCCTTCAACACTTGCAAGGCAATTCTCAGATGTCTTGCATGCTCTTCATCAGATTTAGAATAAATTAATATATCATCAATAAACACTACAATGAACTGATCCAAGTAAGAATGGAAAATTCTGTTCATATACGCCATAAATACTCCCGGTGCATTAGTCACTCCAAACGGCATTATAGCATATTCGTAATGTCCATATCGAGTCCTAAAGGCAGTCTTCTGAATATCACCTTCTTTTACTCTCATCTGATGATAACCCGATCTTAAGTCGACCTTACTAAATACACGAGCTCCCACCAGCTGGTCCATCAAATCATCAATCCTAGGTAAAGGATACTTATTCTTAATAGTCACTTTATTCAATTGACGGTAATCGATGCACAGACGCATACTACCATCCTTCTTCTTCACCAACAACACTGGAGCTCCCCACGGCGATACACTTGGTCTAATAAACTTTCTATTCAACAATTATCCAATCTAAGACTTCAACTCAGCCAATTCCACTTCATACATCCTATACGGCGCCATAGAAATAGGTCTCGTACCAGGAACAAGATCAATACCAAATTCTACTTCTCGCGTCGGAGGCAATTCCGTAATGTCGTCAGGAAACACTTCTGGAAATTCATTCACCACTGCTAATTCCTCCATTGGCACTTTGTTATCCATCGATAAAGTTGCAAATAAAGCAAACACTCTAGTTTCATCTTCCAACAAGGCCCTCAATTCTTTATTAGACAAAGAACTTGCCACAACTTCCTCTTCAGGGGTCAGGAACAACAATTCCTTCCGAAAACAATCGATGTAGACTCGGTTGAACTCTAACCAGTTCATACCCAGAATAACATCCAACTTACCAAGTGGTAGACAAATCAGATCCACTCCAAATTCTCTACCGAAAATAGTCAGCGGACACTTCAGGCATACCAAAGAAGTAGTCACTGAACCTATAGAGGGTGTCTCAATAGTCATCTGTATCTCCAGAGTGGACGGCACCAAACCTATCCTCTCCACACAATCTACAGAAATAAACGATTGCGTTGCACCCGTATCAATAATAGCAATCAAAGGAATATTATTGATAATACAAGTACCTCTGATCACACGCTCATCACTGGCAGCTTGAGTTCCTGCCAAGGCAAACACTTTTCCACCAGCCGGAGACGTTTGAGGCTTCTTCGGCTTCTCACAATGTGTACTGATATGACCCTTCTCACCACAGTTATAACAGGTCGGCATAGTTGCTCTGCAATCAGCTATCACATGACCTGGTTTCCCACACTTAAAACATTTCCCTTCAGCAGATGCTCTCCCATCTCTAGGCTTCTTATCAACAACGGCTTTACGTTTTCCCTTATCAGCAGCAACACTATAAGGAGTACCACTAAACCTCTGCTTACCCTTACGGTCATTAACAGCTTTGTAGTGTGCAATCCTTGCTCGGTTATCATTATCATAGATTCTGCTCCTGCCTACCAGTTCAGGATAGCTCCTGATCATCTGACAAGCAATCCCCAACTTAATCTCTGGACGCAGTCCATTCTCAAACTTTAAGCACTTAGAGGTCATTGCCCCTTCCACATTATAGTGGGGACAATACTGCACCAGCTCCTCAAACTTGGCAGCATATTCTGCTACAGTCATGCTACCCTGTTTCAGCTCTAAGAATTCAATTTCCTTAGCGCTTCGGATATCTTCCGGGAAATACTTCTCCAGAAAACCTTTCCGAACCACCTCCCAAGTAATGGTAGTTCCAGCAGCTTCCAACCTTTGGCGACTATTGTCCCACCAGGCTTCAGCCTCACCCTCCAGCATGTGAGTATCAAACCTCACCTTTTGTTCATCGCTACATTCCATAGTCCTGAAGATCTTTTCAATTGCCTTCAGCCACTTCTGAGCAACTTCAGGGTCCAGAATTCCTCCTTCAAATGTTGGCGGCTTGTTGCTCCGAAACCGCGTCAAACTCCTGAATTGGGCATCTGCAGTTTGATTCTGATTAGCAACCGCCTGCGCCATTTCTTGCATAGCAGCAGCCAATGCAACATCGTTCCTTCTTGCCATACTTCTCAAAAAGAACAACACCAGGTTAAAAGATATCCAACTACATCATAAAGGACAGACTCAACTCGACTCAACAACACTGGCCGGACGGACCGACCTGCTCTGATACCAGTTGTAACACCCCACTTCCCAAAATCCTCTAAATTAATAAACATTATAAATAAACAAAATTAGAGTTCCAATTCTCCCAAGTGGGATATCACATAAAAACAACGTTTCCTTATAAAAAGGTTTTTCTCCAAATACAGCGGAATGTTAAATAATAAAATTTAATAAAAGTTTGATACGTTCACAGGGAAATAAAATATAAGTTCAACATAAAACAAATAAAAACACCCAAGTCCCGTGCTACGTATCAGAGCATCCTAGACTCGACAATCACACCAATATCCAAGCTAGCTAAGCACCTGGATTATCTGTACTTCCGAAGAAGCACAGACCACAACAACAACAAAGGGGTGAGAAAACATGATCAAAAATATAATGGTAATGTAATACATGTAAATAAGGTAGTACAACACACCAACACACCAAGATTCACCCCTAACAACACCATATGATGAACCTACTGTTCAAATTACAATATAACATATTATAATGCAAAATGCAATTCAACACCATGCATGCGGTACCGACTCGTTGGTTCATTCAATCGAACCTGGATAGATCACTTACGCTCCTCCTGAGACATGATCTATCCCCCACCATTCTCCACAAAGGAGTACGGATGAATCACTTACGCTCCTCCTGAGACATGATTCATCCCACCAAAACACCATGATATGCACACACCAATGCATAACTAATATGTTTAGGCACTCAACGTGCACACGATCCTCCTGATCATATCATCATACATCAATGCATATATGTACAGATATAACATACCCCAACACCATATAAATCAACCAGTTAGTAAACGAGTTCATACTTTAACACCAAAATATAAACATGTCCCACCACTCGGGGGTACACGATCCTACTGATCACTACATACATATACCTCAACTAATTGTCCACCGACAATATCAAGGGAAACACGTACTATCACCAGTACGCAAGTTAAATCCCACACTCACCAACCTTACAGTGCATCAAGGCCAAAACATCACAAAAATCACATTCTGGTTCTGCGACGTTCGCTGGCATTCGCCAGGCGAACCGGGGCGAACCTTCGCTGGCATTCGCCAGGTGAACCTGCTGGCGAAGCCCCCTTTCCAACTATCGTGCATTCGCCAGGCAAAGCATTCACTCGCCAGGCGAACCTTCGCTGGCCACACTCTCCAGGCGAAGTTCCTACCCTTTAGGTATGGGATTTAATTCTGAATTATTCGCTGCCACTCGCCTCAGCTCTCCAGGCGAACACTCGCCTCCACTCGCCAGGCGAAGCTTCGCCAACACTCGCCAGGCGAAGCCCAGCGAATGCTGCGATTTCACCAAATTTCTCACAATTCTGCAGAGTGCTTTCTAAGCCAAATGGGTTAAACTTCCTACTTCCAATTCACCTCTTAACATCAGTACTAACAACATAGATATCATAACTTATCGGTTTCTAGACTACATTCCCAATTCAACTCTTAGGCATTCTATCGATATCCCAAAAGGTCACACAGAATTTTCCCTAAAACCCGTAAACCCAACCTATCCGCCAAATTAACCAAAAACCACAATTCATCAACAATCAACATCCAATTATTAGCAATAGTCAACAATCACAACATACCAATATGTAATATCATATATCGATCAATCTCCTACGGGGTTAAGGACTCCCCACTACCCTATACATGTATAAACCATTCCCAATCAGGTTTCTCCCCCCTTACCTTGTTAATCGGTTGATCGATGAAAGAACCCTCCAAGGTTTGGCCAATTCTGATTTTCCCCCGTTCCTTCGTTCTTCGCTCCCTTTTCCGTTCTTCTCACTTCTCTCATTTCTATCGTTCTTTTTCCACTTTCTCTAACTTCTCACAATGTATCGTAAAAACTACTAACCCCTCACATTCTCTATTTTAATTCTCTAATCCCAATAATAATAATAACTTAATGATAATAATAATAACTTAATAAAATAATAATAATAATAATAATAATATTATCTCACCAAAATAATAATAATATTAATAACAATAGTAACTATAATAAATATAATAATAATAATAATATTCCCACCAATATTAATATTATACACTATATTATTATATTCATCAAAACACCACCAATAATCCTCCCACATTAGGGACACCCACCAAACATCACCAAATACACCCCCACCAAAGGGCACACCAACACATAATATTTAAAATAATAATAAAATGACTAAATAATTAAAATGGGTGTTAGATATTCGATCCTACGGATCCACATCCACACATATCCATACATATTCATACATATTCATACATATTCATACCTATTCATACTTAACACATAATCCTCCGATTATGTCAATTGCGCTAGACGCCGGCCACACGACCCTCATTCCCCTCATCATACCCTCCTTACTCCGTTAACATTATAGCAGAACCATCCGATTACACTTAGCATCATCTGCCGCACACAACCTTCAAATTCCAAATTCTCCTACACTCGCTACTTGCTCGCTACGCGAGCTCCTAGCGAGTGTTCGCTACATGTTCGCCTAGCGAACCTCCTCGCGAACAACACTTCAGAGCTACTGGAAGTGTTCGCTACTATGCACATAACTTATCACATACAATGCACATCAGGCATGTCGGTCCTACTGACCCCAATACTTCACATAACCGCATGCAAATGCAACGCATAATAAGCGTATCGATCCTCACGGATCCACTCACCACGACACACCAACACAGCGCACTCAAGGCGTAACGATCATATTGATCTTCACATCTTACACGCAGCACACACACGGTGCACACATTCTACGTTCATAACCACACCAGTTCACACATAACGCATAATCCACCAATTATGCCACTTGCGATAAACACCGGCCAAACAGCCCCACAACTTCCAACATACACTCGCATCAGCTTTCCAGCAAGCCTCTCATCGCATGTGACCAACAAGGGTCGAAAACCACGGAGAAATAACACAAAAACAGCAGCAGAACACAGGACTGCTGTCGGGCTCGCTTGCATACTCGCCTAGCGAGGGCCCGCAACAAAATTTCGCCTGGCGAAGCCCGGCGAAGGCTCGCCTCCACTCGCCCAGCGAAGGCAGGCGAATCCTGCAGAATTCAGCAACATTCTGCTCATCAGAATCGTCCCCCACTTTCGATTATGCCCGATTAAATCGACACCCGATACCATACAACATACTACCACTACACTACAGGTCTATTCCCGATTCTATTCCGATTATCATCTACTCTACTCTCCGAACCAACTTCCGGTTCAACTCTGAAGTTTTACCGAAATGTCCCAAAACTCATAAAACTCAACATCTTAGCACATGCACGAATTAAGCATCATACAACTCATCAATTCCAACGCTTCGAACCGTGCGTCATTCCGAGTTATGGTTCTCCTGTTACGGCAAAAACACCAGAATAACATTTTCTGCCCAAGACCCCTTCGCCATGCGAACACCGCAGCGAATGTGGATCCGTCCGCTGGTATGCTCGCCAGGCGAACATGACAGTCCCAAAATCCTCTTTTTGACTGTTAACTGACTTCCGAGTGTCCGATTTCGATTCCGTAAAAAGCGGCGATCTCGCAATTCAACGTACAACAACAATTTCATATCTAGGAGGCCATTCAACACATCTACAACTCTTGGAATATTTAAAGGCCTAATTATACCATTCCTGCACCCCACATCTTACTTTCTTTAATCATTAGAAGTCACTATCCACTTTGAATACACTCGGTCGCGCACTTTGTTGTCTTAGTGCACATTCTGGACACAAGTCTCGACACCACACAATCAGTGTACTTCCTTGACTATCCAAACAAACACATAATATGGAGCTTCCATTCTCGGACTAGCTCCCGCAACTGAGTGGATCAACTCCACTTCACATCCTGGCTGTATATCACTGTCTTGTCAGTATAATTTCCAGACAACCGGAAATAATCTGCAAATCGCCAACTTCCCACCTTCATTATAACTCAAAAATCCCATCAAAATTTAAACATCACAACACGGCCTACAACTGCTCCTCAAGTAAATCCCATAAGCACTTAGCTTAACTCAAGGCAATTCCTTGCTCACGCCTCCTAAGCTTGTAAGACACATCTGTCCCACCCAACACAATCCCGTCTGCTATTAACAAGAGATTAAGGGTGATCAGTTCCTCAATTTGTCAACAAACAACCGAAAATCAAGATGGGGTAGAAACCATCTTTACAAACTATAGGAGCGTTCCTCGACACATTGAGCCACGCCTGCAACATTCAGGAGAAACACAGTTTCTCCCCCACTTGGAATCATTCCACTTCTACCAACAAAGCTAGACAACAACATGTACCGACAGTGTTTCTCACACATTCCGCATAAAGGGGATTAAACCACAATACAAGACAACTTGGCCGGATGGACCGACCTGCTCTGATACCAACTTGTAACCCCCCCCCCCTCTTACCTCAAATTCGACGCTGATGGTGATTAAGCCCTTCAATTTGCTCGAAATCCGATTGGTAAAGTTGATTTCTTGATGCTTCAGCCTTGCTTCTCTTGATCGTTTGCTCCTCTCCCTTCTCGTGTTCTTCGTACGAGTTCTCCTCCCCTTGCTCTTTCTATCTCCACAAAGTGATCATTCTAACCTTAATACCCCAAAAATCCTTTTATTTATTATTCATCCAAATAAATATAATTTTCTCATAATTATATTAATTCCTCTATTCCTTTTAATTCACAAAAACCCATTTAATTTCCATAAATCCAATAATTATATTTTACTCATATATATTGATATTAGTAATTAAATAATAATAATTAATAATAATATTACATTACTATTAACTATCACATTTTTATCGTTATATGCCAATATCATGAGTTCTCGATCCTCCAAATTAATTCTCAAAATACATCCTCGAATAAAATAATCACAGGAACCAAAAATAATTAAAAATGGGTGTTACAACTCTCCCCCACTTTAATTATTTTCGCCCTCGAAAATACCTGATGGAAACAGCTCTGGATACGCTTCCCGCATCCTGCATTCCAATTCCCAAGTCACACTCGCCCAGCGAAGGCTGGCGAATCCTGCAGAATTCAGCAACATTCTGCTCATCAGAATCGTCCCCCACTTCCGATTCTGCCCGATTAAATCGACACCCGATACCATACAACATACTACCACTACACTACAGGTCTGTTCCCAATTCTATTCCGATTATCATCTACTCTACTCTCCGAACCAACTTCCGGTTCAACTCTGAAGTTTTACCGAAATGTCCCAAAACTCATAAAACTCAACATCTTAGCACATGCACCAATTAAGCATCATACAACTCATCAATTACAACCATGTCAGCACAAAAACAGCATCAAACAACAACAAATCTATGGGGTTAGGGATTTCCCCCGTTCTACCGAATTTCATGCAAAAGCCAAAGTAACCGTAAAATCCCCCCCCCCCCCCCCCCTCTTACCTCAAATTCGACGCTGATGGTGATTAAGCCCTTCAATTTTCTCGAAATCCGATTGGTAAAGTTGATTTCTTGATGCTTCAGCCTTGCTTCTCTTGATCGTTTGCTCCTCTCCCTTCTCGTGTTCTTCGTACGAGTTCTCCTCCCCTTGCTCTTTCTTTTTCCACAAAGTGACCATTCTAACCTTAATACCTCAAAAATCCTTTTATTTATTATTCATCCAAATAAATATAATTTTCTCATAATTATATTAATTCCTCTATTCCTTTTAATTCACAAAAACCCATTTAATTTCCAAAAATCCAATAATTATATTTTACTCATATATATTGATATTAGTAATAAAATGATAATAATTAATAATAATATTACATTACTATTAACTATCACATTTTTATCGTTATATGCCAATATCATGAGTTCTCGATCCTCCAAATTAATTCTCAAAATACATCCTCGAATAAAATAATCACAGGAACCAAAAATAATTAAAAATGGGTGTTACAACTCTCCCCCACTTTAATTATTTTCGCCCTCGAAAATACCTGATGGAAATAGCTCTGGATACGCTTCCCGCATCCTGCATTCTCTTTTCCCTCGGAGTTGCTTCTCGTTCATCAATCCGAACTAGCAATGCCTCAACCATCAAATTATCTCTTACTCGCATATCATCCATCTGATTCAATATACTCCCTCAATGAAAACACATGAAACACATCATACCATCCATAAGCGATAGCGGCAAAGTAGTCTAACATGCTACTTTTCCCCCGCTTCTGCTGCGCCACTCAGATACAGATAAGCAAAACACATAATGCGCTTCCGAGTCTCCAAAACTCGGCCAACACCAGCTACCATCATAACTCTCAAAACACATCTTATCTTGGATCCTCTTGACCTTTTCAGTCGTCTCATGCATAATTTGCAGATATGTGCGTAATACTCCCGCTCGACTCATTCCAATTCAAGAGAGTTCCACACTTCCTATTTCACAAAGCTCCATACGGCGCCATTCCGACACTAGAATGGTAATTGTTATCGTAGTCGACTCAATCAATGGTAATTAACCATCACACGATCCTCTTAGATCCAACACACAAGCTCTCTCCAAAATCTTAATATAAACCTCCAATTCCCATCCGACACAATATTCGACAGTACCTCATATGACGTCACCACTTTCTCGATATGCATCTCGTAATTCCTCAACATAGAATAGTTTATCTATTCACAATAACCCAAATTAAAAATTTACATCTTTCCAATTCTTTGGAAAACTCAACACCAAATTCGTAAAAATGCTACCCGATTTCCACCTTAGAATATTCAACGGCTACATCAGATTCCATAGTCTCTGCTATTCAATCTTCGACTATGGTCCATCAAATTCAACTAATCCACCTACTCAATCCAGATTTCTGACATTTCTCGATTCTCTTCAAGGATACAACTAGTCAGGTCTAATAATAAAAGCTTAACTCCATATGAAGTCTCTTCACTCACCAAACTCATATTACAAAATTGCTCAATCAGTTCTATCTCTTCTCACCATCAATATTGGTATATGCAAATATTTCTAACTTACCGCCTTAGCTACCATGTTCACTTTACCCGAATGGTAATTCAACTCAAAGTCGTAATTCTTTAGAGGTCCCAATTATTTCCTCTTCCTCATACTCAACCTTTCCAACTCAAATAAACACTTTAAGCTCTTAGGATCACCAAATATTTCAAATCTCAGTCCAAACAATTTGAAGCCTTCTACTTCTGCACAATCATAACAGCAACCAACTCTAAATCACCGGTCAGAAGATCCCTTTCATGTACTTCAAGGTACCTTTAACATATCTCCCAATCATATCAACAAAGTGTCACAAAACACCATAGTTAGTCCCGTCGGGCTCGACAAAAATCAACACACGAGCTCCTGACAGCTCTCCCAAGCTCTTTGAACTCTTCTCAAGTGGTGTATAGTTGCTTATTCTCCAAAAATGATAACGCAAGTTATCGATCTTCAACATGATTCTCTATACCCTTCGAATGTATTAAAATATCATTGGTTATCCCAACCATTGCCTCACTCAAATAAGTAAGGAAAATCCCATGCCAAACGAACAAACAACTTGTGAGTTATGGCGGAAACACTAACCGTATCTTCCGCACTCATTACAACAACCAACCATGTCTCATCAATAAAACTCAACTCCATGTCATTGCTTCACCATCACATGGAGCATTGTAATAGCTTTCCAACGCTTCGAACCGTGCGTCATTCCGAGTTATGGTTCTCCTGTTACGGCAAAAACACCAGAATAACATTTTCTGCCCAAGACCCCTTCGCCAGGCGAACACCGCAGCGAATGTGGATCCGTTCGCTGGTATGCTCGCCAGGCGAACATGACAGTCCCAAAATCCTCTTTTTGACTGTTAACTGACTTCTGAGTGTCCGATTTCGATTCCGTAAAAAGCGGCGATCTCGTAATTCAACGTACAACAACAATTTCATATCTAGGAGGCCATTCAACACATCTACAACTCTTGGAATATTTAAAGGCCTAATTATACCATTCCTGCACCCCACATCTTACTTTCTTTAATCATCAGAAGTCACTATCCACTTTGAATACACTCGGTCGAGCACTTTGTTGTCTTAGTGCACATTCTGGACACCAGTCTCGACACCACACAATCAGTGTACTTCCTTGACTATCCAGACAAACACATAATATGGAGCTTCCATTCTCGGACTAGCTCCCGCAACTGAGTGGATCAACTCCACTTCACATCCTGGCTGTATATCACTGTCTTGTCAGTATAATTTCCAGACAACCGGAAATAATCTGCAAATCGCCAACTTCCCACCTTCATTATAACTCAAAAATTCCATCAAAATTTAAACATCACAACACGGCCTACAACTGCTCCTCAAGTAAATCCCATAAGCACTTAGCTTAACTCAAGGCAATTCCTTGCTCACGCCTCCTAAGCTTGTAAGACACATCTGTCCCACCCAACACAATCCCGTCTGCTATTAACAAGAGATTAAGGGTGATCAGTTCCTCAATTTGTCAACAAACAACCGAAAATCAAGATGGGGTAGAAACCATCTTTACAAACTATAGGAGCGTTCCTCGACACATTGAGCCACGCCTGCAACATTCAGGAGAAACACAACTTCTCCCCCACTTGGAATCATTCCACTTCTACCAACAAAGCTAGACAATAACATGTACCCACAGTGTTTCTCACACATGCCGCATAAAGGGGATTAAACCACAATACAAGACAACTTGGCCGGATGGACCGACCTGCTCTGATACCAACTTGTAACCCCCCCCCCCCCTCTTACCTCAAATTCGACGCTGATGGTGATTAAGCCCTTCAATTTGCTCGAAATCCGATTGGTAAAGTTGATTTCTTGATGCTTCAACCTTGCTTCTCTTGATCGTTTACTCCTCTCCCTTCCCGTGTTCTTCGTACGAGTTCTCCTCCCCTTGCTCTTTCTATTTCCACAAAGTGACCATTCTAACCTTAATACCCCAAAAATCCTTTTATTTATTATTCATCCAAATAAATATAATTTTCTCATAATTATATTAATTCCTCTATTCCTTTTAATTCACAAAAACCCATTTAATTTCCATAAATCCAATAATTATATTTTACTCATATATATTGATATTAGTAATTAAATAATAATAATTAATAATAATATTACATTACTATTAACTATCACATTTTTATCGTTATATGCCAATATCATGAGTTCTCGATCCTCCAAATTAATTCTCAAAATACATCCTCGAATAAAATAATCACAGGAACCAAAAATAATTAAAAATGGGTGTTACAACTCTCCCCCACTTTAATTATTTTCGCCCTCGAAAATACCTGATGGAAACAGCTCTGGATACGCTTCCCGCATCCTGCATTCCAATTCCCAAGTCACACTCGCCCAGCGAAGGCTGGCGAATCCTGCAGAATTCAGCAACATTCTGCTCATCAGAATCGTCCCCCACTTCCGATTCTGCCCGATTAAATCGACACCCGATACCATACAACATACTACCACTACACTACAGGTCTGTTCCCAATTCTATTCCGATTATCATCTACTCTACTCTCCGAACCAACTTCCGGTTCAACTCTGAAGTTTTACCGAAATGTCCCAAAACTCATAAAACTCAACATCTTAGCACATGCACCAATTAAGCATCATACAACTCATCAATTACAACCATGTCAGCACAAAAACAGCATCAAACAACAACAAATCTATGGGGTTAGGGATTTCCCCCGTTCTACCGAATTTCATGCAAAAGCCAAAGTAACCGTAAAATCCCCCCCCCCCTCTTACCTCAAATTCGACGCTGATGGTGATTAAGCCCTTCAATTTGCTCGAAATCCGATTGGTAAAGTTGATTTCTTGATGCTTCAGCCTTGCTTCTCTTGATCGTTTGCTCCTCTCCCTTCTCGTGTTCTTCGTACGAGTTCTCCTCCCCTTGCTCTTTCTTTTTCCACAAAGTGACCATTCTAACCTTAATACCTCAAAAATCCTTTTATTTATTATTCATCCAAATAAATATAATTTTCTCATAATTATATTAATTCCTCTATTCCTTTTAATTCACAAAAACCCATTTAATTTCCAAAAATCCAATAATTATATTTTACTCATATATATTGATATTAGTAATCAAATGATAATAATTAATAATAATATTACATTACTATTAACTATCACATTTTTATCGTTATATGCCAATATCATGAGTTCTCGATCCTCCAAATTAATTCTCAAAATACATCCTCGAATAAAATAATCACAGGAACCAAAAATAATTAAAAATGGGTGTTACAACTCTCCCCCACTTTAATTATTTTCGCCCTTGAAAATACCTGATGGAAACAGCTCTGGATACGCTTCCCGCATCCTGCATTCCAATTCCCAAGTCACATTGATGGACACATGGCCATCACCCTCCTCACCGGGAGCACAACACATTAACATCGATGGACACATGGCCATCACCCTCCTCACCGGGAGCACAACACATTAACATCGATGGACACATGGCCATCACCCTCCTCTACGGGAGCACACCACCATAACCACACACATCATACCACTAGCACATTAAGTGCACATCGATCATACTGATCCACCCCTCGCCACATATATCATCAACATACACGACCCTCTGACCATATCTCATCAGATATCACAATCACACACATCACCAACATATGCAGTCCCCTGACCATATCCCATCATACATTATACATACACAGCAACACAGAAGCACACACAGTGCAGACGGTCCCCTGACCTCATCTCATCATAAAAACACAACGCGCACAGGCGTACCGATCCTACGGATCCTCTCACATTATAGAATACATACATAACAAGCACACAAAGTGCGTCGATCCCACTGATCCGATCACCACACCACATCTCAAACATCGTGCACCTAAGGCCTATCGATCCAATCGTCACAACACATCAACGCAACGCACTCAAGGCGTATCGATCCTTCTGATCCACATCCATCACATAACATATAACCACAACGCATACCAAGTGTATTCGATCCTACGGATCCACATCCACACATATTCATACATATTCATACTTAACACATAATCCTCCGATTATGTCAATTGCGCTAGACGTCGGCCACACGTCCCTCATTCCCCTCATCATACCCTCCTTACTCAGTTAACATTACAGCAGAACCATCCGATTACACTTAGCATCATCTACCGCACACAACCTTCAAATTCCAAATTCTGCTACACTCGCTACTTGCTCGCTACGCGAGCTCCTAGCGAGTGTTCGCTACACGTTCGCCTAACGAACCTCCTCGCGAACAATACTTCAGAGCTACTGGAAGTGTTCGCTACTATGCACACAACTTATCACATACAATGCACACTAGACATGTCGGTACTACTGACCCCAATACTTCACATAACCGCATGCAAATGCAATGCATAATAAGCGTATCGATCCTCACGGATCCACTGACCACGACATACCAACACAGCGCACTCAAGGCGCAACGATCATACTGATCTTCACATCTTACATGCAGCACACACACAGTGCATACATTCTACGTTCATAACCACACCAGTTCACACATAATGCATAATCCACCAATTATGCCACTTGCGATAAACACCGGCCAAACAGCCCCACAACCTCCGACATACGCTCGTATCAGCTTTCCAGCAAGCCTCTCATCGCACGTGACCAACAAGGGTCTAAAACCACGGAGGAACAACACAAAAACAGCAGCAGAAGACAGGACTGCTGTCGGGCTCGCTGGCATACTCTCCTGGCGAGGGCCCGCAGCAAACATTCGCCTGGCGAAGCCCGGCGAAGGCTCGCCTCCACTCGCCCAGCGAAGGCTGGCGAATCCTGCAGAATTCAGCAACATTCTGCTTATCAGAATCGTCCCCCACTTCCGATTCTGCCCGATTAAATCGACACCCGATACCATACAACATACTACCACTACACTACGGGTCTATTCCCGATTCTATTCCGATTATCATCTACTCTACTCTCCGAACCAACTTCCGGTTCAACTCCGAAGTTTTACCGAAGTGTCCCAAAACTCATAAAACTCAACATCTTAGCACATGCACGAATTAAGCATCATACAACTCATCAATTACCACCATGATAGCACAAAAACAGCATCAAACAACAACAAATCTATGGGGTTAGGGATTTCCCACGTTCTACCGAATTTCATGCAAAAGCCAAAGTAACCGTAAAATCCCCCCCCCCCTTACCTCAAATTCGACGCTGATGGTGATTAAGCCCTTCAATCTGCTTGAAATCTGATTGGTAAAGTTGCTTTCTTGATGCTTCAGCCTTGCTTCTCTTTATCGTTTGCTCCTCTCCCTTCTCGTGTTCTTCGTACGAGTTCTCCTCCCATTACTCTTTCTATTTCCACAAAGTGACCATTCTAACCTTAATTCCCCAAAAATCCTTTTATTTATTATTCATCCAAATAAATATAATTTTCTCATAATTATATTAATTCCTCTATTCCTTTTAATTCAAAAAAATCCATTTAATTTCCAAAAATCCAATAATTATATTTTACTCATATATATTGATATTAGTAATAAAATGATAATAATTAATAATAATATTACATTACTATTAACTATCACATTTTTATCGTTATATGTCAATATCATGAGTTCTCGATCCTCCAAATTATTTCTCAAAATACATCCTCGAATAAAATAATCACAGGAACCAAAAATAATTAAAAGTGTGTGTTACAAGAAGTGCAGTGTGAACCTAAGGAACCCACTGCAGTCAATGTGAATTAACACAAGAATCCACTCAAAGGTTCAACCTCTTTATGGAATGCACAGAGTACTTCCTAAGGAAGACCATGCTCTCACAAGAGGGACCCTAAGATAACAGGATAGATCAATGAGGTGGATCCTAGATGAAAATCTAAGGTATTGTTAAGGTATGTAAACATGAGTCTTCAAAGGCTCAACCTCTTGAGGAATGCACAGAGTACTTCCTAAGGAAGGCCAGGCTCTCCCAAGAGGGATCCTATGTCAATAGGACAAAGAATGATTTATTAATGATGGGAAGCATGGTGAAAACCTAAGGAAGTCACCATGGCACTCAACCAGATTCACTTGGTTAAGAGTAGTCCTTAATGGCTCACCTCTTGAGGAATGCACAGAGTACTTCCTAAGGAAGACCAGAGTCTCACAAGAGGGATCTCATGATAAGGACTAAGAGATATTGGCATGATTTGAATTGCCCAAGGCAAAGGGAAGCACAAAGAGGAGAGGAATCAACCACAACAGCCTCTAAGAAACCCTAATCTACAAGCACTAAAAGATACTCAACCTAAAGGAGCCATGAACAATCTAAGAACTTAGGAATCACCCTAAAGAGGTGTCAACCTATACACTATGCTATCATGAAGGTATTGGGAACCTAGAGTTTGCAAAAGTTCACTTTAGAAACTAAACTATGAGGTATGCTAAACTAGGATCACCCTAAAAACAGCCAGCATCTAAAATAGGGGAAAATAGAATGTCACTATTAAAAATGCTAAGAAAAATCCTAAGGGTTCCTAAGGATGTTATAAACCTATGGTAAAAATTTCAAAGCCAAACTCTAAGTTTAAGGGCACTAATTAAAGGATCAACCTAAGGGTATGCTATGGGGAATTCAAATGGGAATGGTCCTAAAGATTTAATTCAAACCTATGTCTAAAGGCACCTAAAAATTCAGAGACAAATCATACAACTCTATCAATATGTCTAAAGCAATGCAAAAAATTAGAACTTAACTCTAAAATATGAGCTAGTACAAAAATCAGCAAGCAACCAAAGCAATTTCACATTTATTTAAATGGCCATTTAAATGGAAAAATCATATTAAATTGGAAAATAATCCTAAAATTATTCTATCAATTTCTAAAATCAGCTAACATGTCCAAGTTTATTGTGTAAAAATTTCAAGCAATTATGAGTTGTTTTACTATTACTAACAATCAAAAACAAACCAGCACAAAAATAAAAGAAAAGAATGAAAAAGGCTGAAAAATGATAAAACCTGTGGTGCAGAAAGCAACGAAAACCAGTTGCAAACCCAATGGGCCTCAGAAAGGGGGGTGGGGATAACGAAGTCCAATTCAAAATTTTAAGTGAAAAGTGTGATTGTGTATGGTGAGTCAAAGTTGGAGTATGGTAGGTCTTAATCTGATCCGTTAAGCTTCAAGTGACTTGATCCAAGGGACAAAAGAGTGCCACGCCTTCATCTTCTCCAATTTGAACATGGAAGGGAGAGGGAAAACGCAGCACCGTGCGTGGTGGCCGGAAAATCGTGTCGGTTATCTTCAAGCTTGAGCCAAACAACTAACTTCCTTGTTTCTTCACCAAATTTAAAGATTCTTGAACCAAACTTGCATGATTTTTCGCGTAGAATCCAAATATCCAATTAATTTTCACTTTCCTCCACTAGAACCCCAAAAAATGTGATCTTCCAAGAACTTTCAAGAATTCTCAACTTTCAAAAAAATTAAAATTGAGGACACCAATCTCTTCCTCTCACTTCCTACATCAATACCCCATGTTTCTTTTCCATTTGTATCCAATAAATAAGGAGAAATGTGAACAACAAGCTAAGGTGCCATTTCCTAAATTGTCAAGAAACTTAACCAAACTAATCCTAAAACCTTCTACATATCCTAAGGAGTGTAAATCCATGAAAATGGCACTAAAATTCCTCAAGAATAGAGAGCATGGATAAGAAATAGGAACCTGCTTTGGAGCTTCAATGGAGGTGTCAATTGGCAATGGTTCTCACTCCAAATGGTGCAGAAAACTTCAATGAATCATCCTCTAGCTTCTAGCAATCTTGGTTTGGCTTGAATGTGTGTAATTCTCCAAAAACGAAAATCAATTTTCTTCACTTTTTCTCCACTTTTTTCTAACTGTTTTTTGTGATTCTTTAACCAATTTCTATTATTTTTCTGTTAGGAATGATTAGAATGTTATATACAATAGATATGTGATTATTAGAAGCCCAATGGAAGCCCATAATAGTCCAATCCAAAATTCACATTTTTGCACTTTCAAGCTTTGTAATTTCCATGAAAACAGAGCCAACCAGCTTGCAATTTGATTCATATCAGTTTCTTATGATGCAAGGATCATGTGTGGCTGAGATTGACCCCTTGGTATTGAATCAAAGGTTGATTTTGATTGTGTTGCTTAAAGGTGAAGAAACATGAAATTTCTACATGTAACTGACTTCAAACTTGAGTTCTGATTTTTCCAATCTTCTTAGAATGTTTGAGGCACTCAAAAAATGCACAAACATGACTTGAATTGGTTAAAAATGTATTTGGTCCAAACTAGCCCTTTTCAAGCTTCCTTTCATGAAAGTTTCTCCAAGCATTTTCATTTCCAAGCCATGTCAATGATCCCTTGATGTTTGGTTGACCAAATGACCCAATTTGGAGTAACTTTCATGTTGGAAAGATTTTCATTTGAATTATGAAAATTGGTTAAATGAACCTATAATGAAAATGGTTTATAATCTCACTTTCCCAAAATACCCTTGCCTTGCCAAGCTTATAACTTGAGTTCTACAAATTCAAATGAGGACTTCTAGTACTCTTTGGAAACTAAGATCATAAGGAACAACTTTCGTGCTTATCAAAAGTTGAGGAGAAACTTCCTTCTTGGTCAAAAATGGCATGGAAGTTGGTTGACTTTTGATGGCCAAAATCACATTCATCTGAGGACCTGTAACTTATCTGCTTCATAACTTGAGTTCTATAAATCCAATCAAGGACTTCTAGTACTCAAATTAAAGCTATGAACATGCTATACAAGTCTCATGTTTATGTCAAGATGAGATGGGACTTGCATCTTGAGTTATGTGGTCTTGAAGTTAGACACTAAACTAGGGGATTTTACAATGAGAAACATAGCAACCCTAGCCTAGCAACTTCTCACACTCTTGAATCTTGATGAAATGATCTTGAAATAATATATGACATGTCTCAACACAACATCCCATGATCACAAAGACTTGGAATTGAGTTTTAATCTCCTTCAATTCAACTATTGACTTAGGGTTGACCAGGTGAAAACCCTAATTGCACCAATCTTGACTGTGGCTTCATACACTTGATATAATGACTGACATGAGCTTCAAGATGACCCTTAAGGTCTCCCATGATTTCTCACAATGTTCTCCACCCATAACCATGGATTCAAACTCATCTGGCAATCTTTAAATTACCCCCAGGATAGGAGGTACACCACTCCTAACCAATCAACTTTTCTATGAGCCCTGACACTCTTCTGAGGATAATAAGCCCTTGATGGCTTGAATATAACCACTTGATTAAGATTAGAACCTTTGGCAGCTCCTTTCTTGATGAACACACCTCTTGATCCCCTGCACAAATGATAATGCAATGCGTATGCTAATGCTAAGATGAATGCAATGAAACATAAGCTAGGCTAATAAAGGTTAGGAAAATTTTGGGGTGTAACAATCATTATGTGTGTCATAACATTCAGTATGACATTCATACACATTCTAATGTTTTGCCACAAAATGCAGCCAACCAAGAGCACTTACAAGTTTGTTTCAGGATTGACAACCAGACAACTCACCGTTATGCCACAAGAGGGAATCAACGAAAGATCATGGAACAGATCCAGGCTGAACTTCAAGAGTTTCAGGATAGAATGAATTAACTCATGGACATGATGCAGGGAGTTGCAAATGGCCAGGAACAGTTACGGACTTTGGTACAACCACTGATTGCTCGAGTTAACAGCAATGGTGTTCTTCATGGTGGGAATACTGCTAATATTCCTCGTAATGATGTTGAGTCTCCTCACGCCAACACTAGGCCTACTTTTGGTGGAGACAATGGAAATGTAGGTGGAGGTAATGGAAATGTTGGTGCTGGCAATGGTAATGTTCACAGTCTTGAGGCTACCTGTGCTATACATGGAAACAATGATCAGAAGTGGGAAGACGAACAAGAGGACGTGTTCTCCATGAGAGGTCTCAATGCAGGTCTACAGCCTGAGGCAGATAGGAGGTTTAAATTGCTAGAGGATAAGATGAAGAGTTACGAGAATCAGAATTCAATGGGCTTAGACATGGAAAACTTGGGGCTGATCCCAGATTTGAAGGTTCCGCTGAAATTCAAAGTCCTGAACTTTGATAAATATAAAGGCACTACCTGCCCGAGGGTTCATTTGCGCTCTTATTACCGCAAAATGTCTGCTTACCAGATGACGAAAAGCTACTCATGCACTTTTTTCAGGACAACCTGTCTGGTCCTTCATTGGAGTCGTACATGAGCTTGGAACCTGTTAACATCCGTAATTATAAAGATTTAGCTTAAGCCTTTGTGAAACAATATCAATAAAATAGTGACCTTGCGCCTAACAGGGTCCAGCTACATAATCTGTCTCAGAAGACTGGTGAATGCTTTAAAGAATACGCCCAGAGGTGGCGCGAACTAGCAGCTAGAGTGCAGCCTCCCATGGTGGAGCGAGAACTGATTGATATGTTCGTAGCTACGTTACTAGGGGTATACTATGAGAAGCTTATCAGTAGCATGTCTGGTAGTTTTTCTGATTTGACTATCACTGGGGAAAGAGTGGAAAATGGTATCAAATTGGGAAAGATCCAAGCTAATGAAGTGCCCTCAGCTGGAGGAGGAGGTAAAAAGGTGTTTGGAAACAAAAAGCGAGAAGGTGATACTAACGGAGTGTCTAGTTCTCCAGGAGGGAATAAAAATTAACTTCCAGCTCAATATCGTCAGCAGAAACCTCAGGTTGCGAGTATCACAATTCTTGCAGTACCACAACGTCAACAACAACCACAACAACATCAGAATCAACAGAATTATGCTCCATGAAGTTTTCAGGATCAGGGTCGGGCGGTGAATAGACAATTTGACTCACCTCCGATGCCATATTCCCAATTGCTTCAAACTTTGTTGCAGTTACAGTTAATACAAAAGAGGACTTTGGCTCCCTTGACAGGTGCGCCACCACTCGGATATGATGCTAATGCTCGATGTGAGTTTCATTCCGGGGCACCTAGTCACAATATTGATAACTGCAAGGCGTTTAAGCATAAAGTTCAAGATTTGGTGGATAATAAGGCTATAAACTTTTCTCACGACGCGCCCAATGTCGTGCAGAACCCATTGCCTAACCATTGGGCAACCGAGGTCAGTGCTATCATTGAAGACGAGAGTTTAGATTTGATAACTGATGTCAATGAATTGAATATGCCACTGGGCTTTGTGAAGGACAAATTGTAGAAGGGAGGGATATTCCCGGGCTGTGATGAATTTTGTGCTGTAAGTTTGAGTCATCTTGAGGATGTGCAAAACTGAAGAGTTGTATTCAGAGAATGATGAATGACGAAATGTTGCAATTTGACAGGGTTGCTGAAAAGAAGGCTGAGGAAATAGTGGTTGAAGAGAGGAATGAGGTTGCCACAATCTCGATTCCATATAAGACTATTACTATTTCTGCGCCTCCTAGGCCACCAACCATAATCATTACTAAAGCTGGTCTTGTACCATATGAGTGTACTAAAGCGATTCCGTGGAATTACGAAGTTGAAGTATATTGCAACGGGAAGAAACAGGAGTTGAAAAGCTTACCGGTGAATTCTGTGGATAATTTGGTTGGAGCTGGTGGAATTACTCGGAGCGGGAGAGTATTTTCATCACCCGAAGCGGTGGCTGAAAGAGCTGATAACGGAAAGGGTAAAGCAGTGGTTGAGGAAACTTCTCAGACTGGTGAGAAGGAGTCTTTGTTAAAGGACACAGAGGAGTTCATGAGATTGATAAGAAAAGTGATTACAAAATTGTGGATCACCTGCAGCAGACTCCTTCCAAGATATCAATTATGTCGTTGTTATTGTGTTCGAAAGCGCACATGAATGCTTTGTTGAGAATCCTGAATACTTCTTACGTTCCGCAAGAAATATCGGTGAATCAACTCGAGGGAGTTGTGGCGCATGTAAATGTAGGAAATGGGCTGGGTTTCACGGATTTAGATCTGACACCAAAGGAGAGGAACCATAACTGTGCGTTGCACATATTTATCGAATGCCGAGGAGCCGTTCTGTCGCATGTGCTTGTTGATACAAGGTCGTCCTTGAATGTGATTCCGAAGAAGGCACCGATGAAATTGGATACTCGGGGTATTTTGTGTACGCCAAGTGACTTGGTTGTACGTGCTTTTGACGGGACTAGAAGATCTGTATTTAGAGAGTTGACGCTGCCAATTCAAGTTGGTCCAAAGATATTTGGCGCTGTATTCTATATTATGGACATTCAACCAGCTTATAACTGTCTGCTAGGACGTCCATGGATTCATTCGGCGGGAGCCGTAACCTCCACGCTGCACCAAAAGCTGAAGTATGTGGTAGGTGGTAGTGTTGTCACAATTTGCGGGGAGGAAGATATAATGATGAGTCATTTGTCTTTATTTAAGTATGTTGAGGTAGATGGCAAAATCCATGAGACTTTATGTCAAGCCTTTGAGACGGTATAGATCAAAGACAAAACACCTGCTATGAGCAAAGCGCCCGAGGTGGCCATTTCGTCCTTCAAGGAGGCCCAAGCAGCAGTAAAGGCTGGGGCATCACAAGGTTGGGGTCAAGTGCTAGATATTCCCAACAAACAGGACAAATTCAGTTTGGGATACAACCCATTGTAATCTTCTTAGAGCGCGTCACGCTACAAAAGGCCTGTGCATTTTACCAAAGGTGGGGTAATCTTTGAACAAATCAATGCCCGTTTAGACGAAGAGGGGGATAACGACTATTATATGGACGCGTGGATTCAGCCATGCACCCCAGGACAAAGCCTAAACAATTGTTCTATCGAGGAAATCATTCAAGTGACAACGGAAGAGTAATGCTTTGTTTTTATGATTATTGTATAACACTATGTTCTACCCGGAGTATAGTGGTACTTGTCTTCAGGGCCTAATTGTTTATGCTTGAACAATCTTTTATCAATTAATCAAAGGGCATTTTTCTGCATTCAAATATTGTGATCCTTGTTTTTCTTGTTTTATTTTTAACAATAAAATGGAAATGTGGTTTGTGCTTGTTTGCATATCATTTTAAACATTTAATTATCATCATTGTAGGTTTCACATTGCAGATGACACCGCTCCAGAACCGTCTATGACTCGCTTTGACTTTGATAATCTGATATTTCAAGACGAATGAGAGATTGATGAAGATGAAGACTTACCAGAAGAGCTAGCTAGACACTTGAAACAGGAGGATAAAGTTATTCTGCCTTATCAAGAGGAAATCGAGGTTATCAACTTGGGTTCTAAGCAAGCTAAGAGATAAGTCAGGATAAGGGCTACACTGCAGAGTGATGTCAAGTAAAGATTGGTTGAAATGCTCTGAGAGTGTAGTGATATCTTTGCTTGGTCATACGAAGACATGCCCGGGCTTAACACAGACATCATGGTTCATCGCTTGTCGTTGCGTGAATAGTGTCCGCCAGTTAAATAGAAGCTCAGGCGAACTAGACCAGATATGGCACTGAAAATCAAAGAAGAAGTCCAGAAGCAGTTGGACGCAGAATTTTTAGCTGTAAAAAATTACCCTCTGTGGGTTGCTAACATCGTACCTGCATCAAAGAAGGACGAGAAGGTACGGATGTGTGTTGATTATAGGGATTTGAATAAAGCGAACCCGGAGGATGATTTCCCGCTTCCTCACATGGACATGTTGGTTGATAATACTACTCAGTATTCCATGTTTTCCTTCATGGACGGTTTTTATGGATATAATCAAATTAAGATGGCACCGGAGGATATGGAGAAAACGACGTTTATCACCCCGTGGGGGACTTTTTGCTATAAGGTAATGCCTTTGGGTTGAAAAACGCAGGGGCAACCTATCAGCGGGCTATGGTGACTCTCATTCATGATATGATTCACCATGAGATCGAGGTCTATGTTGATGACATGATTGCAAAGTCACAAATGGAGGAGGAACATCTGGTCAACCTGTTGAAGTTGTTTGAGAGGCTCAGGAAATTCAGATTGAGGTTGAATCCGAATAAGTGCACTTTTGGTGTACGGCCAGGAAAGCTGCTGAGGTTCATCGTCAGTGAAAAAGGAATCGAGGTCGGTCCTGCAAAGATAAAAGCTATACAAGATATGCTAGCACCGAAAACGGAAAAAGAGGTTCGTGGTTTCTTAGGTAGATTGAACTACATTTCTAGGTTCATATCTCATCTCACGACCACGTGTGAACCCATGTTCAAATTGTTGAAGAAGATCAGGCGGTCGTCTAGAATGAAAATTGCCAAAGGGAATTTGATAAAATAAAAGAATATTTGCAAGAACCTCCGATATTGATACCACTAGTAGCGGGAAGGCCATTGATGATGTACTTAACGGTTCTTGAGAACAGCATGGGTTGTGTTCTCGGTCAACACGACGAGACTGGAAGAAAAGAGCATGCAATATAATACTTGAGTAAAAAGTTCACAGATTGTGAGTCCAAGTACTCAATGTTGGAGAAAACGTGTTGCGCACTTGCTTGGGCTGCCAAACATTTGAGACAGTATATGTTGAACCATACAACCATGATGATTTTGAAGATGGATCCGATTAAATACGTCTTAGAAAAGCAAGCACTTTCAGGAAGGATTGCCAGGTGGCAGATGGTCTTGACAGAGTACGACATTCAATATGTTTCCCAAAAGGCTATCAAGGGGAGTGTTCTGTCATAGTATCTCGGTGAACAACCGATTGATGATTATCAACCGATGAAATTTGAATTTCCTGATGAAGACATCATGTTTCTGAAGATGAAGGATTATGATAAATCGTTGCCTGACGAATGTCCTGAGCTTGGCTCCTAGTGGCAAATGATATTTGATGGTGCTATTAACTCCTACGGTAGTGGAATTGAGGAAATCATCACGACTCCCCATGGGTCTCATATACCATTCACTGCCAGGTTGACATTTCCTTGCACCAACAACGAAGCGGAGTATGAAGCATGTATCATGGGTATTGAAGAAGCAATTGATTTGAGAATCAAGAGCCCTGATATCTATGGTGATTCAACTTTAGTTGTAAATCAAATCAAAGGAGAATGGGAGACTAGGCAACCCAATCTAATTCCTTACATGAACTACGCAAGGAGGTTGTTGCCTTTCTTTGATCATGTAGAGTTCCATCACGTGCCAAGAGCGGAGAATCAGATGGCAGATGCTCTGGCGACGTTATCCTCAATTTATAAGGTGAACTATTGGAATGATGCTTCAAGAATAGTCATCTCGCGCCTTGATAGGTCGGCATTTGTATTTGTCGTTGAGGAAGCTTCTGATGCCAAGCCGTGGTATTACGACATCCAGAATTTTCTCAAGAACCAAGAGTATCCGCCAGGGGCTTCGACCCGGGATAAGAAGACCTTGAGAGGGTTGTCTGGGAACTTTTATCTGAACCAAGATGGTGTACTCTACAGGAGGAATTATGATTTGGTGTTGTTGAGGTGCGTGGACGAAAAAGAAGCAAGTCTGCTTATGGAAGAGGTCCACGAAGGTGCTTTTGGTACACAGGCCGACGGGCATGCCATATCTCGAAAGCTGTTGCAAGTAGGGTATTATTGGTTGACTGTGGAGTCGGATTGCTTCAAGTACGCGAAGAAGTGCCATAAATGTCATACTTATGCTAATAAGATTCATGTACCGCCAAGTCCTCTGAATGTCATGGCGTCTCCTTGGCCCTTTTCCATGTGGGGAATTGACATGGTTGGTAAGATTGAGCCAACCGCATCCAATGGACATCACTTTATCTTAGTGGCAATTGACTATTTTACTAAATGGGTGGAAGCAGCCTCCTATGTGAATGTCACCAAACAAGTTGTAGCCCGGTTTATCAAGAAGGACATCATCTGTAGATACGAAGTGCCTGAGAGAATCATTACTGATAATGGTTCAAATTTGAATAATACGATGATGAAGGAACTCTTCCAGAGTTTCAAGATCGAGCATCAAAACTCATCTCCCTATCGCCCGAAGATGAATGGTGTTGTTGATGCGGCCAACAAGAACATCAAGAAGATAGTGCAGAAAATGGTTGTAACCTATAAAGATTGGCATGAGATGTTGCCCTTTGCTTTACATGGATATCGTACCACGGTATACACTTCAACTGGGGCAACTCCTTTCTCGCTGGTGTATGGTATGGAAGCTGTCCTACCATTAGAATTCGAGATTCCTTCTTTGAGATTTCTGATTGATGTCAAGCTTGATGAGGCAGAATGGGTAAAGAACAGATTGAATCAACTCAGCCTGATGGATGAGAAAAAGCTAGCGTCTATTGCATATGTTCATTTATATTAGAGTAGGATAAAGAAAGCTTTTGATAAGAAGGTACGCCCTCGAAGCTTTTAGACTGGTGATCTAGTGTTGAAGAAGATTCTCCCTCCACAAACAGATCACAGGGGCAAATGGACTCCTGACTATGAAGGTCCATACATCATACGAAAGGTCTTTTCCGGATGAGGCTTGCTGTTGTCAACCATGGATGGTGAAGATTTCATATCCCCTGTGAACGCTGACGCAGTTAAAAAATACTTTGCTTAAAGAGACCCGCTGAAAAGAAAAAGAATATCCAGGCAAAAATGGGGCATCCTGACGAACCATAAAAAGAATGGGTTCAGGCAAAAATTAGGGATATAAATGGAAAATATGTAAACCCTCAAAGTCGAAAACCTAAAAAGGCAACTTTGGCAAAAATCGGTATCCTAGTGAATTGAAAACCCGAAAGGGTGATTCATGTAAAATTTAGAGATTAAAAAGCAAACGACTGCGGTCTGCGTATTGATCTTCAGTGCTTAGTGGATTGAGGGAAGACCTGAGGGCCGTTCATCTGAATCAATCTCTTTAGGGGACGAAGCGTCGGAGAAGCATCGAACTCATGCGAGTTATAGATGGATTAACTCATGGTGTTTGTCTGCTTTACATTGCCGACATTTTGTATATTTCTGTGCATTTCTGTAAATTTTTGCACAACTTCCTCTTTTCAGGGGTTGGATCTATTGTAAAATCTGCCTATTTATATGCCTCTTGTCAATAAAATATATACTATTAAGTAAATTGTTTGTTTTGCTTTAGCCTTTACTATTTTGATTGCGAAAAAATGCCCGATGTTTTGATAAAACTTTGCATACATAAACATGCAGGCTTTTCCAATAATCATTAAAACTTTGACTTGTTTGAACAATGTCATGGATGAATACCGAGATAGTTCCCTTTGTGCAGGATATCTTATTTGTTTGTTCATTTTGTAGGATCGTTACCCTTAGGGCAATTGATTAGAAGTGTATCCCCGATAGGATCACCATCCCCACAGAAAGAAGGTGTGTAGTAGAGACCCATTCATCCCCAGCATGTGGAGTGTATGCATCTCTATCCCCAGTAGAGTTTGTTTCTACAAGAAAAGTAAGCATGTTAAGTGTCTGGTTGAGCGTGTACACTTATCCCCAACAGTTGGTCTGTAGGCACTCATCCCTCAGCAGTTCAAGTTTGACTTATTCGGCAGAATAAAGTTATCCCCAGAGAGTCGAGATTGATATCCCTCATGCAGGTCAGGTGTGTGCTCTTATCCCCAGCAGACGGTAGGTGGGCACTTACTCTCCAGCGAGTCGAGATTGGATTTCTTTCCACCAGGCAGGTGTGGAACGTTTTCCCAACAACGGAGCAAATTCAGGATTTTTCTTCCCCACAGAGTCTAAATATGTGACTCTGTATGCCCTCAGAGTTCAAATTGCTGACTTAACCCCCAAGCAAAGGTTGATGTTGTCTCCTTTGTTACTTATTTCCCCAGAGAAGTCGGTAGAGTTTTCCCTTCCTCAGCAAAGTCAGCAGAAGTGGTGTTTCCCCACTGAGTAATCTTTAGCAGTTGGATGTAATCTATAGCCGAGATAGATTCTTCCCCAGTTGAGTAATTCCCAGAGCGGAGTTATCCCCGGATGTATGCTTTGCGCCCTAGAAGAACTTCGGTTTTCTAGGAGGCCGTTCAGGGTTGTTTTCCTCGGTAGAGCATAATCTAATCTCAGTGGTCGATTGTGTTTCCCCTACAGAGTTGTTGATTCCCCTAGTAGGGTGGATATAATTTCAATGTTTGGTTGTCTTTCCTCAGCCAGATCGTTTATTCCTCAGAAGAGTTGTATTCTGGAAGGCCGTTTAGGGCATTTTCCTCAGCAGGTTTTGATTTGGATCCCCAGCCAAGTGGATTCTCGTTCTCGTAAGAACATTGTTACCCAGTAAATTTCTTTTCCGAGAGGCTGTCTAGGGCTCGTTTTCCCAGCTTAAGTCCAATTGTGATTGGCATGTTATCCTCCTCGACAGGGTTGGCTTTTGTCTCTTCAGCATTTATGTTGCTGATTTGGTTCCGTTGCATTTCGCATTTGTGCATTGCATTTTCATTTCGTATGGAGAGTTACGCCATTTCCAAACATATGCATGTGAAACATAAGCCAGGTGGTTATCTCTTTGTTTTCAGGTGTATCTCCAACAGAAGATTGATATCTTGTTTCCCGTGTGGTATCCAGACCATCGCAATATGCAATGCAATTCTTTGCCCGTGTGGTATCAAGACTCGGCAAATTTAAATAATTCACTTTGTTTGTGTAGTATCTAGACTCCGACAATTTGAGATGGTATTCAAAATTCCATATGGTATCCAGACCACGGCGCAATCTTTGATAAATGTGTTCATCTTATCATGCACTCCCCAACCGAGTTACTTGGTTAAGTTTCTCTTTTTCCCAGTAGAGTTTTCTTGTGATTTTTCATTAGAAGTTCATCAACTGTGTGTTGATCCGGCCTTCGGGTTCGATGCTCGCTTTAATTTGGCGAATGCCTGCTGGTTAGCAAAAGTTATCAACTGTGTGTTGATTCGGCCTTCGGGTTCGATGCTCGCTTTTATGTAACAAATGCCTGCTGGTTAGCAGATGTTATCAACTTCGTGTTGATTCGGACATCGGGTACGATGCTCGCTTTTATGTAGCGAATACTTGCTGGTTAGTATATGTTCTCAACTTCGTGTTGATCCGGCCTTCGGGTTCGATGCCTGTTTTTATTTAACAGATGCCTGCTAGTTAGTAGATGTTCTCAACTGCGTGTTGATCCGACCTTCGGGTTTGATGCTCACTTTTATCTAGCGAATGCCTGCTGGTTAGCATAAGTTTATCAACTGCGTGTTGATCCGGCCTTCGGGTTCGATGCCTATTGTGTTTGATAGATGCCTGATGGTGATACCAGACGATCTTTCCGACTTAGTGTCGTTGCATGCGCGTTAGCAGATATTTCTTCCGACTGTGTGTCGAGGTTTTGGTAATCAGTCAACTTGTTGCCGTTGCAACTATTATTTTAATTTCTGAAGATTTTGTTTGCAGTTTTGTTTCTGCAGTTGGCAAATTTCCAGGTTCTTTGGTATTCAACCGTCTTTTACCTGGATTGTTTGAAAGTCGTTCGCTTTTCACTCATTCAGGTCCAAATCGTTTGAATAGGGGCAGTTGTTGTACCCAAAATTTGCCCAACCTTTTTCTTTGCTTGGATTATGTTTCATTTCATTTTTCTAGCATTTGCATTTGCATAGCATTGTCCTTTTGCAGGGGATCAAGAGAGGTTTTCCAATCAGAAGAAGGTTTCCAAGAGTTTCAAGTTCAAGCATGAGTGCTTGTGCAAGATTTCAAGTGCCTATCATCATCAGGAAGAGAAGATTGGTGTATGTTGCTTATCTTCTATCTTGGAGGTCAACTGAAGATCATCAGGGATTCACAAGTCCATGGTTATGGATAGAAGATGTTGTGGAATCTCATTGAGTGCTTTGAGAGTCATTGTAGAGCTTATCTAAGTTGTTATATCATTTGCAAGACGTTGCAGTTAAGGGTTGTACACCTGGGGTTTCATCTGCTTTGAGTCATGGGAAGTTATGTTGAGGCATCTAATATTTCATTTCAAATTCAATTCAAGAAGAATCAAGAGTGTGAGAAGTTACTAAATTAGGGTTTCAAAGGTTGTCAGTGTAAAATCCCCTGTTTAGTGCCCAACTTCAAGATCACATACCTCAAGATACAAGTGCAATCTCTCTTTTATGCAAACATGAGACTTGTAGAGCATGTTCTAAGATTTCGTTTGAGTACTAGCACTCATCCATTGGGTTTGTGGAACTCAAGATATGATGCTACCAAGTTAGAGGTCTCAGATAAACATATTTTTGGTCAACAAAAGTCAACCAACTTCCAAGACACATTTAACATAGAATAAAGTTTCTCCTCAACTTGAAGTGAACATGAGAGTTGTTCCTTATGATCTTAGCTTTCCAAATAGTCCTATAAGTCCTTCATATCATTTGTAGAACTCAAGTTATGGAGCTTGCAAGGAAGGGGTATTTTGAGAAACTTTGATTATAGGTCATTTTCATTATAGGTCATTCTTATGCCTTTAAGTACTTCAAATGGAACTTCAACCAACATGAAAGTTGCTCCAAATGACTTCAATTTCATCATGAAACTCAATATTGGCATGAATTATGCATGGTTATGAACATTGGGTAAGAAATTCAAGTGAAAATGGACATTAAAAAGGTGAATTCAATTGAACAAGTTAGAGAACTTTTTCATGCCATTTTTCAATCCAATTTGGTTCACAATTCTCCAAAAAGCAAAATGCACAAAACAATTTTGGTTTATGAGGTGCAAAACACGTGAAAATTGAACTTACTTCACAAAGAAGTTTCCATTCCAAACTTGCAAATTGGACCACATCAAAGCCCAATTTCAATCTTAATGTGCAATTCACATTCCCAGCTGCAAAACCAAATGAACTTCATGAGTTTATAGAAGAGGTTTCACGTGTGCATGAATCACTTGCCATTTTGGGGCATTTTGCAAAATCAGCCAAACAAGGCCTCATGAGCCTTCCATTTCAATCTCAATCCATCATATAAAAGCTCCAAGTTCATTTTGAGAGCTCAGAAGTGGAAATTTGTGGAGGGAAGAGCAAAACCAGATTTGAAATTCCAGAGAGAAATTCAAAATCATGAACTCAGATCTAGAGCAATTCAAGCCAAATTGGAGCAAGCTTCTTCTTCCTCAATTGAATTAGAGTGGATCTGCACATTTGCAAGCAAGCTTGACATCAATTGAAGCACCAACGGAGTGTCTCCGTTAGGTAATCTTCTTCTCCAAATTTCTCTCATATTAGGCAGTATTTTAGGATCATTGTGGTTGCATCTTAAGCTCTACATCATTTTGGCAATGTTTGATATCTTAATTGTGATGTTTGATGAAGAATTCAGTTGTGCACTTAAAACATTCATCGTTCGATTCTCTTTGTACAAGCATGATTAATACAATTGAACACTGGATTTGGATTGTGTGTGAGCAGGGCTTCAATTTGATATAAAATTTGGCACGTTTTGGTGAGTTTTCGGAACCTGAACTCCGGCCACCTCGCCGGAGAAGACGACTGGAGCTAGGGCTCCGGCGTCTGATTCAATTTCAGGCAAGCTGAGGTGTTCATGTTTGATCTTTTGGCCTAATTAGATGGATTAGTGATACGGTGCGTTTTGCTTAAGTGATCTGATTGTGTTTGGTTTGGGCCTCATTTGTTATGCGCACCCCTTGATTTGTTCATCCCAGTTGTTTCAACGTGGAAACTTGCTTTTTACACCACTTGAGTTTATTTATTTTATTTAATTTTAATTTGTTTTCTATTTTGATTTTAATTGTTTAAAAATACTTCCAATCATTTTAAAATTCCACCAAAAATATTTTCTTACACTTTAATGTGTTATTTAATTTTCTCAAAATTTTAATTTCATTTTTCTTTTATTTTTTCAATTAAAATGGAATTAAATGAGTGGAAGGGTTTTTAAATGAGTGGAAGGGTTCAAGATAGATTATGATAGACATTAGGTTTGAACCCATGCATGATAACATTAGGTAGTATCCCTTTACATCTCAATCATAGGTGCACTTTGCATGATAACTTTTAGGGTTGAGTTAGTCCCCTTTAGAGTGTCATTTCTCTTCTCATCTCAAATCTCTTTGGGAGGCTTCCTCTCAATTGCCTATAGTGTTTAGCGTATGCCCTTTGGGAGATATGTGACGCATTCACTCCTAAGTCATAGTCTTTAGTGCAACATGAGTTACAAATCAAACTCAATTCACTTCTTCTTCATAAAAGACTTAAAAAAAACTTTAAATTTTTTTATCCTTCGGGATTAATGGAAAATCTTTTTCATAAGGAGAGTTTTGTTAACTCTTGGTTCTACCGCAAACAGGTAACGCCTAAGTCTCCAATGGTCGAGCTGCATTCACCTAACTGCTAGAACTAAGGTTTAACCCTACTCGGGTTAAAACATTTGAACCAACATGTAGTCTTGTTAGCCCGAACTACGTTTGCTCTGATTTCTCGTACCAGACGAGGATACATAGGCACAAGACGGAGATGTCTTGGCGAACAATATTCCCCACCTTTCACATGTAGTTTTCCGAACTACGTTGACTCTGACTTTCCCATTGCACGAGGAAATACGTAGGCATAGAGAGACAATGCTCTATCGAGTCTCTCTTTTCATTTCTTTTGTCCCTGTGGCCTAGCTAGATAGTTTAACACCCTTTAGATAGATAACAAGCGTGGATCCCGTCGAGTACGACGGACGTGAGGGGTGTAAATACCTTCCCCTTGCGTAACCGATTCTCAGACCCAAGATTTGGTTGCGATGACCTGTCTTCTCCTGTTTTCGTAGGTTTTCTCTGATCGTTTCCTTTCCTTCTCTTTGGGATAAATAACGAACGGTGGCGACTCTTCTGTCTTGCCGGCTGTCTTTTTCGCAGTAGCGACACAACTCTTAATCCAAAAAATTTTGGTTTTCTGATTGAATTGACTGCTCCCATCCATCCGGAAGGCCATCGTAGATATAGTAGCTCGTGATAGCGCAGCTTGGTATGGTGCACAAAAATCAGAGATCTAAGTTGAAAATCTGGAGGCTGCTCAAAAGCAAAGACAAGAAGAAATAGCCTACAACCAGAAGGACATCGAGGTCTGGAAGCAACAACTAAAAGAGCAACAAACCAAAATTTCCAATGCTGAAAAACGCAACCTTGAGTTACAAAATTACGACGACACTGAATTGGCCAAAGTGCTAAAGAGTGCCATAGACTTTATTGATGCAGCTCAGAGATTCGAAAGAGAACTTGCAGCAGCTAAGCTTGACGAATCTTTGTGTGAGGCTCTCCTCAAGCATCATGTGGATAGTTGAAGTCGAAACTTCCTTTCTAATGTCTTCATGATCTTTGTTTATAATGTTGTTTAACTATCATTTGTTTCTTGGCCTTTTTAAGGCCTTTATGTAATGACAATCTCATGCCTCCAACATTTAATTAATCATTTGCACTTCATCATTAATTCTTTCGACCCACAATTTTATCGCGCATATTATGATGTGTTTTATCTATAGCCTCCAACTTGAGTCAACTTTGTAACTAAGGCATTCTACCTCTTTTTTTTTGGAAAACATAAAATTTTCAGCTCTACTTAATGCTCCAACGGCATAAGCTGCTAACTTTAAAACAATATTTATGGCGTAGCCCTCAGGCCTACTCCCAAGACCACTCTACATGTCCCCACTATTTGATTGGCCATTACAAACCAAGTATTGCCTCTATAAATCTCTTTCTCACGAACCATGTCTTGTATCCATAAAAGCAAGCATGAGTAACCCTTCAGAAAAATCAACCATCAAGGAAAAAGTTGAAGAGGCAAATAAGCCTGAGGCAACAAAGAAGGCTAAGGAAACAAAGAAACCTGAAGCCTCAACTAGAGTAACTTCTCGTGCAAAGAAGAGTGAAACCAAGATGAAAATTCCTAAGAAAGGGCGTTTCAACACCAACAACTCTGATGATGAAGCTGATGTAGATTACATGGACTTCCTCAAGTCCATTAATTGGAGATATTATGAATAATGTTTGCTTGATTTATAGATTGTTACGTTGATTCTACTTTACTTTGTATGCCATGTTAGCCTTATTTGGCCTATTTTGGCTTTCACGCCTTTAAATAAAACTTATGCTTTGATATGAACCTCTTGCAATATAGGCCTATATTTTTTCAAATATTTGCCATTTACTCTCAAGATTCTTTTATCTTTATCTAACTCTTTAACCTCATAAGCCCCATTGGAGAATACTTGTATGACTTGAAATGAACCTTTCCATTTAGGAGACCATTTTCCTGATGCTCTGTCTTTTAGATCCATAGGCAAAATCTCTTTCCAAACTAAATCCCCACATAAAAAAGATTTAGAATTAAGCTTTTTGTTGTAGGATCCTTCGACCCTTTTCTTTTGTCTCCTTAATAACTCTAAGGCTCTAAGCCTTTCTTCATCTAAATCCACTAATTCGTCCATCATCATTGCTCAATAAGATTTATAAGGGATCTCACGATGTGTTTGAATTCTTACAGATTACAAACATATCTCAACAGGTAATACTACATCATGACCAAAGGTAAGTCGAAATGGAGTAGTATTAGTATCCTTCTTAGGGGAAGTTCGACATTCCCAAAGGACCTGGTCTAATGTCTTATGCCAATTTCTAGGCTTCCTTCCCACATGCCTCTTAATCAGTCCAATCACCACCTTGTTGGCAGCTTCGACTTGCCCATTTGCCTGAGCATAATAAGGCGTAGAAGTCAAAAGTTTGAAACCTATTTCTTTAGCAAATTCCTACATCTTTCGACCAGTAAACACTGATCCTTGATCTATGGTAATTGTTTCTGGAATGCCAAATCTGTAAATAATATGATTTTGGATGAATTCAATAACATCTTTTTGACCTACATTTGCCAATGGTATTGCTTCAATCTATTTGGTGAAATAATCAATACCCACAAAAATATATCTTTGGTTCTTTGGAGATGCTGGTCGAATTTCTCCCACTATATCCAAAGCACATCCTTTGAAAGGCCATGGTTTCACTATGGAGTGCAATTCACTTGCAGGGATATGTTGTATGCCAACATGAATCTAACACTCTTGGCTACCCTTGGCGAACTCTATACAATCTTTCAGCATAGTAGGCCAATACATACCCTGTCGAAACAACAACCATTTCATTTTATGGCTAACTTAGTGTGCTCCACATGCCCCACTATGGACTGTCGAAAGAGCCAAATATGCCTCTGTTTCACTAAGGCATTTCAATAAGACTCCCTCAGGGGTCTTCTTAAATAATTCAATATCCATAAGTATATAACTTAAGTCTTGATACATGACTTTTCGTTCCTTCGAAGCCGTTGGATTTTTCAGGTATTCGATAACAGGCTTTCTCCAGTCTTTATCTGTTAGACCATCTACAACAAAAATTTCAAAAAAATTTCCATCCATGCACCCAAGCTTAGTTGTTTCTAAATCTGATGGGCCAAATCCAACAACCACCACTTTCCCTCTTGCTTCAATTATTTCCTGAAGGTTTTCCTTCGACACTTTGTATCCAGAGGCAATCTGAGCTAAGTTATTAGCAACTTGACTTTCTATTCTGGGTATGTGTTGGATGGCCACTACTTCAAATTTCTTTAATAGCCTATTTGCTATCACAAAGTACATAATGAGATTTTCTTTAACACATTTATATTCCTTTGTGATTTGTTTTACAACCAACTCTGAGTCTCCCATTATTTCGACTCTAGTTGCCCTCAATTCTAACAAAATTTCAAGCCAGCAATCAATGCTTCATATTCAGCCTCATTATTAGAGCAAGTCCCTTCGACCCTGTATTTAAATTTTGTTGGAATTTAAATCTCTAAAATCTATGCAAAATCTTAGAGAACCATTCTTTTTTATAACAAGCACTATATTAGCCAACCATTTGACGTACCTGGCAGTGCGAATGAATTTGCAGCGAAGCAGTCTTTCAACCTCTTTAATTTTGAAAGTATCTCTGGTGCAAACCATCTTGGACTTTGCTTGACTAGTTTTTTCCCAGGTGTCATAGGCAACCTATGTTCAACCAACTCCCTGCTCAAACCAGGCGTTTCATCATAATCCCAGGTGAAGTAGTCTTTGAATTCTTTTAATAACTGAACCACTTCGAACTTCAGTTGGGGGTTTAAATTGGCACTGATGTAAGTAGGCCTTTTGACTGCCCCCTCACTGAGATCAATTTCTTATAAAGGATCTTGTGCTAGAATTTTAACATTGTTTGCCAGCGGATCTTTCTCAAACTCCAAAGGCTTATCTTCATAAATGGCGCCGAACCTCTGGCACTGCTCTCTAGTTTGGACCTTCTCTAGAGGTTTTAGGTTGAAGTCCTCACCAGGACCTTCTTGGTGAAATTCAGAAATGGCTTTGCCAGCCATGTGGTCATTAGCATCTTCCGAAGCTGCTTGTAATTTTGTTTCAGCCACATAGGCCAAAATTCTCTTCAATGCTTCGAATTCAGTCATGATCACTAAATTCACTTCCCCACCCTGTGGGATCTATTGGAGGCAAGTCTAAACATGGAAGCCTTCCTCCCGGTTTCCCCTTGTCCTATCTAAAACCTTCAACCGAATGCAAATACAACAAATAGAATGTCTTTTCGTCTAGTGTGAACTCGAAATCTGCTGGAGTACACAGATCAATGTTCGCCAGGTGCTTATCAAATTGTCTCTCATCAACATGATTGATATGGGATTTAAAGTATCCTTGATCAGCTTCAATGTTTTCCACTATACCCTCAGTATCATTTACTCTCTTATCAAATTGTCTCTTATCAAATGTCTCTAATGCATTGAAGAAGGCACATCACCTATGCCATGAACCTACTCTCTTCCCAGGAGAAGATTATAATTTGCTCTATTTCGACAACCATAAAAATTGTAGATCTAGTGATAGTTCCCACAGTTAGATCAACTTAGATTAACCCTAAAGTGGAGCCAACCTTTCCTTCATAGTTCCATAGAACCATGTTGTGGGGCTTGGTATAAGTTTCAAACTTCCCAATCTTACTTAGTAGAAACCGGGGCATCAAATTAACAGTTGCACCATAATCCACCAATATTTTGTTAACAGGCACATTCTCCCCTTTTCCAGTAATGTAAAGAGGCCTTAAATGACCCTTCATAGCCTCTGTGGGGCGTTCAAAGAAGGAAATTTGCTCCTATACGCACCCATTGTTCATTATATAGTAACACACAAGTCTGTGTACAAGCATTTCTATCTCAGCATTCTAATCTAAATCTTCAACTTCTGTAACCTGGCCAAACTCTTCGGGCATGACAGATACAACATTCACTATAATATCAAGGGAAGCTGATGACTCGCTTTCGAAGTTGTCAGTCATGTTCTCATCATCTTCGACTTTTCTTTCTGGCTGGTACTTCTGAACAACAAACAACTTTCTCCTTATAGGCATTTTCTCAACTATTCCAACTTGATTGCTGACATTGGTACTCGACTCTCCTTGTCTTGGTACCTGAGCTTCCCTGATGGCTTTTCGCCCGCGCTGTTATCTTCGCCACTGTGACCTGGTCGTAGGGTTCTTACCCTTGTAGTTTTGAGAGATGTATGCTGACTTATTAGTTGTATGGTTTTCCTTTCGATATTCAAATGAAGAACCCCTTTCTACATCAAATTTCTGCCATTTCTTCTGCCCTCTCCCTTCGACAGGCTTTATCCAGCTCCCCGTTAGTACATTTTTAGCTGGTTTAAATGTTCTTGGCCTAGCTTGGGTTTTCACCCTTGTCAAGGATCTTCTGGGATCAAAACTTCTTGGGCCTTAATTTACTTTCTTCCACCACCTTCCACTGGCTTTTTTGACTTCCTCCAAATTGTGAGCAGCGTTTTCATCAAAAATGGCACTACATCTAGGACATAGCATCACTCATAATCCTTTCTTTTGGCAACGATGTAGAAAATCAACAATGGTTTCCTCCTGCTTGGGGTATGTCACTTTGTTACGTTCTTCTTGTTTATTTGCCTCACTTATCTCTTCAGCCCTTTGATCTGTGATCTCGACCATGTTAACATCAATCTTATCTTTTAACTTCATCTTAGAAAAGTGAGCTTCAAGGTTTTCAGTGGTCTTCTCCATAGACTTATCATCTGCTTCCTTTGTTACCTTCTGCCAGGTGGAATCTTCAGCTTCGACCATTGTTTCAGCATTGAATTTTTTAATGTCAGGAGATGTTTTGAAGTATTGTTCTGCTGCCATGCATATCCAGTTCTCTAATAAGAAGCCATCCATCTCCATCGTCTCCCCTACCAACACCATGTTGTTCTCCAATTCTTTGACGACTTCGACTTTGGGAATATTTCTGCCCATAGCCTCATTGGTGTTGACACTGCTTGAACTAGCATCAGATTTCTCACCCAATTCAACCATGTTAATACCCTCAGTAGCATTTACTCTCAGTCCTCTCACTGCCATATCTAATCCCTTAGCAACTTTATCCATCTCAACAAAATTATTTGCAGTTTTCTTAGTTACCAACATCGGACTACTATCATCAATACTTCCTTCACTTAGACTATCTATAGTCTTGTTAAAGCCTTCAGAAGTTTTATCCCTCAGTTTGTGCATGTCATTTTGGTCTAAGCATTCAGTTACTTTGACCATCACGGGCTTTGTGGCGAAGTCTTCATTAATTTCTACCATATTGTTGCACCCCAAAATTTGCTCAACCTTTTCTTAACTTGGTTTGTGTTTCATTTCATTTTTGTTCTAGCATTTGCATTGCATAACATGTTTCATTTCACAGGGGACCAAGAGGTTGTGCATAGAAATAGAGGTCTTCTCAGAGCATTGAGCCTAAGCAAGGGTTGTTACTCAAGTTTGATTGGTCATCAGGGTATCTTGAAGTGGTCAATATCTTGTGAAAGGATAGATGGATGTGTGTGGGTCAGCTCCTAACTTGGAGGCCAACTAAAGAGCATCAGGAGTTTGTGAATACATGATTTTGGATATGAGATATTGAGATAGCTCATTGAGTTCCTTGAAGGTCATTGTGGAGCTTATTCAAGTTGTTGTATGAAGTGGAACAAGCCACAGTTGAAAGTGTTGCAGTTAGGGTTTTCATCTGGTAAATCCACAGTCAACTGTGAAATTGGAGGAAGTTGACATTCAATTCCAAGTCTCTATGGTCATGGGATGTTGTGTTGAGGTGTCTAATATGTTATTTCAAGTCCAATTCATCAAGGATCAAGTGTGTGAGAAGTTACTAAATTAGGGTTCTCAAGGTAAAATCCCCAATTTAGTGCCTGACTTCAAGACCGCCTATCTCAAGATACAAGTTTCATCTCAACTTTTAACCAACATGGAACTTGTAGAGCATGTTCTTAGATTTAATTTGAGTACTATAAGTCTTTGGCTGGATTTATAGAACTCAAGTTATGATCCAAACACGTTACAGGTCATCAGAGGGATGTGATTTTGGTCAACAAAAGTCAACCAACTTCCATGCCTTTTTCGACCTAGAAGGATGTTTCTCCTCAACTTTTGGCTAACATGAAAGTTGTAGATATTGATCTTAGCTTTCCCAAATGTACTAGAAGTCTTTCATCTGATTTGTAGAACTCAAGTTATGAGGTTTACAAGTTAGGGGTATTTTGGGAAAGCAGGATTACAGGGCATAAAATTATAGGTCCATTTCACCAACTTGCACACTTCAAATGGAAATCTTTTAAACATGAAACTTGCTCCAAATAGGGCCATTTTCAGTACCAAATCATCTCTTGTCATGTTTGGAGCTTGGATTTAGGATTTGGGAATTGAATTTTTCATAAAGGAGGCTTAAAATGAGAAATTGAGATTTAAATGATTTTGAACTTTCTCAAGGAAAATTTGTGCATTTTCTAAGTGCAAATAATGTTCCAAAGACATTTCCATTTTCACATTTGAGGTTTGAGGTTTTTAAATTGTCCATTTTCATGTTTTCTTCCTCTTGAAGTAACAAATTAGAAATCTACCATTAGATCAAAAACAAGGGCTAATTCTTGACCCTTTGATTAACCAAAGCCATGTGCAACCGATTTGAAGTAAAATATGAGCATGTGCAGTGAGAAATTCGTGTGGGATGGCAAGAAAAAAGTGAGCAAATATTGAAATTGCATTCTCACAATTTAGCCACAATTGGGCCCCCATTTGATGTTAAATCCAACATATAAGTATTATGGATGAAGAATGGAGAGGGAATTAGGTCATTTGGTGCCCAGAAAGCAAGAACACATGAAGAAAAAAGTGAAGAAACTCAAAATACGAATTCTCAGATTCAGATCATTTCAGGCCAAATTAAGCTCACCTAAAGCTTCCTTGATGATTGTGGAGTGATTTTGGCTTGTTTCCTTTAAGCTTCAACATAGTTTCAAGGCCTAGTGGAGGCTCTCCACTAGGTAAACTACCTTTCAAACTTTCTCTCAATCCATGATGCCATTCTGTGCCATTTTTGCTTGTTTGTGATCTGTGAGGTGTATAGATTGTTTTTGTCTATGTCTTATTTTGGTTGGTGACGATTTTTGTTGATGGCTTGAAACTGGGTTGGCTCGGTTTGGACGATTCATGGCGTTTTAGGCTTAGTTGATGTTGGATTCGTGATGTACATTTCATGTAGATGATTTCTGGATGTTTTTAAATGATGTTTGAGAACATTTTGGTTTTGAGCATGAATACGTTTGTCTTCGATTTGAGCATGTCATGAGGAATTAATTAAAATAGAGCCTAGATTCGTGTTCCTTGTGAGCTGTAGATAATTTTCCATATAAGGTTTGTCCAAAACGGTTAAGAATTGAGAACTCTGTGTGGTGTTGTACTGTTCGCGGCGGCCGGACTCAGGAAGAAGATGACCGGAAAGTTTTTCCGGCGACTGGCATTTGGAGTGGAGAAGATGATCTTTGGACCGTGCGATGGGATTACTTTTCAAGTTAACGGTCTTGATTAAGACCCACAGTGTTCATCGTTTGACCGTTCCACACACAACCATATTTGAAATTCATTAATGCATTGGCTAGTTCTCAACTCTCTAATTGGATTACCACTTGATCATGCGCTTCACACTGCTTCTCCATCGTACGCCTCCTTTGACCAGCCTCATGCAAGTTTTGTTTGAACTCTGATTTATTGGACGCGCTTGGGCCTCATCGCTACTTACACCCCCTCTTGGCCCAGTCCAGCATTTCCAACTGTTTTCACTTGCTATTTACACCACAGTCTTGTTATTTTCTTTTATTTTTATTTCTTTTTGTTATAATTTTCATGTAGCAATTTAGTTCATTATAAATAATTCCCCAATTATTAAAATTCACCAAAAATAGGTTTTAGACTTTTTGACTTGTCTTTTATTTTATGGTATTTTTATTTTATTTTTTTCAATTTATTTTCATTTAAAAAAGAATTAATTAATTGGGGATGTTTTATTTGAATTAAATTGTGGCATTGTTTTCTCTTGATTTTATTTTTGGATATGTACTCCTTATTTTTGCATGAATTTTTTATGCATTTCATTAACATGTTGAAGGATTTTTGCATATTTTTATTTCTGTTTTTTTATCAAGTTTTGCTTAAGGTTTTAGTTTGATCTTGTGAACCTTTCCTTTTGCCCTAGTTTAGGGCATACCTTGTGTGTTTGCTTTCAATTGAGGTAGCTTTGCTTTGAGTTTTGATCTCTAATTTGGACCCCTGGCTCCTAACATCTTGGGGGTCCAATGAGATTTTATTTGGTGTTTTTAGGAGCTGTTTACCATTTTTCATGCCTTTTCCATTTCATGTCTACATTGTGTGATTCTCTTTTGCTTATGTGACTTAAGTGTTGACTTATTCACTTGCTTTTGTTGCATATCTATCTCTCTCTTTTCTCTTTGCCTCCTCATATGCATGCTTGGTTGAGATGAGCTTGTGGAGGCTACTGCCCCACACATATTTTCCTCCCACTTTCATTATACTTGTGCATTTGTGTTTGCATCCTTCATTTGCATTGTTTCCTTTATTGTTTCTTCTTCTTCTTTTGTATTCCTTCCCTTAGGACTTCTAACCTCTCAAGAGAGGTTATGATAGACATTAGGGTTCTAACCATGCATGATAACATTGGGTAGAGGTTTCCCCCTCTAGTTTGTCCCTTTCTCTTCTCATCTTCAAACAACTTCAATTCACTTAATAAATATAATGAATGTTGTGCCATGAGCCTTGTACTTGGGAAATGGTGATTGAGTGGTTACCTCTCAATTACCTAGAGTGTTTAGTATACGTCCTTAGGACGATATGCGACGTATTCGATCCTAGGTTTTATACTTTGTTACAACATACATTATGAACACTCTAATTCAAAACACTTCTTCTTTAAAAAACACAAAAACACTTCAAACCTTTTTATCCTTCGGGATCTTAATCAGGAAAACCTTTTCATAAGCAAGAGTGTTGTTAACTTTCAGTCCTATCGCAAACGGTAACGCCTAAGTCTCCAATGGTCAAGCTGCGTACACCAAACTGCTAGAACTCTCTGTTAACCCTACTCGGGTAAAACTCCTGAACAACCTGTGTTCTCATAAGCTCGTACTACGTTTGCTCTGATATTTTGTACCAAACGAAAGTACGTAGGCACAAGACGCGATGTCTTGGCGAACAACCTTCCCCCTTTCTTAGCCGTAGTTAGGTGAACTACGTTGACTCTGACTTTCCGATTGCACAAGAGAATACGTAGGCACAGAGCGGCGATGCTCTGCCGAGTCAGTCCTTTTCTTTTTCTTTTGTCCATAAGCCTTTAGCTAGATAGTTTCAACACACCCTTTTAGATAGACAACAATGCGTGGATCCCGTCGAGTACGACGGACGTGAGGGGTGCTAATACCTTCCCCTTGCGTAACCGCCTCCCGAATCCAGACATGGTTGCGATGACCTTGTCTTTCCCTTTTTCTTTAGGTTTTTGTGATCGTTTCCTTTCCCTCTCTTTGGGATAAATAACGAAAGTGGCGACTCTTCTATTTTTTCCGCCGGTTGTTTTTCGCAATAGCGACACATATTAACTTAAAAGTCGAAACCTTCAGTGGCCTCGACCTTCTGGACCTCTTTAGGCTCTGCATACTGTGTCTCTGAAATTTGCAATGGGTCAGAGTCAATCTTCATTTGAGTCTTTCCTTTGTCCCCAAACTTCAGCCTTCCTTCTTGGATAGCACCTTGCATCAAATCCTTGAAAAGAAAACATTGAGAAGTGTTATGACCCAAATAATTGTGGTACTTACAAAAGCCTATTTTCTTTCTTTGTTCTAAAGGTGGAATTTTAGCACCAGCACACACTATCATTTTTCCATCCTTAACTAACAAATCAAATATTTCGTCACATTTAGTAACGTCGAAAGCATATGTTTTCTTAGGAAATTTGTCATTAGATTCGACAAGATTTTTTACATTTGAAAGAGTCAATAGTTTAAAGCATAAGGTGGACCTTGCTTTAACTCAGTAACATCAACCTCATTTTCATCGAAATGAGATGTTTAATCATATAGATTCTCCACATCCTCATTACATTCGATAAAGGATACTTTTTTACCCTTGCTGAATCTAGCTTTCTCCTCTTTTAGCCTTTCTAGTTGTCGAACTCTATCAGCTAACTAAGACATATCTCTGAGATATTGGGTGTCCAACTTCTTCCTAATGGAATAATCAAGACCCCTAGCATCCATTTCGACCAACTCATGTTTTGGCACTTGTATAAAGCATCTAGCTTTAAGAAGTCGAAACCTATTCAAGTAATCATCAATTGGCTCAGTGACTTTGCGTTTGATACTAGCCAATTCTTTCAAGCTGATCTTGGTTTGTCCCATGTAGAATTGTTTGTGAAACAAACGTTCTAACTGGGCCCAATTATGGATTGAATTAGGAGGCAAAGTAGTAAACCATGTAAAAGAATTTTTGGTGAGGGAACTTGGGAAATATTTGATCCTAAGGCTTTTGTCACCTGCAATCTCGCCTGCTTCAATCATATACCTAGCCACATGTTTGACATTCGATTCAGTAGTATCACCTGAAAACTTACTAAATTTTGGGACCTTCGTCCTAGGGGGTAACTCAGACTGAAGAATATAATCCACTATAGGTGAAATATAATTTGTCCTTGTGAAGCCAAAGTTTACATTATTTCTAGTCATTATTCTTTCGAACATGGCTGCAAGATTATTTTCTTCTGCTGCATTTTGGTGTCGAACCTGTCTAAGGAGTTGGTCATCATTTTGGCTCCTGTTCACCATGACTACTCCTGGTTCCTCCTCCATATGGATTGGAACTTGGTTCTGTTGTGGTTTAATTCTAAAAGGTTCGCCTATCTCTTGCTCTTCCAAGTTTACCTCAGGTATATTTCGTGGCTGACATCATGGAATATTCTCAACAATAGTTGCTCTTTGATCAAGTGATGACACTCCCATAAAATCAGCCATACATGCTAATTGTGTTGCCAATTGTTGGTTAGTTTGATTAGTATTCTGAGACAATGTATGTATCATTTGCATATTCCTTTCATCCATTTGTTGTCTCAAACAATTTATGGAGGTATTTGTAAGACTGGGTGCTTGAATAGAGTAACCAACACCTATGCTTTGGTTGTTTCGACCACCTGATCCAGATCCTTACACTGGCAAAGATACTACATTTTCTAAAAATATGGGTGGAGCACTCTGCATATTTTGCATCATTGATGTAGGCATACCATAATGTGGATTCCTTGGCAATGGCTGTGATAAACCTGGAGGAGGAAAATGCCTATACATTGAACTTCCTCCTGGGGGTGTTGGTGGGTTAGGACTTTGTGGTCCTATATATTCCAACACAGGTTGAATGTACGTTCTTACACATGTTGATCCTGGACTTGCCATCGACTGCATTGGCTCAGACACAACTGCTGGTGGTGACGTCTGTCCTCCCGTCAAAGAAACTAGAGATGGTATACTTTGAGACCCCATGCTACTTGACTGAGTGTTTGAAATACTTCCTTGAGGATCAATTTGTTGACTAGCATTGGTTGATATTCTCTTAGTATATATTCCCTTTGGTACTCCTTCGTTTATTGTAGCTAACTTCCCACTTCTCAATATCATACAACGAAGTGTTTCTCAAAAATATGGATATGATTAACATAAAATTTGGAATACTTAGCACTAGGTCCCACCAGGTGTGCCAATTTGTTTACTGTGAAATTTGGTAAACAACCTCTGGTCTATAAACTTTGAGTGAAATTGAGTAACTTTCAGGATCAACCATACAAATCCTAGGACATGTGCTAAGTTTGAAAGAAAATCTAGATTGAACTCCACGTCCGACTATGTTCTAAAGGAACTCCACGTTCGACTGTAAAAACTGTGTAAAGTAAAAACAACTTGGAAATTGACAAGGCTGTAAAATAAAGGGTGCAATTCTTAAAGCGTCGAAAGTAAAAAACAAGATGTAAAAACTTTGAAAATAAAGGCAACGATGTAAAAGCTTGAATTTCATAAAAGTGCAAGAAAATAAGTGACGTCGAAAGTGAAAGCAATAATGTAAAAGGCTTGAACTGAATAAAAGTGCAAGAAAATAAGTGACGTCGAAAGTGAAAGCAATAATGTAAAAGGCTTGAACTGAATAAAAGTGCAAGAAAGTAATTGTGAAGACAAATATTTAGAAAAATGCAGGAAAGTAAAGTCGAAAGCAATTAAAAGACTTTTAAATGGGAAGTTAAGATAAAGTGAAGAAGGAAATCAACTGAAAGTAAAGATTAAAAATAAAGTTTCAAGGAAGAACATGTAAATACGAAAGATAAAGTTCAGGAAAAGACATTTAAACATGAAAGATAAAGTTTAAAGGAAGCCATGCAAGATAAAGTGCAGAATAAACAACAACATACAAATGATAAAGATACATAAATTGCATTGATGGAAAGACATGGTGTCACATCACTTACATTCTCTCAAACTCGTTTCTCTACACGCGGATACTTTGAGTAATTTGGAGTAACTTGTATAAGACAAAATAAACACCCCTATTCTATGGAAATAACTCCTATTTAGAATGTTAGAAAATAACTACTAAGTGAAGGTTGTTGCTTCAAAACGTGTCTTTTGGCACTTTTCCTTGACTTCAACCATTCCCATGTTCGCCAGCTGCTCTTTAAAATTCAAATATTAGGAATTTCCCTCCAGCCTCAGTGGTAACTGCAGTGCGCTTCTCCTAGCATTTTCGTGGTCGAAGGACTTTCCAACACTTAGCAATTTTTCCAGAAGTTTTCACAACCTCTCTTCGGCTCAGGCTTCACCAAAAACTGGGTCGAAGCCTTCTTCTTCTTAAAATAATTTTTTGACTTGAGATGACTCTGATTTCACTAGAGTCGAAAATGAGAGCCAACACTAACGGTATTGTATTTTCAATTTCTAGTTCTTTCAAGCTCTATGCCTTTGCAGATTCTGATTAGGCAAGGTTCCCTACTACTAGGAAATCTATTACCGACTTTTGTGTTATCCTCGGTTCATCACTTTTTTATTGGAAGTCCAAGAAGAAAAACACATTGTCGAGATCCTCCATTGAAGCTGAACATAGAGCCTTAGTTTCTCTTACTTGTGAATTACAATGGCTACAACATCTCTTCAATGACTTCATGATTACATTTTCTCAATTCGCATCTATGTATTGTGATAGTAAAACAACTATATATCTTGCGTATAACTCTGATTTCCATTAAAGGAGAAAACATATAGAGTTGGACTGCCATGTGGTTCGAGAGAAAATCGTTTCCAAACTCATTCACCTGCTCTCTGTCTCTACTAATGCTCAGTTGACTGATGCTTTCACAAAACGTCTGCATTCTCCAGCTTTTTTATCTATCATGGCCAAGTTGGGACTCTACAGCCTCCACAGTCCAACTTGAGGGGGGATATTAGCTTATATGTGTGAATATATATATGTATTATCTTTTCTCTTTTTATTGTATATAGATAACATATTTTAGTATCCTTAGCTGGCAGATGATAACTAGTCCTTATTTCATTATATATGTAACCTTTTGTAGTGTACTGAATAGTTGGATTGAACGTAACAGTTAAGCCTTTCATCTTCTTCTCTCTCAATGAGTTCAATGTTCAATTTCTGTTACACAAATGTTGCTTATATCTTATGCGCATTCAGTCATTATCAACATTCAGTCAACCACACATTTTCAAACTTGAGTTTGTTGTCGATCCGGTGTGAATTCATATTTTCTTCGTAACAAAAAGCTCGAATCTTATATTATATAAAATACTAGAAACACACTCTCTAATGCTTTTTTATATATTATATTTAATTAATATATTTTAATTAGGTTGCACTAAATTGAGTGGGGTCTATATAATGGATCCATTTAAGTTTAAATGTGTTGGAAAAAGTAGACTAAAGACTGTTTTTAATTCTCCTCGAAAAGTATTTCATGTGCATTTCATGATATATTACCATATCTTTTAATAAATTTTAAAAACGCCTGATTTATAATATTCATCTTTGTTTGATTTTTTGTGTCTATCCTAATGATGAGTTTGTTTTGATTTGATTTATTGTTTATTAGTTTTTAGTTGTTGTTATATCATTATTTGTTCATTTTTATACTATTTTATATTCTCGATAGTAGTAAATAGGTGTACTTGTTTCAAGTTAAAAAATAATATTTTTTGGATTTCTATTCCCATCATTACTTGAATAATATTCTTATTCATGTATTTAGCAAAACCTAAGTTTCTTAAAAATATTTATTTAATTTAAAATATATAAAAATAAATAAATAAATAAATAAATGTGAGTAGTAGTGGTGAGTTATACTTGTAGTGAATTGAATATTTCTTTTAGAATGTTGGGTTTCTACCCTTTATAACTTGGAATAATAATAGAAGAATCATGTATAAATAAAATTTCTGAAAATAAAATATACATTTGAATAATTTTTTTAAAATTGAATCAAATATGAAAATGTTGTATTCCCATGACCATATTTCTGGTAATATTTTTTACAACCTTGAAACAGACACACCATACGAATAAGAGCAAATACTTTTTCATTTCTATTGTCTCAAAAGTAAAATATCTTAAAACTATATATTTATTTGGTATATTCACATACATTAAAAAATGTTGAAGCGTTAAATAAAAATCTGGACTCGGTCTAAAAAAAATTGTGGGGACATGCCAGGTACTCCTTACACCCATAAATTTTAAAGGTGACAAAGAGTCATATTCACTCCCAAAAAATTGAACGTGACGAAAACTTTGATTCAACTCATAAAAAATTGTTGAATAAACGGGCGAACTTAGAAGGTCCGTCCCATTTTTCCACCCTAACATTTGTAGTAATATTGTGGTATACAACTCATTTGTAAAGTATAGAGTAGCACTAATACGAATAATCCATTTCACAACGATTCAAAAAAAGATATAATCACGTTTGATCATCTGTGGTAAAGTAGTGTGTGGTAATAAGTGATTTAGTTACAACCACGGTCTATTGGCTATTGTAATAAATTGGAAAACGTTCTACATATCACCACGGTTGTAATAAACAAACAGTAGTGAAAAATTAATAGGTCCTAAGTTTGATACCCAACAACGCTATTTTTTGTATTTATTAATCTGAATAGCACGCAACAAATAACCACGGTTGCTAGAACCAACCGTGGTGAAATAATTTGGATTTTGACCTGGGGTGCTCGTTTTTTTATTATATTTTCGGTCGCATTTTGATCAGTCTGAGCCTTTTAACAAGTCACTTTTTATTTCAAAAATCGATCAAAACGTGTATGTTTCCAAGGAGTTTATTTTGCAATGATCATTTTAGTGTAATCATTTTAATTTTTCGAGCACTTTCACGTTTGATTTTTATTCGTATTCAGTCATTTTATTTTTATTCTTTTATCAATATATTCAGAAAAACTTAATAGAATCTTCCATGTCTCAATTTTATTTTTATTGTATTTATTTAAGAGTGTGTGAATTTTAGTGATTTTAATTGATTTAATTAGTTTTTTATCAATTAAAGTTTTTAGAATGAGCATTCTAGACTATTTTAAAAATTGATTAGAATTTGTGTTTCTTTGATTTAATTTTGGCTTTCGAATAAGGATTAATCAAAGGTCTATACTAGTTATCCTTGTAATTCCCTCTTAAACAATCAAAACACTAGTGGAAAAAAGGCTTCTTAAGTCGGTTAAAAATGACTTTTTAAGTCGGGTCCGAGCCCGACCTAAGAATTACCGACATAAGAAGTTTTGACTTCTTAAGTCGGTTGTGGACCTGACTTAAGAAACAACTTCTTAGGTCGGTTAGGCAGAACCCGACTTAATAAGTCTAGCCTGCAGAAACCATTTATACCCGACCTAAGAACTTACTTCTTAAGTCGGGTATAATTAACCGACCTAAGAAGTTGTTTTTTTTTTTGATAATCACACAAATCAAATGTAGTTTTCCCATTTAACAATTTACCCCCAAATCAGACTATCCAACTCAATCAACAAATTACACCCAAAATTATCAGAAAATTAACTCTTCTTTTCATTATCCCAAAATTACGTAGAACCAAGTATATTAACACAAGTATAAATTACAACCAAGTATATTACCATCACCTAACTAAACACCAAAATTAATCACATAGACTTGAGAATGATATAGAGCTTGTTTGAAAAAAACAACTTAAGTAGGAAGAATTTGTATAGAGTACTTCGAAATTATTCTTCGACAGGTGTACTGATGGTCCATCCGTTGTTACGACATATGAAAACAACTGGTGCCTCCATTACTGCTGCAAAGTTCATAGCAGCATGAAAATCTCCCTACAATATTTCAAATTACAAAAGATTAAACTGGCGTTGTGAAAAACGTTGTATCCTTTCAGAAGAAACTGAACCTCCGCGGGCCTTCAGTGATCTGGATATACTCCTTGACATGTAAACAAAATAGACCCATTAATTCAAAATGAAAAATACAAATACAAATCTAATATGCAATATATTACTCATTAATAAATGCTAAAAGGGGCGAGGGGAGAACAAAATAAAAACCCATTAGTTGGTGTCGCTACTGCGAAAATCGGCGCCGGCTGAACAGAAGAGTCGCCACCGTGCGTTATTTATCCCACAGGAGGGAAAGGAAACGCTCGAGGTAAACCTACCGCAAAACGGGGAAAGGAATGGTCATCGCAACCAAAACCTGGATTCGGGAGTCGGTTACGCAAGGGGAAGGTATTAGCACCCCTCACGTCCATCGTACTCGACGGGATCCACGCTTGTTTTCTGGTACGGATTGTTATTCTATCTACTCTACAGGTCTGGGGTTAAAAGAAAATAAAGTGACTCGGCAAAGTATCGCACTTTATGCTTACGTATTCCCGTCTGGAACGAGAAATCAGAGTCAACGTAGTTCGCCTACCTATGGGAAAGGAGGGGAAGGTTGCTCGCTAGGACATCGCATCCTATGCCTACGTACTTTCATACAGCATGAAAGATCAGAGCAAACGTAGTTCAGGCAACGTACGACACAAGTCTGTCTTGATTGCTTTTATTCCTTCTGAAAAAAGGGTTTTCTGATTAGCAGTCCAAGCGGACAAAAATGACGTTTTGATGAGTTCACATTCTTTTACGGAAGAAGTGTCTTTTATTGTGTTTGAAATCTTATTGTGTTTTTCTGTTTGTTTTGAGAAAGAAGAGACAGAACTCTAACCTACGGTTGCGAAGGGAATCAACTATCCTAATGTTATCATGCATGGGTTAAGACCTAATGTCTATCATGCTCCTCTCTTGCGCTGAGAGAAACAGAGATCCTAAGGGAATAGACGGAAACAGAAACAATAGCATATATACAATAAAGCAGTAAAATGCATGGATGCAGCAATACAAGCGAGGCAAGGGAGTCCCACTCAACCTCGAACCTAGAAAACAATAGGCAAAAGTGAACAAAATTCACTTTCAACCCAGCAGGTTAAACAACAAACAATACAGTCAGGTGTAACACCCTTCTAAACCCCACGGAAAATATATGCATAATCAGAGTAAAATTAACATGCATTCAAATAAAAAGGGCGTCACACAAAACTTGCACCACATTAAAACAATCTGTCATGCTCATAAACACCTTTCCATTTAGCAGCGGATTCATTAATGAAAATCCTTTAAAAGAAACATTTACTTTCATCATATAAAATCAACATCTCTAGGCACTAAGGCCAACATCTCATTATCTCAGTTACTCCAATATGAAAACATAACTTAGGCTACATAATGTAATCCTAAAACATAAGCAATCGATCCCCGTGTTACACTACCAGAGCATGACTCGACCCATAAATAATTACTAAACCGCTACACACGTAGGGACCTCGAACTACAAGCAGAACTTCATAAAGGCCTCCAGCAACCTAATCTGCAATGCCTCATAGAGCATTATAAAACAGCAGAAGGGTGAGAAATATTACCATAATAATCAAAGCATAAAATCATGTATATATAGGTATCATATAACACATATTCACATTTCTCACCACACTTCATTCTCATAATCATAATCATATCACGTTCACATATATCAACATTATGAACATCCACAAGCACATACCTTCATGCTTAATTTCACAATCATTCACAAGCACATTTATACAACAACAATATTATGCAATGTGACTCAACATATTTAATGCAACTCAATGCTATGCGGTACCGACTCTCGTTATCTTTTTTCGGTTTTCACTCTAAACCGGGTCCACCCTTCTAGACCGATAACTCGTTATCATTTTTCGGTTTTTACTTTAAACCGGGTCCACCCTTCTAGACCGATAACAACCAAGCCCGTCCCCTAGGCTTCAAACCCACCCTTCTAGGTTTGGGACAAGCCACTAGTTTCCACGAAACTAACAGACATTGCCTCTTGACTGAATGATGCATGTACAATCAACCAATCACAATAAATGCACTTAAGACCGTTCCCACGTCTTAATCCCATGCATTCGAATAATTCACCCCTTCGAGAATTTCATTATGATTGCACATACAACATATATCAAACATTTATCAATGTATTCATTTCGCCCATCATCATCATCATATTCAACAACAATGCACACATATCACATATGTTCCCATGCATTTACACAACAATCGCATACAAATATGCACTCACAATTCATTAGACAATACACATACATTCATCATTATATTCCCATGTATTCGAATAATTCACCCCTTCGTGAATTATATCATGATTGCACACACAACATATCATAATAATCATCAACGTATTCATAATTCAATACTATCACACAATGCACACATATCCACGATATGTTCCCATGCATTTCTCACAATTATTAACGATGCACACATATCCACGATATGTTCCCATGCATCTCATACAATTATTAACAATGCACACATATCCGCGATATGTTCCCATGCATTATCCACAAATATTCACAATTCAATACAACATCATATTTAGCAAGCAATGCACGCATATCCATCATTATGCTCTCATGCATTCTTCATGTATTTTTAACATACAATCGCATATAAACAATATGCATCCACAACACATTTTTCATAGTATGTTTATTCTTTATCTCATGCCATCTCATACAAGGTATACACATCACAATACCAATCATACAATTATAAGTTATGCACACATATTTCCACAATATTCTCCTGCATACTTATTACATAATTGTACACAACAATCAAACATTCACAAACTCATCAATTAATACACACATAATCATCATTATGTTCTCATGTATTTTAACCGATTACAATCAATCATTCATATCACAACTCTAGGATTCACGCCCAGAGGCTACCCACAACACATATCATCACCATGGATCACATACCTATTCATATCATAGAGGTATTAACCTATGTGAATCAACCAAACAATCACCACATGAGCAACACAGCAAAAGAAAAATGCTGTCACATTCGCCTTCATTCGCCTGGCGAACCCTCGCAGCGAACCTTCGCCTGGCCTTCGCCTGGCGAACTCTCTCAGCGAACACTCGCTAGGCTTCGCCTGGAGAGACTTCCCAGCGAGCCCAAGTCAGTAGCTACTGACTTCATTCGCCACCATTCGCCAGCATCTTCGCTGGGCGAACCTTCGCTACCCAACATCGCCTGGCGAACCCACCAGCGAAGTCCACTGGGACTTAAATATAATTATTCGCCAACATTCGCTAGGCTTCGCCTGGCGAAGCTTCGCCTTCGCTCGCCTGGCGAGAGCCGGCGAACCTGCGCAGAACAGAATCCCCTTCTGTCTTCTCCCTCACCAATCCATCATCAACCCTCCCTTACGCATCCAAACCAGTATAAACAGCATCAATACATGTTACCCGACTATTCTACGACATTATTACTCAGTTCCAACCGATTAAATCATCAATCTACCGATTAATCCAACATTTGCCCTAATTGAAAAGTGATGAAAAACATCCACAAACCCAAACCCAACATACATAATAGCATACAATGATTAAATAGCAATGTTTCTCACCCTTACCTCGATTAATCGGAGCGTCGAAATCGGTTCTTGAAGATTCTCCAAGCTTTTCCCTTTTCCTCTTCATTTCTCTTCTTCTTCTTCCTTTCTCTTCTTTTTCTTTTCTATCTTTCTCTTTCTCTCCAATTCCCTTTTTATATTCTTCTATTTCTTTTCCTTCCTCTCTATTATTTTCTTTCCATTCTATTTCCTTCTCAATTCTCTACTACAAATTCCAATTAATAGAAATTAATTCCAACATTAATAAAAATCCCACTAAATCAATTAATTACTATAATTAATTATTTAATGAAATTTGGGCTGTTACATCAGGGAAATCAATCAATACATCAGAAATGAAAAACAGCAAAAGATAAACAGCCACAGCAGCTCTGCATCAACATCTGTCTTCAAGTCCTCATCAAACATCCACCAGCTTTAAGCAAGCATCCATCTCCATCTCCTCAGCCTTCAAGCAAGGTCCTTGTCATCAATCTTCAATCTGCAATGGCTTTTCTTCAAGTCTCAATCTCCAAGGGGAATACCAGTCAACAAGATGAAAGGAATGTTACACAGTAAACTACCAAGGGTGGCTCATTAACTGTTAACATTATACAGACAATTTTCCCTCAAAAGTTCTATCTTTCAAATACATTCACTAATCCTTCCAAAGGAAGGAGGTGAATATTTGAAAGAGACTTTGAATCATAGAGAAAGGATGGAGGCAGACAAGGCCTTCCATGTTTGTGAATCAAGTTTCTTACTCTAGGGCTCTGCCTAAATCCTAAACCCTACAACTCCTCAACAGCTGCTAGCAAGAATTCCCCTCATCAACTCTGGAAGTTGGACTTCAATCTCTGATCTCCAATGGCTTCATCATCACAGGCTTCAGCTCTCCCAATCCCCAAGCAAACCCAATACCCCACACAGACAAATGAAATAACCCTAGAGAGGGCACACCACACAGTCAAGCAAATATAAGCAGTATAGTGATAGCAGTAGGGGAATCCTAATAATTTCTAAGGGATCTATTAACTACCCATAATCCCTATAGTCCCATACCCCAAAGATTCAAACTCATACTCCTAAGGGAAGTGATTTAATTCTCCTATGTTATATCTTAAACCCTAGTTTTGATCATGTTATTCACACCTAAACAAATCACCTAAAATTCAATCCTAAAATTATGAATTAAATTTTATATACAAGCTAACATTCTATACTAATCAACCTAAAAAGAATGGATTAAAAATGTTAAAGCATCTAATCAAACCAAAATTAACAAACTCATGCACTAAACTAAACATTATTTAATCCTATTTAAAAGAAAAATATGCTAAAAATAGAAAAATAAAATGAAATATTAATTTTTTTGAATGATAATTTTCTTAACAAAATTATGAACAATATGCAAAAAGAACCAATTAAAATCATGCATTTTCCAATTTTTTATGATTTTTTAAAGAAATGAAATGAATTAAAAAGAATTAATTGAGAATGGGGTGCAGAAAGTAATTAAATGCAGTTAAAATAAGGGAGTGGGCCCAGACTGGGGGGCGCGCCTAGCAATGCGCGTCTGGGCCCAATGCATGCTCAGAAATCACAACAAAAAATAAAAAGCTGGAACGGTGCAGTTAGCAATTAAACTAGTTCATTAGGGTTTGGGCCTTGGGAACGGGGGTGTTATTAGCAAGGGAATACGAAGCCCATTCAGAATGAATAAATGAAACGGTGCGTAGCACCCTTTGAATCTCCCTCCGTTTTGAACTTTAAATGACAGCCGTTAGATTAGTCTCAGAGTCAAGGTCAAAAGCATGATCGTGTGGCCCAAAGTTCATCTTCAACCTTGAAACCCTAGGGTTTCAGAAAATCTCACCACCATGCACGATCCTTCCACCATTCTGTTCTCCTTCAACTCTCCATGAATTCACACGATTCCAAGACCAAAAGTGATCTACTTCTTCCCCTCTTCACAACCATACCATTATCTTCCTCTAAAACTCAACCACAAATCAAACCCGATAGGTGCAACATTCGGATTCCACCATTTTCACCTGTTATCAACCACTTCAATTCTTTCCACATCTTATCCTAACCTAATATACACTTCACACTGATCATTCTAAGCCATTTATCCAAGGTTATCGTGCATTATTCTTGATGTTATAAGCTCTAACAGTTTTGGTACACCATTGATAACCTCCATGAAACTTCTCCAAACTTTGTGAAATCAATCCTCTAACCTAACCTAACAGTTCTATACTAACAATTCTCTATGATTCTAACCAAATCATGCAATTCGAAGAGGAAACTAACCTGGTGTAAATGATGAAAACAGCTATGGAAATCCTTGGATCTGATGCTTGCATTGATTGGAAATTGATCAGTGACCTTGCTCTTGAGTTCTGTATGCAAAAATTCTGGCTCAAACCTCTTGGATCTTGTAATTGAAACTTTCTTGCACTTTGGATGATGAAGTTGTATGGCACGATTTCTCTTCAATTCAACCAAGTTCTTGTGTGAATTGTGATCTATGAATGATGTTGATGATGATCCAATCAAGAAATGTGGAAATTGATAAAGATTTTATGGAGTTTGAAGTGATTTTGCAAATTGGAAGATTGAAGTAAAACTTGGTATTATGAGCACAATGAATCACCAACCATGGCATGAAGCTCTTCAATTCAATATATAGATGAGAATAGAAAGTCCTAGAACCTTGGAGAAACTTCCCATGCACACTTTCCCTTGGATTTGGATTATGTAACTTCCTTTGTAAGTAACCAAACATATCTTTCAATTGTTGAACCAAACTCAAAATTCTACTTTTTCCAATGTTCTTAAAACATTTTTTCCAATCAAAATGACCTATAATTTCATCCCATTTGGCCAAACTATGAAAAATCTCAAATTTAGGTCATTTTTTATTCATTAAATTCACCAATTTTGAAACCTTGAGCTATGAGCCTTTCTAATCTTTCATGGTTACTTTTATAGACTCAAAATGTCATTTGGAGCAAGTTTGATGTTGTGAAGTTTTCCATTTGAAGCTTCCTTGTATGAGTTTTGGGCATAGGCTTGAAATGACCTGTAATTCTCAGATGACCAAAATACCCTTTGCTTTCCAAGACTATAAGTAGAGTTCCACAAATCATATGAAGGCATACCATACCATTATAGAAAGATAAGACAATGAGGAACAACACTTATGTTGACCAGAAATTCATTTGAAATCTCCTTGAGGGGTAAACGTTGCTTGGAAGACAAGTAACTTTCACAGACAAAATTTCAGATACCTCAGATGACCTGTAACTTGCAAGGACCATAACTTGAGTTCTATAAATCTCCTTGATGTCTTCCACCACTAAAATTAAAGGTATTGAGATCCTCTACAAGTTTCATGTTGGCCAAGGATCCATTTGAAGCTTGCATTTTGACTTATATTGCTTGGAAATTTGACCTAAACTAGGGGATTTTACACAGAAACCCTAATTTAGAAACTCCTCTTCTCCTTGATTTCTCTTGATTTCTTCTTGGCACAACACCATATCCTTCTCTACATGTCAAATGATGAACCCCACATCTCTCCAATAGACCTCAATGCCTTTCAATCAATCAATTGACCTAGAGTTGACCCAGGGTTGACCCAGATGAAACCCTAGTTGACTGTCTTCAACTGCAATTCTTGTGATCACATCAATGACTTGTCTCCTTATCCAAATGACTTTCTAAGTCTCTCATGATGTCCATATACTCTCCATGCTCAGCTCAATTCACAGCTCACAACTTCTTTGATGATCCTCAGATACCCTCAGGATAGAAGATAGATGCAATGCTTGATCCATTGACTTCTCAGCTTTCAAATTCTTTCTGATGACTTGAATGAGATTGAATTAGAATAATAACCTCTTGATAGGCTCCTAGAGATGAGAATAGTGCTTGGTCCCTTGTTGGATGATTTGCTATGCTATGCTATGTAGATGATTAGACTATGCACATGACTCTATATGCAAATGCTAATGCAATTGAAACATAAACCAAGTGAAATAGGTTGAGAAAATTTTGGGGTGCAACAGTTGGCCAAATTGAACATCTAATATCCATCAAATTACTAATTAATGACCAAAGCCACATGAACAAATCAAGCCAAAGGAAACAGTTTTCAAGTGATACCTTGAATAACTTCGGGAATTTGAAAATGATTTACTGTTTGCCCTTGAAGGTAGCCTCTGTTAAAGATATCAAATATCACAGGTATAGCATTTCAATCGAATATAAAAGATGGAAAATATATTAGATAGTATGATATTAAATGGTGGTACCGATAAGGCGAGTTGGAAATTACAAGTGAATGTGAGGACCTAGAAACCACAGAAGAGAGAGTAAAAGCAAATTAGTAATCCAGAACTAAATAAGTTCTAGGTGCAGAGCCCAAGTTGACCAAGATACTCTCTGCCCAAACACCAAACCCCAACAACAAAACAATAATAGAGATTAAGCTAAAAGAAAATTGGAAATTACTGCTTATGGCATCACTTGAAAACTGAACAGGGGTTATTCCCACATCTAATAGAACGCTCAAAACATCAATTATGAAGAAATAACAAAGAATCCAAATGACTTCATAATGCAGGCAATTCACGAATTTCAGGTAATTTTCCTGATGCTTAGATAATTCTATGGTTGTCAAAGAAAGTTAGGAGCACTCTGCACTTGAAGGATTTCATACGGGGTCTTGGGAAGGTTCTATAAACCATTTGTTGTTAGTTAAGTTGATATAATACCTACTAGATGGCCAAAGTAAGATGCAACACTAACATTTTTAGTTATGCATGTACTGTTAGGATTCTAGATCCACTGCTAGAATGATGCCTAGCCATTTCCACCATGTCTAACTTCACAAAAGCATAACACAAGTCCACCCACATTAAGAAAATGAAATCTTTGTTTAACATATATATTGATATTGGAACCCACTGTGAAACTAAATAGAAAATGCAAAGGAGACAAGCATCGACACAATAATGATTAAAAATAAGGAATTGACCTACTTTACCTGTTCCTTACTCTAACACCATTCCTCTTGTCAGTTTCTTTCCCATCCTGAACATAGTTCTCTAAGTCCCTGAGCTTCAAAGTTGGATCTGAAGCAGTATCATTTTCCTTTGCATCTAATCCTCCGTCCTACAGTAGTTTGAGCTAAAGGACATGAACCCAAATAATTGCAGAAGCTAGTTGAACGCAATGAAAGCACAAACGGAAGTTAAAACCAAAATCTCAGCCCTATAAAATCTAATCCAGCAACGAACAAATAGTATTACCAGTTTCTTCAGCCTCTCATCCATGATCTCTTTGCTTTCCTTATCTTTCTTCCTCTAAATTTCAGTTGATATTCTATCATTTTCAGCCTAATCCATTCACAAGAAGCAAATTTATTCAGACATCCTCAAATAAACTTAAGGATAAAAGGTATTGTTATACCCAATAAATGGTAAATCAAGACTCAAAATAACCTTCTTTTTCAGGAGTTCTTCTTTAGCATCCAAGAACTGTTGAGGAACACCACTGGCATTTTTCTGTGCGCTGAGAAGAAGTGTCCAGAGCTCTTTCATGAACTTACCAGTGTTTTTTCCATGAATCCAGTAATTTGTATTTGAACTTCCTTCCCATTCACTTTCTGCATCATAACCAATTCGAGTAGCATCTTCACGAGGACCACTGATTCAAAATCTGCATGACAAATAACAAACAAGTTTACACATATATTGCTAATGCCCATCCTTATAGTTTCCAATTCGTATTGCATCAGCTTTAACTTGTTCACTCTCATTTGCAATTTCTGAAGTCAAATATGAATCACTAGTTAATGGTATCCAAACTATAGTATTGAAGTACTGTCACAAGTTGATAAGAAATAGAAAATTTGAATTTACCTTTCACAACCAGCTGGCACATACACCCAACAATCGCAATAACGGCGGAACTGTCTGCTCCGCCAGAAAGATGGAGCAGAAAACCAGATGCTCCACTTCTTGCCGTTCAATAACTTTGATTCACTATTCTAGAAAGACAGAATTGAAATTTATATTCAAGGACTATAACATAAAAAAACAAACCAAAGTGACACTAGCAGATTCTAACCTATCAAAAAGTTTTGCAGCATCAATCACAGGGAGATACTTCAGTAATTGCTGCTGCTCTTCATCTGTCAAGTTTCTTGAAAACTCCTCATCGTTCACCACATCCTAACCAAACATAACAGATATTGCATTTAGCATTTGACAATTCTATCGATACGACACAAAGCTTTACCGATCGATATATAATTGCAAGAGATTAACTGGTATGCACCGATGATGCAAGACACATGAATCCAATTAAATCAAACCATAACGTCTCTTTGTTGTGTTAGTTCTTAATACATCTCGAATATCTACATGAATGGAATTCATGTGTAAAAAAATTACACTAGTTTAAATCCTAATCATGAATGTATTTGCAAAAGTTGACACAAGATTACAAGACCCAAAAACATGATCGTATTATTTATGCCACCACTATTGAGTCAGTATTGTTACTAAATTATGCTGAGAAAACTATAAAAAGAGAAGGGGAATTAACATGCAACTCACATTTGAATTTATTAAGCCCAGTGGTGAATCATGATTTCCAAGAACATCTAGGATGCCTAATGAGTATGCTTCCATGTCCTATCTCAACTGAGACCATTGGCGCTTCATTTTCATAAAGAAGTTCCTCTTCACAAGAAGCTGAAAAACAAGATTGTTGTTGCTGTTCGTGAAGAATATTACACAATTCTTTTGTGAGCTTCTCAACAGAAGAATGCTTCAGATGACTAGCACATGTTCTCTTTTTTGACAGCACCGCAGTATCCCAGACTACTTATTGAGAAGCACCTAAATTAACCAAACAAATCAGACAATGCTGCCATGATCGGTTATAAGAAACAAATTTCAATGAAATTAGCAAACAATAATAGTCCAACCTGTCAAATCACTAGCATCGGTGCCACCAAATTGAACACAGCTTTCAGAATTAGAGATGGTTGACCCTAAACTTGATCTATTACTCGTACCCTGAACTATGTAGTTACAACAACACCGAGAGGAATGCGATTTCCAATACCCTGCCAAACAAAAAATCAAGAAAACAAACCAACAACGATTAGCGTAGATACTTGACAAAGCATATGTATTGTGTGTGCAGACATGGATATATGCACGGTCCTAAATTTCAGTCACTATCACTAATGTATTGCAATTCTTTATATTTTAGAGAACCGCTGTCAAATAAAGCCACAATTGTGATTGCAGAGATACCAAAATAATCAATGTTGCAGATTAAATCATGGTCGCATAATTTTTTTAAGATAAAAGAAAACCTTGGATATAAGTATCAATTATGGCGTATAAACTATACATCACTCTCATGACCAGACAAGGAAAATATTTTGTTGGCGCAGACAGTTAGGCTGTTCTGTTTGCTAAATTAAGTAAGGTTGTCTCATTCAATTCAACTTTAACAGAGAGATGAATTACCTTTGCCATTGTTACTATATCAGGTTGAACACCATGGGCTTCAAATCCCCATAAATGGCTACCAGTGCGACCAAATCCAGCTTGAACCTCGTCAGCAATACAAGGACCTCCAGCTTTTTTAACACTATCATAGGCAGCAGACAAGTAACCAGGTGCCAATTCAACAATGCCCCCCACTCCCTACCATAAACAACAAGAGCATTACATTACCAATTCATTTTGGATTGAAATCATACCATACAGATTTACTACATGATACCTCAGTTTATATTACTAGTATTATTAGGAAATTTTGAGGTCTATTATCTAAATATTAAGGATTTGGCAGTATCTGCAATAGTTACAACCTCATATATGCTTCACTTAGATATATACCTGTATAGATTCAGACATGAATGCAGCAACATTTCCGAAAGTTCCAAAGTTAATGATATCTTGGACATCTCTTGCATACTTCTCTCCATCAGTGCCAAAAATACCTCTGTAAGGGTCTGGATAACACTCTACAGATGGGTTCTAGTATCATTATCCATACGGTTTTACACCAGTGCCAAATCAACAAACTGAAACTGAAACAATAAAACTTCTAAAGAAAGAAAAATCAATTGTAACGGTGCGGTATTATTCACGCTACAGGTTGCTCAAATTTAGAGGCTCCTATATGGATAATTACCAAAGTTAGAAGTAAGCTCAAAGTTAGAGGCTCCTATATGGATAAAGTTAGAAGTAAGCTCAAAGTTAGAAGTAAGACCAAAGTTGAGATAAGGAAAGTTACTAGTTCTGTTCAATTTATACACTGTGGAAGATATGAAAACAATACGTGCAGACTCTGAAGCTTTAAGGAGTGGATGTGAAAGCTGGCTTATGTGAAAAGCAGATTCAAGTGTTTTAAGTTCAAACAAAATCACTGTCAATAATGAAGTACAAAATACCATACCACCATTGTTGTCTTCTGATCCAACATCGTTGATGATTCATACAGTGGACGCAGTACCTCGGGAACGCTCCATGGCTAACAATAGGTGAGTGGATATCAAATTGTTCGCAATATCCTGATATGCGAGCAAACATTTTTTGATTCTTTGGATAGCCAGATATTGTGATCTTTCCCTCAATATATCCACTGGTTTTCCTTCCGGCTAAAACATCCATTAGAGTAGTCTTTCCGGCACCACTTACTCCCATCAAAGCTGTTAGTACTCCAGGCCTAAATGCACCAGTAATACCTTTCAAAAGTTCGAGACGATCCTCGAAAACTCCTTGACTTTTCATTTCCTGTGGCATGTCTACAGCATATTTGATCTCATCAAAAGTGAAGGATAGTGGTTGAAAAGGAAGAAAGTGAAGAGAGGCGGCGTGGGTTGTTGTCACGGTGGAGGGAAGGTGGAGCTTTTAGGGTAGAGGAGATGAGAGGAAATAGAGAAAAGGAAAGGGTGTCGCCAGTGATGTTATTCGAAGATGGTGATAACAGTGAAGGTTTTGGAGAAAGAAGGAGAGAAATAGGGTAATGAAGGTTGTTCTAGGTTTTGGGCATGAAAGGGTTCGTGAAATGTACGGTTTATTGTGAAGAAGAATAAGGGTTTGAATAAAACTTCTTAGATCAGGTGGGCAATACCTGACTTAATAAACATGTTTATTAAGTCAGTTAATGAACACAACCGACTTAAGAAATTTAATAGGAATTATATTTTTTTTCTTTAATTTTTTTTAAGTCAGTTCTAAATGTAACTGACTTAACAATGTTCTAAATATTTACGAAATTGCCACCGCATCACTTCTTAAGTCAGGTGGCAGGTGAACTGACTTAACAACCTCTACTATACAGTATTTTTTCTACTAGTGAAACTAAGGGAAGAAAATGAATTAATAATAATAATAATAAATAAGAAGAAAGAGGAATGGGCGTTAAAATCAGGGACTCCCTCCATGCATCAACCAACAAATTTGACACTCCTTAATTAGAGATATCAATTTAAATTTCAGCTAATGAGAAAAGGGAAAGGGATTAGAATATTGAGCTGGCAAGGATGCGTGTGATTTTCAACAGATTCCTCTTTCACACAACTTTTCTCTCTCTCTTTCACGTGTAGAGGAATGAGACGATCCTCTCTTATTTGGCTTTGATAAAAGGGGGGTTAGATTAGGTGACTTTACTGTTGGGGTAACTTTGTAACTTTAGGCTAATAAGAAGATGAATGAGTGATTAAAATATATTATTTATTGAGAGAGAAAGATTGACTTAGAGAGATATAGATTAAAAGTCACCAAAGTTACAAACACTCAAAGTCACCTAATCCCTTCCTAATAAAAAGGCACCCTATTCATCTCTTTGATAGACAATAATAATAAAATAATACCACACTCTTTCTCTTTTTTCATTTTTCCTGCATATACTCTCCCTTCATTGAATAAACCTACAAACTACACCACCATCTACATCGTTCTAACCTCCGTAGCTCCGGCCAGCCATCGCTCCAAACACCAACGAATATTCATTAATCCATAAACCTGCGCACAACCATGTAACCACCATGAAATCATAGACCATCATCAAAAAATACCTTGTAACACTCAATTTACTCCCTCAACCTTGTTGTATTTCTGTCTCCACAATACCCAAACTCATCATGAGAGAAACCATTCATGAACAAACAAAGACATCCACCCTTAACTCATCATTCCTTCGAGCTCCACAGATTTTTCCATTCCACCACCAAACATAACTCAAACCACACAGCGACGACAAACAACTTTCTTATATTGGCGACGACACCAAAATATTAGACGTTGACCGATACATCAAGTTTCAGGACTTCCTCTCGTAGCTCTCCTCTCTTTGTGACGTTATTCCTATGTTGCTATCAATTATCACGAGCTTGTTCTAGATTTTGTTGCGCAACAACTTAAGTTACCATTGTTTCTATGTTTCCCTTTGATAGGTTGTTTCTTATTTCTCCTTTGTTGTGTCAATTTTTTATTTTGTGTAAATGAGAGACATAGTTGTTGAATATGTATTTATCTTCTCTAAGCATTTATTCTTCTGTTTTATTTTGCAAATTCCTCCACCCCCCCCCCCCCTCTCGATTGTGTTGTTATACTTGGTTGTTTCATGAGAAGAAAGGGGGAAATTGTGTTCTTGATTTCATGTTTGTGTTCGTAGCTTTATGTATTGTTATTTCATGCTATTTGGAAGGATGAAGATTCAATCACGTAAAGAGTATTAGATATTTGATAGTATAATTCAAACATGGTGTTAGTTATTTGAATTTCTCCATTTTTGCAAAGTTTGGTCTCTAAGGAGTAGGTTTCATCATGTTTTGCAAATGATAAAATTTTTGTAATGAAATAATGTATCCAAGTGATGAGTATTAAATTATTTTTTATTTCTTCTTGTATTATTTTGATTGATGAAAAGAACAATGAGAAAGAGATGAAGAAGGAGTGCAAATGAAAAACAAAGTCTGAGTAACATATTTTATTTTATGTTTATTTCCTCTTAATCCACTGACACATGTCTTATTATCATTGGTTGATGGTTAATATTGAAAAGTTAAACTAATATTTTACTTTTTATTTTTTAATTGTTTTTTATATTTACATTATTATTATTATTATTATTATTATTATTATTATTATTATTATTATTATTATTATTATTATTATTATTATTATTATTATTATTATTATTATTATTATTTAGGTTTAGCATAAGTTTTATAGTTGGGCCATTTGAATGTGAGATGGTAGACCCATTAATCATGACACCTCCTATAATTTGTAATAAATATATGTTGTTATTTGATTTTCATTGCACTTAAATAGGTTTTTTAATTCGTGGATTCGACAATGTTATATTACTGAAATTTTCGATACATTGATATGATATTTTTGTCGTGTTATGATCCTTGTGTAAGACATTTCACTCATTTGTCATTGCATGCGCACAAACCGGTTTGAGCATATTATGGTTAATTCGCTTTGATCATTTTACACTAGATCTTGTTGCTTATTTATTTTTAATTAATTTAATTAATCAATTAAGGTTTTGTTTAATTAGATAGTTTGTTAATAAATTTTAATTAACATGATTATTTGATTACATTAATTTTTAATTAAACAAGTTTGATAATTAATTTTGATTAGCTTAATTAAATGATTTAATCAAAGTTTATTCAATTGATTTTGTTAACTAAATATTGTTCTACTTATTCCACTATAACAAATTCAAAATTATTTTAAAACCAAGCCCATTCAATCTCATTCCTATTCAAAATCATTTCAAAATCATTTTCATAACTCAATTCTTCCGCAACGCAAATAAAAATCTTGATCAAGGTTGACTGCGCTTTTCTCAATTCCAAGTCAAAACACTTAATCATTCTCAAATACCATTTAAAAGGGTGAAAGAAGAGATGGTCTATAGCGTTCGATTCCTCTCCTTGATTGCTTGGATACGAGTTTCCTTACTCGACAATTCAAACAAGTGTCATCTCTTAAAAACTTATAATCAGATTCACCTTAAAACCTTTTTCATAATAAATCAAATCAAACTAATTTTCATAATAACTTAGATGAAAAAGGAAGTGATCTAGTGTCTTCTATTCCCTTTCTTGAATACTTGGATACGAGTTTCCTTACTCGACCATTTGAGTATTAGTCATCCAACCATAATACCTTAACAATATTCAAATCTTTTTGCAATTAATGATGAAAATAGAGATGGTCTAGTGCCTTTGGTTCCTCTCCTCGATTGTTTGAATACGAGTTGCCTTACTCAACCATTCGAGCAATCGTCATCCAATAAAATACTCAACCAATCGAACATATCTTTTCTCGCCCTCATGCGATCAAAATCTTTTTCACAAAAGAACACTATTTAGTCGTTTCTAACGCGTGCACAACTAAGCACTTAAGCCTCCCATGCGCGAGCATACAACTAAATGTTTAAAATGCTAGAACGCGATCAAACATGATCCATTGCCAACGTTTAACCGCGAGAAAACAAACTAACGCTTAACCTTTAGAATGCAACTTAAACATTCACTCACTAAAATCAACTAACTAAAACTGATTTGCTACCAAGAACTACATAGTTTTGAATTCTCCATCGCACCTGGAGATACGTGAGAGCGAGATTCATGTCTCGTTAAGCACTACAATAAAAAAACACTAAAATATCTTTTGTGATCTTGCCTCAAAATATGAAGCTTTGAGTCCGAAGATAAAAAATAAATGATAGCTAACATTTAAACGCAAATCTAACTTCCTGTTGAATACAACGGACGTGAGAGGTGCTAATATATTTTTCCTGCGTAATCGACTTTGAACTCGAATTTGGTTGTGACGACCATCTTCTTTTTATCTTAAGGATTTTATCGACATGTCCCCTTTTTATTCTTTGGAATAAATAAAGTTTGGTGACAACTTTATTTAATATCATTTTTCGCGACATCGCGAAGGATCTTATTTTCTGATATGCAATAAGAAGTTATCCTTTTAGGGTGGTAAAACTAACTATAATCGCTCTTCAAGTTAAATCTTATTAAAATATTTTGTGAGGATTAAACCTAAATCCAAAAAATGAATAAATACAATTCACTATTTTCTTTAAAATATAAATAAAAAAAACTCAATATAATAAAACCTGATAAAAAAAATAATACCATAAATGCAAAATAAAAAAATTTATTGTAAAATCTGAAAAGACAATCAACATGAATTCCTAATGAAAATTTAAATACATGAACACTACTAAAGTGTAGGATTAACATGCATGTTAATTAGGGTTGATAAGCCAAGTTTCTCCTTCAATAAAATGAATTTCAAGAAATGGTTGAACCTCTTCATGTGTTAGATTTCGTGCCCATGGAGCTCTTCTGAAAAAATTAGATCCTGGTCCGCTGCATTTGTACTCACCATAGTATGTATTGCTGCATATATATATATATATATATATATATATATATATATATATATATATATATATATATATATATATATATATATATATATATATATATATATATATATATATATATATATATATATATATATATATATATATATATATATATATATATATATATATATATATATATATATATATATATATATATATATATATATATATATATATATATATATATATATATATATATATATATATATATATATATATATATATATATATATATCACTACGCCAGAAATGACATTTAGCAGCGCTTTTAGAAAAAGCGTTGCTAAAGAGGAATAAAAAAAAAATAAAAAAATTGATAACCAAAGACAGCACTTTCTCAGAAAGCGCTGCTAAATGGGGGTCCTAAGACAGCGCTTCTGAAAAGCGCTGCTAAAAGGGGGGGCTAAGACAACCTAAAGACAACGCTTTTTAAAAAGCGCTGCTAAAGGGGGGTCCTAAGGCAGCACTTCCAAAAAGTGCTGCCAAATGGGGGGTCTAAGATAGCCCAAAGACAACGCTTTTTAAAAAGCGCTGCTAAAGGGGGGGTCCTAAGGCAGCGCTTCCAAAAAGCGCTGCTGTAGGTATGGTCTACAAGAGCGCTTTTTCCATAAAGCGCTGCTATATGGGTTACATTAGAAGGTCTTTGAGAGCGCTTTTTAAAGCGCTGCTAAAGCTATTAAAAAGCGCTGCTATAGGTTTATTAGAATTAATTTAAAATACCCACCAGAATTTTTATGAGAAACAGAAGAGTCATATTACGTTGCTTTCTTTCTTTTTCTCTGGCGAACAAAGAGCGTTGCCCGATAAACCACCGTTGCCGTCCAACCGTCGTCGTCCAACCGTCGCCGTCTGTCCAACCATCGTCGTCGCCCTCTTCTGTTGCATTTGCATACGTTCACCGTCCCTCTGCTCGTCTGCATTGCATTTCCGCCATTGTTACGGTATTTGAAGTTTTACTCTAGTTTTCTTTTTTACGTATATTTTCACCATTGTTGCTGTAATCTTTAAGACAAACTGAATATGTTTTTATTATTTGAACGCAATCAAGTTAAGTCATTTTCTGTCATCTTGTTGTATGGATATCTACATGTTAAGTCTCTCTGTTGCATGTTATATATTTTGTATTTTAATCTACATGTTAAGTCTCTCTGTCATTGTTATGGATATTTTGTATGTTTTAGATTGACAAACAAGAGTTTGGATTGAAACTAATGAATTACCCTGGGAACTGTTTGGTGTTTTTATATATTTTGATTCAATGTACTGATAAATTCAGAACAAGAGTACAATTAGAAACAAGGTGAATAGAACCAATACACTACGATAGTGAGATATTGAAGGTTAGTCGATAGTGAGAGATAAATAGAATCAAAAAAGTGAAGATAGTGTGTAAAAGTTATACAAATGGAGAATGAAAATTAGTGGTGAGTTTATAGGATGATGATGAATGTTAGTGTTGTTAAGTGATGTCTAGGTGGTAGATAGTTTTGCAAGGTGAATAAAGAATGGAAGAGATTGATAAAAGTTGTACAAATGGAGAATGAATAGAATAAAAAAAGGAAGGCAAAAGTGAGAGAAAATGAATAGTTAATTAATTAAAAAATATTAATGTAACTCGATAGGGCATATTTTTTTTCAATATAGTTCGGAAATTCCTATTTTTTAAGAGAGTAGCCAACATGAATATGGTTTTATATGATATGGTTTTATATGTTATTATGGTTTTATATGTTGATGGTTTTATATGTTGATATGTTAGTATGGATTTCTCAATGATTATATGATATGTTATTATGGTTTTATATGTTTAGTTAGGATTTCTCAATATTTAGTAAGGGTCTCATTTTGGTTTAAGGATTATCTAGTATTTTTAATATGATTTGTTTTGGTGGATTATCTAGTATTTTTGTCTTGGTTAATTATTAATATGATTTTAATAAAATTTATATTTTGTTTTCTATAGGGGTTACCTGTGAAGAGCAAAGCTGTGATCGTTTCCAAGCATCCTATTGCGTAGCATTCTTAGAAATTAGTGATTTCCTTACAGGTATTCTCTGTTTTGTTTAACTTTTATAGTTTAGTGTAGATTACTCAATTAGTATGGATAAAAAATGGATGTCTGGTAATCGATTGTCAAAAGAGTACGAGAATGGGGTATCGAAGTTCGTTAAGTTTGCTGTTGAACACGCCAAAGACCCCAATAGGATCACATGTCCTTGCTTAGGATGCTGTTATGGGCGTCGAGTTGACGTCGTTCAGTTGGAATCTCATTTAATGAGACATGGAATTGATCGAAGTTACACATGTTGGACATTACATGGTGAGATAAGTAACGAGAATGTTGAACCCCAGAATAATACGACATGTGCTTCAAAGGACAACGGCAGAGATACATATGATTGTGATCGAGTCGAAGAGATTGCAGAAGCACTTGAAGAAGATCTTCAAGATTGTCCAAAGATGTTTGAGAGGTTGGTAAGCGATGCAGAGAAGTCGTTGTATAAAGGCTGCACTACTTTCACAAGATTGTCCGCAGTATTAAAGTTGTACAATTTAAAGGCGGGTAATGGATGGTCGGATAAAAGTTTCACAGAGTTGTTAGCCCTACTTCAAGAGATGCTTTCGGAGGATAATGTTCTTCCCAATCGAACCTATGAAGCTAAAAAAATGTTATGCTCTATTGGCATGAGCTATGATAAGATACATGCTTGTCCAAATGATTGCATTTTGTTTCGAAATGAATATGCATCATTAAACGAGTGTCCTAAATGCGGTGTATCTCGGTATAAGAAAAAATTGCCACCAGCAAAAGTATTATGGTATTTTCCTATAATTCCGAGATTCAGACGCATGTTTCGTAGTGAAACAGATGTAAAACACCTGACTTGGCATGCAGATGATAGAATTGTAGATGGGAAGTATCGACATCCGACAGATTCACCACAGTGGATGAAAATTGATAATGATTATCCTTATTTTGGAGAAGAAGGTAGAAACCTTCGCTTGGCATTATCGACTGATGGAATGAATCCGCATGGTCTGCAGAGTATCTCACATTTTACCTGGCCTGTAATTATTATGATTTATAACCTACCTCCATGGCTATGTATGAAGCATAAGTACATGATGTTATCTATGTTAATTTCTGGCCCTAAACAACCAGGGAATGACATAGACGTATACCTGACACCTCTAATCGAAGACTTAAAGAGTTTGTGGGAGAACGGTGTGGAGGTTTATGATGGATATAGGAAAGAAAGTTTCAATTTGAGGGCGATGGTGTTTGGCACAATTAATGATTTCCCAGCATACGAAAATCTATCGGGGTATAGCATTAAAGGTCAATGTGCGTGTCCTATCTGTGAAGAAAACACAAATTGGACGCGGTTGGAATTTGGTCAGAAGAATGTCTTTCTTGGTCATCGTAGATTCTTAAATTCTAGTCATCACTACCGTGGGTGGAGAAAAGCATTCAATGGAGATTCAGAACAACGTAAAGCTCCACCTACATTGACCGGCGAACAAATTTTTGAAAAGGTGAAAGATGTGAGTACTAAGTTTGGGAAGCCTTTTGCTCATACGCTTGTCACGCGTGGGTGGAAGAAGAGGTCAATTTTGTTTGAGTTGCCGTATTGGAAGTCGTTGTATGTAAGACATTTTCTTGATGTTATGCATATTGAAAAAAATGTATTTGAAAGTGTTATTGGTACGTTACTCAATATACAAGGAAAGTCTAAGGATGGCCTTAAAGAAAGAAAGGACTTGGTAGCAATAGGAATAAGGAATGAATTAGGACCCTTGAAGAAAGGAAACCGCACATATCTACCACCTGCTGCTTATACTCTATCTAGAAAGGAGATAAAGATTCTGTGTAAGTTTCTGAGTGAAGTTAAACTTCCAGAAGGATACTCTTCAGATATTAGAAGACTTGTTTCTATGAAAGACCTCAAGTTAAAAAGTTTAAAGACACATGACTTCCATGTTATAATGGAACACTTTCTACCAATAGGTATACGTTCTATTTTGCCAGAAAAAGTGAGAGGCGCAATAACTAAATTGTGTTTTTTCTTTAGGTCAATCTGTAGTAAGGTGATAGATCCTGCGATCTTACCAACATTGCAAAGAGAAATAGTTATTACTTTGTGCGAGCTTGAAATGTATTTTCCTCCATCATTTTTTGACATAATGGTACATCTAGTTGTTCATCTTGTGAAAGAGACACAACTATGTGGACCTGCCTATATGAGATGGATGTACCCTGTTGAACGTTATATGAAAATATTGAAAGGGTATGTGAAAAACCAAAGTCGACCAGAGGGATGTATTGTTGAACGATACATTGTTGAAGAAGCTATTGAGTTTTGTACTGAATATTCGTCCAACGTTCAATCCAATGGCCTCCCAAAATCTCATGTTGTTGAAAAAATAGATGGTAAACAGTTAATTGGAAATAAAGTTGTGACAGTTTCAAGGGATGAACGGGAGCAAGTGCATTTGTATGTTCTGCACAATGACATTGAGGTTGAGCCGTATGTTGAAATGCACAAGGACGTTCTCCGAGGTTTAAATCTGAATAGAAATGAAAATTGGATAGTACGTGAGCACAATCGAAGTTTTATAACATGGTTCAAGGAGCATATTTTTTCAAAGTTTTATTCTGATCCCGCTTCAATAACAGAAAGGTTGAGATGTTTAGCATATGGTCCAAGTTTGCATGTGTTTTCTTATAGCGCATACGCAATTAATGGACACACATTTTATACCAAGGAACAAGATGATAAAAGTACAATGCAAAATAGTGGTGTCACCGTGCTTGCCGAAGCAATGCACATTTCCTCGTATTATGGGGTTATCGAGCGCATTTGGGTGTTTGATTATGAGAAGTTTCAGATTCCTATCTTTGGATGCAAGTGGGTTGAAAATAATAGTGGCATACAAATGGATAAATCAGGTTTTTTGAAAGTGGATCTTAATAAGGTGGGGTACAAAGATGAGCCTTTTATTCTAGCCACACAAGCTAAAAAAGTGTTCTATGTCACTGATCCGACAAGTACGAAATGGTCTATAGTTCTTTTTTCCAACAAAGTAATCGATGATAACATTGGAGAAAAGGGGGATGTTTATGTTGAGAATGAATCTTATATTATAGATGATCCAGATGAGAATATTAGAGCGGACGAATCATATATTATAAATGATCATAACGAGGGAATTTGGATCAATCCATCCGTCCGTGTTGTTAAGAGACAAGTAAACCCCGTTACAACGAAAAAAAGAAAGAGATGTTAAAGGTACTTGTAACATGTTTTTCTTATTTACACATGTCTTATTTATACCATGTTTTTGTTATTTCTTATTTATACCATGTTTTTCTTATTTACACATTTCTTATGTATATATTTGTTATTTACATATTTGCATGTCATTCATTTGATACTTTGGTTTTTCTGAATTACAGGTATATATATTATGGCCAGCAACGAGGAAACATCACATGATGGAAAACAAACAACAAAAGACGTAGAAGGCGATATTAAAAGAGGCATAAAAATTATGAAAAAAATCATCTGTGCTAGAGATAAAGGAGTAAAGTATGATGTCCATTGGAATGAAAGAGATCAGTTAGTTGAGCCTAACGGTGCATTGCTAACAAGTTACATCGGAGCACTTGTACGTTCGCAAGTTCCGATTACTTGCGATAATTGGAGAATTGTTTCATTACAACCGGCTAAAGATAAGATTTGGACCGAGATTCAGGTATAATATTGGAAATGTTTAATTATTGTTGACATTTACGTCTTTAAATTAAATATACTAACATGTTATATGTATGTGTGTTTGTTTGCAGAGATCTTTCAATATTGAAGATCGTAGGATAAAATATTGTATTCAATTGGCCGGAAAACGCTTGAGGGGATTTAGAGCGTTTTTAACAAACAAGTTTCTAAAAGATTCTGAAGGAAACTTTGTTGACTCAGAGCGTCCGATGAAGTACGCAGATTTGATTTCAAAGACGTTTGTTGCAAAGTGAAGATCAAAAGAATTTGAAGTACAACTTATCATGAACTATGTATAGTATTTATACTTCTTCCATGTACAGGAGTTCTGATAAACTTGTTTTTTCAGGTTGTTAGTGGCGTAAATCGTCAACGGGCATCAAATCTCGCATATCCATACAAAAAGGGTCGGTTGGGATATGCACGATTGGAACAAAAAATAGTAAGTACATATAAATGCTTTAATATGATATATTTACAAAAAATAGTAAGTATACATAATAGGATACAATGTTTTATTATCCGTCTTAATGCGTAGTTGGAAGAGGAGAAGAGTGATGCGACATCTATTTCGGACCATGTTGTATGGAAGGTTGCCTGTGTGGGACGAGATGGAGTCGTTCAGGAAGAAGTTCAACAAGTCTTTGAACAATGTGTAAGTACAACGTAATCTTTGTCAGTAACTGATCAAAAGTGTGTAATATATTTATATATGTTTTTATCTATATTTCAGGAGACTCTGTCCCAGACCATAACTCCCGCCGAGGACAATGATTGCAGGAGCTTACTGAGTCGGGTGCTGAATATTCCTGAGTATTCTGGGCGTGTGAGGGGTAAGGGATTTGGTGTCACTCCATCCAAACTATATAAGCAGCCAAAGAAAAAAAATCCAACCAATAAAGATGTGATGGAGACTTTGGAGGAATTGAAAGCGCAAATCCGTGAATTACAGAAGGATAAGGAGAGTTACATGGCGGAAAGACGCGCTCCAGAGGGTAGAGCTACTAGTGACAAAGATAGTACCGGTTGTCCGCAGAAGCTTCCAGAGGTAATTGTATATATTACATTGAAATTAATTTAGCACACTTTACTTAATTGACACATTAACTGATCATTATTTGTTTAGGGCATTTCACTTTGCCGGCTATATTTATCGTCACCTACTCATCGAATGGTTGGCAAGGGAAAGGTACATAACTTTCTGGGAGACTTACTTCACCACAAACCGCTCCCTTCTGGATTTTTGAAAGTATCTATTGATATTACATTAGAGGGGAGTGCGTTGTTGCCTATACTAGATGATATTTCAGGCGCAACAGTGGTGGGAGACGCAGTAGGATCGTATGTGGCATGGCCGGCAAATCTGATTTGCATAGATGATGAGGTAGGTTGAACCTTTTAATACTCAAATGTTTTATGATTCATACATGAAAGTTATTCTTACATCTACATTTTCTTATTTACATGATGATCTTAGACTCCTACAAAATCCAAATCAAAAGATGATAGAATTATTGTGCGGGATACCGATTCAGCTGCATCAAAGGAACAGGTACTACTACAGTTACATGACTATCTTGTTATACAATATTAATTACTGAACTTATATATGACTTTTAGGTTCATGATCAGCAGTCACAACAAGTCAGCAAGGGTAAGATGCCTGAAACTTCCAAGGTTCCCAGAAAAGCAATTGTTCCTCGATTTAGGATGTGCCTTGAAACATTTGTCGGAACATCAAATGTGCTTGAGGGTGGCGTCCGTCAAATACATATGGAGGCAGGTATTTTCGGTTTTGAATATCCCGAAACAATTGCTAAGGAGGATTTTGATCAGGTTTTCAACCATTCTGAACTGGGCGTCGGTGTTATGCATTCATACATCAGGTACTTCGATCCATTTTAATTAAATAATTGAACATTTTAAAATTTGCTCGTTTAACTTAATATTCTAATATTGATTATGTTTTTTTAGGTTCTTGTATGACAAGTTATTGGTCCCGAATGAATTGACTTCAGTATTTGCATTCTTATCTGCTAGCTGTGTCAACTCACGTATAATAGACCAGTCACCAGATACAGTCAAAGAGTACACAGTGCAGAGATTTATGCGCGCGACTACGGAGAAATTGTTCTTGTTGCCATATAACACTGGCCATGGGTTAGATTTTATTCTAAATTCATTTATTATAATTGTTCGATTTTTCCCTTTCTATATATATAACATTTCCGTCTAAACTGTTGTCTTATTTTATAGTGGACATTGGTTGTTGATCGCAATTAATCCGACGAAAGAAATAGTGTATTATATAGATTCATTGGATGGCGATACAACAAAATATGAAAATCTGAGGAACTTTGTTGATACGTAAGTGATGACATATACTGTTGTCTTTAATTATATATCTTTATTTATTATGTGACATTATTCTAAATATGCGTTTATATTATGTTAGAGTTATACAAATATTCAGAGCACAAAGAGATGCAACGGTGCCAAAAAGTAAGGCTAACAACATCAACTGGATCAGAGTGGAGGTATATTCTCGCATGTTTCTACTTGATAAAACTATTTAAACTATATATCCGGATAAATGTTCGTTTGTTTTTTCCATTTATAGTGTCCTCGGCAGCGCAATGGTATTGACTGTGGATATTTTGTATTGCGCTTTATGAGGGAAAATTATTCTTTCTAGTCAACTTGAGATTCCAGTCCTGGTATGGATCAATTCATTATATAAGTTATATGATTCATTTTGATAATTATCCGATACTTCATCTGAGTAATTAGTTTTAAACTTAAATCTTATTCGATCTGTTATATTATGTAGTATTATGATGAATTCAAGTGTGCTACTTACACGAAAGCAAAATTGGAAGAAATTAAAGAGGAATGGTGTCAATTTATTCTTGGGTTGAGAATTGTATAGAGTTATCGGATTGGAAGACTTGTAATTATATGTGAATTGAATGTATTTGTGTTGTTGTAATTCTGAGGATCGAATTTTGTTGTAACATATTTAAACAGGTTTATGTGTATATTAAAATGTTTATGAACAAAGTCATGAGTTACAATGTATCCAAAGTTTTGAATTGTACATATAAGGCCAAAGTTTGAATTGTATATTTAAGGGCAAAGTTTGAATTTTATTTATAAGGCCAAAGTGTTGAAATAAAGGCCTGAATTATAAGCAGGTTTGTGTAATATAAGCAGGTTGTTGGTAAAATATACAAAACAGGGTGAATATTTTTAAAAAAAAATTTAAAAAACTGGGACATTAGACAGCACTTTTACATAAAAGCGCTGCTAAAGGTCACAAATATTACGCTACAAAAGTGTTGCTATTGGTTTGGAAGGGGGGGGGGGGGAGGGGGGTCTAAGACAGCGCTTTTTGAAATCGCTGCTAAAGGGGGGATGGTTGGGGGAATTATGCAGCGCTTAAAAAAGCGCTGCTAAAGGTGCTGCTGAAGGGAGCTTTTAGCAGCGCTTTTTCATTGAAAAAAAGCGCTGCCTTTACCTTTAGCAGCGCCACTTCTGGCAGCGCTTTAAAGCGCTAATAAGGTCTTTTTTGGCATAGTGTATATATATATATATATATATATATATATATATATATATATATATATATATATATATATATATATATATATATATATATATATATATATATATATATATATATATATATATATATATATATATATATAGAGAGAGAGAGAGAGAGAGAGAGAGAGAGAGAGAGAGAGTCAATGCATTTAATAAAAAACTTGTATAAAGTCAAAAATTTGATCAAAGAATTTACTCACGGATAGTGTGTCCCATTCATAGTATCTTCCCATCCTTTAGGTAGAACAATCTCGTTCATATAGGTATAAGAGTAAATGACTCTTGAATATTCTGCCCATGGTCTTCCTAGATAAACTTGTCCACTACCTTTCACAGTACATTTTTTAAAAGAAAATCCAGTATCTAACGATGATCTTGATCGCTTTTGAGAAGTAATATATCCTATGCTCCTAGCAATTGAATTTAGAGTGCATTCCTGAAATGAATCAAAAATTAAATTTTGATCAATTAAAAAACAAGCAATTAAAAAAAATAGCCCTGCAACAACTACAAGTAGCTTACAAAAAATCACGAGCACATTTGAATCAATCATAATAATTACATTTGATTCTACTGCTAGAACTAATAGCTAACCACTAGAACTAATATCTAGAAGTATAAATAATTGTGTAAACTATTATTCTATAACAAAAAGATTAATTTTATGAGAATATTTTACGCAACACATTTTTAGTAGTGGTAGAATATTATTCTGAAGACCTTGTAAGAAACAGAAATTAAAATTGGAAGAGTACCTCATATAGGGACCTTCCAAAACCAAAGATGAAATCAATAGAGCCTTCTATGAAGCAATTTTTGAAAAAATGAAGGCCTTTGTAATCATATAGAGTGTCTTGAACTCCTTATTAGGAGCTCTTCTTTCAGAAGCGAAGCTTGGATCATCCATTTGTTGAGAAGACCATCTGATAGATACTTCACTAATACCAAAGGTACTCTTTAGTAATAATATCTTTATTGTTGAAACATCAAGTCTTACACCCTTGACTCAACCTGCCTATGTCTTCCTCTGCTGATAGATCCTTTGTAAGTCATGAGTGGTGAAAATAAATTACCTCCCACTATCTTCTCTAAAACAGTCTTCAGCAATCTGCCACATCCATAAGACAATCTTCTCCCAGGGCTACAAAGTTCTTTCATCAGAAATATATGCAGCGGAAACACCAAAAGAACATCTTCAACAGCCCTAAACAAGATGTCAGAACCTTCAAAAAGTCATAGGAACTCCTATAACAGAGGGCACAACAGCAGATACAAGCTTCTCCTTAGCTCCATAAGCAGTAGCTCATCTACTCAGCAAGTCAACTACAACTTCTCCTTGTTCAAAACACCATAAAGCATCTCCCAAGATCTCATCCAGAACAGACAGGATGCCTGCTCTGATAGTAATTGAAATTTTGGTATGCAGATTTCAGATGTTCCAAGAACATTGATCTCTGCTTGAACAGAACAAGGACAGAGGGTAACCAATTTAAATTTCTTTAAATTGTACCAATGTCATGGCGTTTGTTGTAACATCTGTAGTCTGACAGAATATTTATCTAACCATTTAAAGTGCATAATTGTAAATGCAGAAAGATAAATAACACAATAATTGTTTACCCAGTCTAGTGACAACAACACCTACATCTGGGGGCTACCAAGCCAGTGAGGAAATTCACTATTAGTAGAATCAATTAAGAGTTAAACCTCCAGTTTACACTTCTCACTTAATCCCTACCCAATGACACTTCAACCTAGAGACACTCTAGACCTGAGTATATCCACTCACTCCCCCTAAATCACACAACAGTGATATCAAACAATTACAGAATTTAATATGAAGAGACACTTCATACACAACTTGATCTTGCTTCATAGCTTTGATCAAGGAACTCACACACTCTTGCTTCACAGGTTTGAGTGAAACACAACCTAGAATCTACCTAACCAAAACAATCATCCACCAGACAATTGCTTGGATTGTAAGTATTCCTAAACAGACTTTACACGTGAAGACAAACCTTCTTCACTTACCGATATGTCTACCACAATGTATCAAAAGATACAAAGGGTGACTTACAAGGACACACAAGGGACTCTCAAACCCTAGACCTTTATTTTACACTCAAGTTATTCTTGATGTGAGTGCTTAATTTCTTCTGCTTCTGCTCCTCCTTTTATAGCAATGCAGACTGAGCTTGAGCTTCTTCAAAGTAACAAACATTAGTTTTAACTAATTTCCACAATTCAAGGTGCTGTCAAATTAGGTCATGGCTTTTCATGATATGGTCAGCACTGCCTAGAATCTCTCATGAGATAACTTGGGAGTCATAACAGGTTACCTGAAGTATAGCTTGAGTTTCCTCATGCAATATAACAGAAAACTAACATGCCTGTTGTGCACGCCTGATGTCATACACTCAATGTCATATGACATCCAGTATGACATCTAACTCTCTTTGTGCTTAGCTGACAAACCTTGCCCTACTGAACACTCCTGTGAGTACAGAGTATGCCTAAGAGGGGGGGTGAATTAGGCTTTTAGGGACTTTTTCCAGTTTTTTTTGATATTCTTGAAATTTTACTGGTTAGGTTCTTGGTGATGAATGCAGTAGAAAGAAAAAAGAAAGTGGACACCAAGATTTATAGTGATTCCCCTCACAATCCGAGAGTACTCCACTCCCCTTTCAACACGAAAGAGAGTTTTCACTATTGTTTAATAAAGTACAACCTATCACACCATTAACCGGTGAGGCCTACTTTCAAACAATAAAAATCAACAAGTGTACAAGAACAATCCTCTTGTAAACACTCACCCTTGTGTCCAACAATCCTGGATCACAAGTCAAAAATACAAGTAATCTGAATACTTTGATTTGAGAGTAATAATGGTAATATCAATGCTGAGATTGATCTTCTCCTTCTGATCAAAGTTCACTCATTTAATTTCAACACAAGTGTTCAATGCTATGCATATGAAAGATATGATCAATATGAACACTTTTGAAAAATTTGAAAAGTATTTGAAAGTGGTGAATTTGATTCAAAGAATTGTTTTGAAATTGATTATTGGAGGATGTTTTTCCAATTTGAAAAACTCAGAATTTATATGTGTAAACACACCTTTTCCAACAGGTATATTTGAGTATAATTCAAAATATGAACTGGTATAATTTTCAAACCATTTTTGAACTTGAAACAAAGCCATTTTTCAAAATACGTTCAGTGTTAATCGGTTAACCTATATGGTTAATCGGTTAACACTTGAACGTTATACCAGAATATTCAAAATTTGAAATGGTTAACTGGTTAACCTATATGGTTAATCGGTTAACACTGCTATTTTTCAGAAAAATGCTTATAAAAATAGTGTTATACCAATTCTAATATTTTAAAAAGTATGCTTATGCAATGTGATCAAATGATAAGGAAGTTGAACACTTGTATATCAATTAAATTAATGGATTTTGATATACCATAGCTTGTGTCCAAAACTTGAAAGTTGATCAGTTAAATGTTCATGAAGCTTTGAATGTTGATCACTTCCATTCCACTTGATCTTGGTCTTTTGAAAGCGCTTGCCTTTTTGCACAGATGAAATATTCTTGATCTTGATTGTTGACGTCATCAAAACTTTGAGATGAAGCTTGCTTCTACAATCTCCCCCTTTTTGATGATGACAACCAAACTCATCTTGTGCAATTTTTGACGATGATTGGCAATGATCTTGTTTTCTCCCCCTATGTCCATGAACTCCCCCTATCGAATACATAGGCAAAAAATTCTGCACACATAGACATAAGAAAGCCAAAGCTCTTCTCCCCCTTTGTCATAAGCAAAAAGGAAGGAGCTTTCAAGAAAGAAAACTAGATTGACCAATAATGCAAGCAATCACAAGAATATGGAAGCAAAGCATAATGAAATTAAACGGCAGCAATACTGCGAATATTGTACGAGTTACAATGCCAAATAAAAACAGAGTTCAAACATAAATCAAAGCATAAAACATCAAAAACTAGAAAATAATGCAATAAAAAATATCAACAGCAACATATTCTCTAAAGATCCTCATCAGGCATATCCACATCATCTTCTTCCTCTTCTTCACTATCATCCTCTTTTTCAATCTCTTCATCCACAACTCGGGTGTTGGAATGTGGAGGGTTAAGAATAAGGTTTCTGAGGGAGGCAATGGCTCGGGAGGTCTCTCTATGCATATTCATTGACTCTCAATGCTGGTTCATCATGGTTGTATAGAGAAACTCACTTGTAAGACCCCCTTCAGGCATTGGATACGCGTGATGGACAGGACCGTCATCGGTATACCTGTAGGTACCGTCAGCCGCTTTGATGATACCAGTATTTTTGACAATGTTAATCTCATTGATCTCATTAGTTGCAGGTTTCATCTTGGAGGACGGTTCCCTGTTGAGGTCTAGTTCAGTTAATTCCAAGATTCTCGAAATAAACCGAGCATACGGTAACCGTGTGATGTACTAAAGTTGCTGCTGCAGATGATACATGATGGTCAGAATCCAATTGACCCTTATGCGATTCTTGATTGCGTACAATAGCTGCATCTCTAAGTCATTAATCTAAGAGTGGTAGGAATCCTTTGGGATGAGGACATAGCAGATAATGTAATGAAGCATTCGATCAGATACCGTCAGATTCTTGGCATAGCACAGCATACGAGCGGTGCGAGAGTTTGCAATAACTGTTTCTTTTGGGAACCTGCAAATCTGATAGTAATACTCCATTTTATCATAATTTGCCCAAGGTCCATCTACATGGTTTACACCTTTCCTCAGGAAGCAGCCTTTTGATGGAATCTTAAGGTGTCTAGCAAGGGTGGATAATTTCTCAACAAACTCATGGTCTCTAATGGTGGAACGGATCATGTGGTTCTCATCCATGTCCAGATATACAGCCATCTTACTCATAAAAGCTTTAACAAGATCAGGATAAATAATACCAGAGTCGGTGACGAACTTGTCGATGCGCTGATATTCCAATAGTGTAGGAAAGTCAAAAGAAATTGCAGGAAAAGCTCGAAGATTTACGTACTTTACTGGCAGAACTTGACGAACACGAACTTTGAAATCCATGCGCCTCTTTTTGGTGGTTTCCATTGGATGTTGTCATCATCAGATTCTGATGCATACTCAGAAAGCTTTCCCTTTCCTTTGCGTGAGGATGCCATGGATGAAAGTTTGAGAGAACTGAAGTTGTGGGTTCTGAGGAAGTTAGGGTTTAAGGAGGGAAGTTCCACAAAACCTTTTAAGAGTGGATAGGATTTTGGATATGGATTTGGATTCTTAAGAGAATATGGACCACATAAAAAATATGCATTTATCATATATAATATTTTCAAAAATTTAATTAATTTTTGTTTTTGATTTTTAGAAAATTTAACAGTGTTAATCGGTTAACCATATAGGCTAATAGGTTAACACATTAAAAAATTGAGTCATAATTGAAAATTTAACAGTGTTAATCGGTTAACCCATATGGTTAATCGATTAACACACTCGAAGTTTTGAAAAATACTTAAAAAACAGAATGCATACACATGAAAACACAACATAAATAATGCATACACATATTAGAGAAAAGGTCAGATGTCACCTTCATCAAGAATCCCAAGTTCTCGCTGAATTTTATAGAATGGTTCTTTCGCCAAAGGTTTGGTGAAGATGTCGGCGAGTTGATTGTGCGTGTCGACGAAAGTAACATCTACATCTCCATTCAATACGTGATCTCGAAGGAAGTGATGCCGGATATCTATATGTTTTGTTCTTGAATGCATGACCGGGTTCTTTGTAATATTGATGGCACTTGTATTATCACATCAAAGAGGAATGCAGCCGAGATCTATGCCGTAATCGAGGAGTTGTTGCTTGAGCCATAGAATTTGTGCACAGCAACTTCCTGCTGCAATATATTCCGCTTCGGCTGTACTGAGTGCCACACACGCTTGCTTCTTGCAGGCCCATGACACTAATGCATTCCCGAGAATGTGACATGTACCGCTTGTGCTTTTTCTATCGGTCTTACATCCTGCATAGTCAGCGTCAGAGTAACCAACTAAAGAACAAATACTACCTTTAGGATACCATAATCCGACGTTCATTGTCCCTTTGAGATACTTTATGATTCTCTTTACGGCTGTGAGATGCGATTCCTTCGGACTTGCTTGAAAGCGTGCACACAAACAAACGCTAAACATAATGTCAGGACGGCTTGCCGTCAAATATAGTAATGAACCGATCATACCTCGATATTTTGTTATATCAACTGGAGTACCAAATTCATCTTGATCAACGTACGTTCCGGATCCCATAGGAGTGGACATCACCTTGCAACTATCCATATCGAATTTGTTCAACAATTCCTTGCAATACTTGGATTGGTTGAGGAAGATGCCATCCTTTGTTTGCTTGAATTGTAGTCTAAGAAAATAATTCAATTTTGCCATCATGGACATCTCGAACTCTCCTTGCATCATAAGTGAGAATTCTTCGCAAAGCTCTTTGTTTGTTGATCCGAAGATGATATCGTCGAAATAGACTTGAACCAATAAAGTGTTTCCTTTGATCTTCTTTATGAACAACGTCTTGTCAACCTTTCCTTTTGTAAATCCCTTCTCACATAAGAAATTGCTAAGGCGGTCATACCATGCTCTTGGTGCTTGTTTTAGTCCGTAGAGTGCCTTTTTCAGTTTGTAAACATGTGAGGGATTCTTGAAGTCTTCAAAACCCGGAGGTTATTTGACGTAGACTTCCTCGTTGATGTAGCCATTCAAGAAAGCGCTTTTGACATCCATCTGGAACAACTGAAAATTCATAGAACACGCGTAAGCAAGAAGTAATCTAATTGCTTCTAACCTTGCTACCGGAGCGAACGTTTCATCAAAATCAATTCCTTCCTCCTGGTTGTAGCTTTGCGCGACCAATCTGGCTTTGTTACAAACTATGATCCCATTCTCGTCAAGTTTGTTCTTGAACACCCATCTTGTTCCTATGATGTGCTTATGGTCTGGTCTTGGTACAAGACTCCAAACTTGATTCCTTTCGAATTGATTGAGTTCTTCTTGCATTGCTACAATCCATTGGTCATCGTCTAAAGCTTCATCAATCTTGGTTGGTTCAATTTGAGATACAAAAGCCATGTTGAGACAAGCATCCTTTAGATTAAGTCGAGTTGCAACGCCTTGGCTAATATCACCAATAACTTTATCTATCGGGTGATCTCTATGCGTTCTCCATTCCTTCGGAAGATCTTGATGTTCTTCAATGATTTGAGTGACATCTTCTTGTGGTATTTCTTGATTCTTTGAAATCTCTTCTTGTTGTTGTGGAGAACCTACTATATCATCATCATCATTCATAATAATATTATCCTCTTTCGAGGGGTTAGTCTCATCAAACGAAACATGAATGGATTCTTCAATAATAAGTGTTCTCTTATTAAAAATTCTAAATGCTTTACTATAGAGAGAGTAACCAAGAAATATACCTTCGTCGGATTTCTCATCAAACTTACCGAGATTATCTTTGTTGTTGTTGAGAACAAAGCATTTGCATCCGAATATGTGGAAGAATGCTATATTTGGTTTTCTACCCTTGAACAACTCATACGGAGTCTTTTTCAGGAGTGGTCGAATATTGACACGATTGCTTACAAAGCATGTTGTACTAACTACATCTGCCCAAAAATATTTAGGAAGATTTGTGTCGCTGAGCATTGTCCTTGCAAGCTCTACCAGTGATCTATTCTTCCGTTCTACGACACCGTTTTGTTGAGGCGTCCTTGGTACTGAAAAATTATGAGAAATTCCATACTCTTCGCAAAATTCTTCAAAGTCTGAATTTTGGAATTCTCCACCGTGATTGCTTCTTATAGAGGCTATGGTGAGTGATTTCTCATTCTGAATTTGCTTTGCATATTTCTTGAATGCTTTAAAAGCATCACTTTTCTGCACTAAAATCAATGTCCAAGTGTATCGAGAGAAATCATCAACAATAACTAAGGCGTAGAAATTACCTCCTAAGCTTTTTGTTCTTGATGGACCAAAAAGATCCATATGCAACAATTGAAGTGGCCTTGATGTAGAAACCACTTGCTTGGATTTGAAAGTTGTCTTGGTCTATTTTCCCTTTTGACATGCATCACATAACTTATCTTTGATGAACTTTATCTTTGGGAGTCCAACAACTAGATCATGTTTTATCAATTTGTTTAGATGCTCCATGTGAATGTGAGCAAATCTTTTATGCCAAAGCCATGCTTCGTTGTTGTTTGCCATAAGACATTTTATCTTCAAGGAAGAGTCATCAAAAGAAATCATAAAAATGTTATTATATCTTTTACCTTTTAGAAAAATGTCATGAGTGACTTCATGTTCTATCAAGCATTCCTCCTTTGTGAAGTTGATTCGGAACCCTTTGTCACACAATTGACTTATGCTAAGTAGGTTGTGTTTAAGGCCTTCCACATAAAGAACGTCTTCGATGATTGTACATGGAGGAGCACCAATCGTTCCAACTCCAAGAATTTTTCCTTTATTATCATCACCGTAAGTGACATATCCTTTGGCCTTTAATGATAGACTTGAAAATTTGTTTATGTCTCCCGTCATATGCTTCGAGCAACCGCTATCAAGATACCATTGATTAGTGGTTGTCTTCAAGCATACCTACAACACAAAATTAAGTAGTGTTAGGTACCCAAATTGCCTTGGGTCCTTGATAGTTAGTACCTTTTTCAACCCACACATAATGCCCTTTAGCAACACCAATATTGCGCACATAGCAAGCATTAGGTGTATGGCCTTTAATTCTACAATAAGAACATGTAGGTTGAAAGTAACTTCTATATCTAGGAACATAATTCTTTTTCTTCGCAATGCTTTTCTTGTTATGATTTTGATGCTGAACTTTAGAAGTGTTGGCCTTTTCTTTAACAATTTGTTCACTTACTCTTACGAAAACGGTCTTATTGGTGCTTGGTTTTGAAAATTTAGAATATCCTAATCCACTTTTATCATTAGGATATCTTTGATGTTTTAGAATTTCTTCCAAGCCAATTTGACCTTTTTCGTATCTTTCTAAAACTCTTTTGAGTTGAACAATTTGGAAAGATAAAGACCCACACTTCTTACATACAAGACTTTGTTTTTCATCCATCAGTTTCTGTTTTTCATCTTCAATATTTTACATAAAAACAGAGTTTTGTTCTTCTAAAGATGAGATTCTTTTCTTTTGTGATGAGATGTTTTTATACAAAGTCTTGCACTCTTTTAGAAGTTCATCTATAATTTCTTGTGCATCATTATCATAAACAGAAAAATTACTACTAACCTCATTTTCTTCATCGGAGTGGTGAGAGGCCATTAACGCCATATTTGCACATTCATCGTTTTCCGATTCTGATGATGAACTTACTTTGTTGTCGTCCCATGCGACATAAGCCTTCTTTGTTCTGAAATCCTTCTTGCCTTTGAATTTTCCTTTATTTGCGAGTTTCGGGCAATCTGGCTTTATGTGACCTTGTTTCCCACATTCGTAACATGTAATTTCTTGATTTGATGTGGGTGCCTCCTTTTTCCTGAAATGTCTATTCTTTTTAGAAAAAGAGGAAATTTTATTATTATTAAAAAACTTACCAAGCTTCTTTACTAGAAGCATGAAATTTTCGTCTTCGGAAGATTCGTCATTTTTGTCATCCCTTGTGTCAATCTTCAAGGCAATTCCTTTGGACTTCTTGTCTTGACTTTCATGCTTCTCAAGCCTTCCAAGTTCTAGTTCATGCTCTTGAAGTTTACCAAATAAGGAAGCGGATGTCATTGTTGAAAGACTCTTCTTTTCCGAAATAGCGGTCACCTTTGGTTGCCATTCTCTTGTTAAGGATCTTAGGACTTTCAAGTTGAGATCATCATTGGTGAAGGTCTTCCCGAGGGAAATCAAATGATTAGTTAGATGAACGAATCTCTTTTGTAAGGCAACAATGGATTCACCAGGCTGCATACGGAACATTTCATATTCTTGACTTAAAGTATTAAGTCTTGATCTTTTTACTACGGTTGTCCCTTCATGCGTTTCTACTAGGGTGTCCCAAATTTCCTTTGCTGATTTACACTGTGATATACGGAAGAATTCGTCCATACTGAGAGCGCTTTGAAGTATGTTGATTGCTTTCTTCTCATTCAAAATTCTCTTTTTTTCATCTTCATCATATGAGGATTTTATCTTTGGAGTGCCTACGTTATTTATGACGCTCATAGGAACATGCAGACCAGTTTCTACGGTTTCCCATATACCATCTCCTTGAGCCTCAAGATGTGCCTTCATACGGATTTTCCAAAAGTCGAAGTATTCTCCAGAAAAGAGTGGTGGCTTGTTACTGCTTCCACCATCTTTGAAAACCGGGTTAGTACTAGCGGAAGCCATTAGGATCGATAGGAACAGGTTACCTTAACCTGCTCTGATGCCAATTGTGAGTACAGAGTATGCCTAAGAGGGGGGTGAATTAGGCTTTTAGGGATTTTTTCCGGTTTTTTTGATATTCTTGAAATTTTACTGGTTAGGTTCTTGGTGATGAATGCAGTAGAAAGAAAAAAGAAAGTGGACACCAAGATTTATAGTGGTTCCCCTCACAATCCGAGAGTACTCCACTCCCCTTTCAACATGAAAGAGAGTTTTCACTATTGTTTAATAAAGTACAACCTATCACACCATCAACCGGTGAGGCCTACTTTCAAACAATAAAAATCAACAAGTGTACAAGAACAATCCTCTTGTAAACACTCACCCTTGTGTCCAACAATCCTGGATCACAAGTCAAAAATACAAGTAATCTGAATACTTTGATTTGAGAGTAATAATGGTAATATCAATGCTGAGATTGATCTTCTCCTTCTGATCAAAATTCACTCATTTAATTTCAACACAAGTGTTCAATGATATGCATATGAAAGATATGATCAATATGAACACTTTTGAAAAATTTGAAAAGTATTTGAAAGTGGTGAATTTGATTCAAAGAATTGTTTTGAAATTGATTATTGGAGGATGTTTTTCCAATTTGAAAAACTCAAAATTTATATGTGTAAACACACCTTTTCCAACAGGTATATTTGAGTATAATTCAAAATATGAACTGGTATAATTTTCAAACCATTTTTAAACTTGAAACAAAGCCATTTTTCAAAATACATTTAGTGTTAATCGGTTAACCTATATGGTTAATCGGTTAACACTTGAATGTTATACCAGAATATTCAAAATTTGAAATGGTTAACCGGTTAACCTATATGGTTAATCGGTTAACACTGCTATTTTTCAGAAAAATGCTTATAAAAATAGTGTTATACCAATTCTAATAGTTTAAAAAGTATGCTTATGCAATGTGATCAAATGATAAGGAAGTTGAACACTTGTATATCAATTAAATTAATGGATTTTGATATACCATAGCTTGTGTCCAAAACTTGAAAGTTGATCAGTCAAATGTTCATGAAGCTTTGAATGTTGATCACTTCCATTCCATTTGATCTTGGTCTTTTGAAAGCGCTTGCCTTTTTGCACAAATGAAATATTCTTGATCTTGATTGTTGACGTCATCAAAACTTTGAGATGAAGCTTGCTTCTACAACTCCTGCAGAATATTCTTCATACCAGTAGAACCAAGCATATTGTAGTTTCCTAAAAAGTCTCAAAGATCCTTTTTATGAACCGCAACTAAATCTGCACTTTGTTCCTACTAATTCTCTTTGGCCTGCACATACTGATGAGGTATATCCGAAGCACTTCTGCCAAGTGATATACACTAGCAGCTCCTTCTGTTGTCATGCAGCTATGTCCTGCTTAAAACACATGACATCACACCTCACTCACCACCTGTGAGGAACTTCATCACAACTCAACCTGTTGTGGCTACTGCTAACACATAGCAGCAGTGATACTCAGTATGACATTCATGACAGTAGTTATGTCATCAGCTCCTGCTAGCTCCTTCTGCATCCATGACATCCTTAACCGCAGTTCTGTTACCAGCTCCTGCTTGCTCATGCTGCATCAGTAGCAATGTCACGAGTCATCAGCCCCTGCTCCACCACTACTCCTGCTATTTCTCACACATGACAGTAGTTCTGTCATGACAGTAGATGGATGTCACGATATTCAGCATGACATTCACATTAAAACACTCCACAACAGTTCTGTCACCACAGTAGATGGAGTTGTTATAACAACCTGCTTATCATTAGTGTAGGATCATGTTATACCAAAATTTAGCCAATCATAGAACCATAGAAACATGGAACTAACATTGGGGATGACATCAAAATATTAGTCGGTGACTAATACATCAAGTTTTAAGACTTCCTCTCGTAGCTCTCCTCTCTCTGTGACGTTATTCCTACGTTGCTATCAAGTATCATGAGCTTGTGCCAGATCTTGTTGTACAACAACTTAAGTTACCATCGTTTCTCCGTTTCTCTTCGATAGATTGTTTCTTATTTCTCCTTTGTTGTGTCGATTTTTTCTTTTCTGTAAGTGAGAGACATAGTTGCAAAATTTCCCCCCTCCCCCCGATTGTGTTGTTATGCTTGGTTATTTCATGAGAAGGAAGGGGAAAACTGTATTCTTGATTTCATGTTTGGGTTTGTAACTTTATGTATTGCTATTTCATGCTATTCGTAAGGATGAAGATTCAATGTCGTAAAAAATATTAGAGATTTGATAGTATAATTCAAACATGGTTTTAGTTATTTGAATTTCTCCATTTTTGCAAAGTTTGGTCTCTGAGGAGTAGGTTTCATCATGTTTTGCAGATGACATAATTTTTGAAATGAAATCGTGTATCCAAGTGATGAGAATCAAATTGTTTTTTTTTTTGTTCTTCTTGTATTATTTTGATTAATGAAAAGAACAGTGCGAAAGAGATGAAGAAGGAGTGCAAATGAAAAAGAAAGTCTGAGTATGTTTATTTCCTCTTAATCCATTGACACATGTCTTATTATCACTGGTTGATGGTTAATGTTGAAAAGTTAAACCAATATTTTACTTTTTGTTTTTTAATTGTTTTTTATATTTACATTATTATTATTATTATTATTATTATTATTATTATTATTATTATTATTATTATTATTATTATTATTATTATTATTATTATTATTATTATTATTATTTAGGTTTAGCATAAGTTTTATAGTTAGGCCATTTGGATGTGAGATGGTAGACCCATTAATCATGACACCTCCTATAATTTGAAATAAATATACGTTGTTTTTATTTGATTTTTATTGCACTTAAATAGGTTTTTTAATTCGTGGATTCGACAATGTTATGTCACTGAAATTTTCGATACATTGATAAGATATTTTTGTCGTGTTATGATCTTTGATTAAGACATTTCACTCATTTGTCATTACGCACAAACCGGTTTGAGCACATGGTTAACTCGCTTCGATCATTTTGCACTCGATCTTGTTGCTTATTTATTTTTAATTAATCTAATTAATCAATTAAGGTTTTGTTTAATTAGATTAGTTTATTAATCAATTTTAATTAACATGATTATTTGATTACATTAATTTTTAATCAAACAATTTTAATAATTAATTTTCTTTAGCTTAATTAAATGATTTAATCAAAGTTTATTCAATTTATTTTGTTAAATAAATATTGAACTCCTTATTCCACTATCACAAATTCAAAATCATTTAAAAATCAAGCCCATTCAATCTCATTCCTATTCAAAATCATTTCAAAATCATTTTCATAACTCAATAGAATAAAATATGATAAAAGAGAAAAGAATACCATACGTGCAAAATAAAAAAAAATTATTGTAAAATCTGAAAAAACAATTAACATCAGTTTCTAATGAAACTTTAAATACATGAACAATACTAAAGTGTAGGACTAACATGCATTTTTATTATATATTTAACTAATAGTAAATAGTAAATTAAAGTTATTGTTATAAATAGAAATATTATTTTAATTAGGGTTGATAAGCCAAGTTTCTCCTTCAATAAAATGAATTTCAAGAAATGGTTGAACCTCTTCATCTGTTAGATTTCATGCCCATGGAGCTCTTCCGGAAAAATTAGATCCAGGTCCGCTACATATATACTTACCATAGGATATTGTCTTGCTGCATTTATAGTCAATGCATTTAATAAAAAACTTGTATAAAGTCAAAAATTTGATCAAAGAATGTACTCACGGATAGTGTGTTCCATTCATAGTATCTTCCCATCCTTTAGGTAGAACAATCTCGTTCATATAGGTGTAAGAGTAAATGACTCTCGAATATTCTGCTCATGGTCTTCTTAGATAAACTTGTCCACTACCTTTCACAGTACATTTTTAAAAAGAAAATCCAGTATCTAACGATGAACTTGATCGCTTTTGAGAAGTAATATATCATATGCTCTTAGAAATTGAATTTAGAGTGCATTCCTGAAATGAATAAAAAATTAAATTTTGATCAATTAAAAAACAAGCAATTAAAAAAAATAGCCCTGCAACAACTACAAGTAGCTTACAAAAAATCACGAGCACTTTTGAATCAATCATAATAATTACATTTGATTCTACTGCTAGAACTAATAGCTAACCACTAGAACTAATATCTAGAAGTATAGATAATTATGTAAACTATTGTTCTATAACAAAAAGAGTAATTTGATGAGAATATTTTATGCAACATATTTTTAGTAGTGGTAGAATATTATTCTGAAGACCTTATAAGAAACATAAATTAAAATTGGAAGAGTACCTCATATAGGGACCTTCCAAAACCAAAGATGAAATCAATAAAGCCTTCTATGAAGTAATTTTTGAAGAAATGAAGGCCTTTGCGATCATATAGAGTGTCTTGAACTCCTTATTAGGAGCTCTTCTTTTAGAAGCCAAGCTTGGATCATCCACTTGTTGAGAAGACCATCTGATAGATACTTCACTAATACCAAAGGTACTGTTTAGTAACAGTATCTTTATTGTTGAAACATCAAGTCTTACACCCTTGACTCAACCTGTCTATGTCTTCCTCTGCTGATAGATTTTTTGCAAGTCATGAGTGGTAAAAATAAATCACCTCCCACTATCTTCTCTAAAACAGTCTTCAGCAATCTGCCACAACCATAAGACAATCTTCTCCCAGGGCTACATAGTTCTTTCATCAGAAAAATATGCAGCGGAAACACCAAAAGAACATCTTCAACAACCCTAAACAAGATGTCAGAACCTACAACAGATCATAGGAACTCCTATAACAGAGGGCACATCAGCATATACAAGCTTCTCCTTAGCTCCATAAGCAGTAGCTCAACCATTCAACAAATCAGCTACAACTTCTCCTTGTTCAAAACACCAGAAAGTATCTCCCAAGATCTCATTCAGAACAGACAGGATGCCTGCTCTGATACCAATTGCAATTCTGGTATGCAAATTTCAGATGTTCCAAGAACATTGATCTTTGCTTGAACAGAACAAGGACATAGGGTAACCAATTTAAATTTCTTTAAATTGTACCAATGTCATGACCAATGTCATGGCGTCTGTTGTAACATCTGTAATCTGACAGAATATTTATCTAACCATTTAAAGTGCATAATTGTAAATGCAGAAAGATAAATAACACAGTAATTGTTTACCCAGTTTAGTGACAACAACACCTACATCTTGGGGCTACCAAGCCAGTGAGGAAATTCACTATTAGTAGAATCAATTCAGAGTTAAACCTCCAATTTACACTCCTCACTTAATCCCTACCCAATGACACTTCAACCTAGAGACACTCTAGACCTGAGTATACTCACTCACTCCCCTCAATCACACAACAGTGATATCGAACAATTACAGAATTTAATATGAAGAGACACTTCATACACACCTTGATCTTGCTTCACAGCTTTGATCAAGGAACTCACACACTCTTACTTCACAGCTTTGAGTGAAACACAGCCTAGAATTTACCTAACTAAAACAATCATCCACCAGACAATTACTTGGATTTCAAGTATTCCTAAACAGACTTTACATGTGAAGACTAACCTTCTTCACTTACCAATATGTCTACCACAATGTATCAAAAGATACAAAGGGTGACTTACAAGGACACACAAGGGACTCTCAAACCCTAGACCTTTATTTTACACTCAAGTTATTATTATTATTATTATTATTATTATTATTATTATTATTATTATTATTATTATTATTATTAATATTAATATTATTATTATAATTATTATTTAGGTTTAGCATAAGTTTTATAGTTAGGCCATTTGGATGTGAGATGGTAGACCCATTAATCATGACACCTCCTATAATTTGAAATAAATATATGTTGTTTTTATTTGATTTTCATTGCACTTAAATAGGTTTTTTAATTCGTGAATTCGACAATGTTATGTCACTGAAATTTTCGATACATTGATAAGATATTTTTTTCGTGTTATGATCCTTGATTAAGACATTTCACTCATTTGTCATTACGCACAAACCGGTTTGAGCACATGGTTAACTCGTTTCGATCATTTTGCACTCGATCTTGTTGCTTATTTATTTTTAATTAATCTAATTAATCAATTAAGATTTTGTTTAATTAGATTAGTTTGTTAATCAATTTTAATTAACATGATTATTTGATTACATTAATTTTTAATCAAACAATTTTAATAATTAATTTTCTTTAGCTTAATTGAATGATTTAATCAAAGTTTATTCAATTTATTTTGTTAAATAAATATTGATCTATTTATTACACTATCACAAATTCAAAATCATTTAAAAATCAAGCCCATTCAATCTCATTCCTATTCAAAATCATTTTCATAGCTCAATAGAATAAAATATGATAAAAGAGAAAAGAATACCATACATGCAAAATAAAAAATTTTATTGTAAAATCTGAAAAAACAATTAACATCAGTTTCTAATGAAACTTTAAATAGATGAACAATACTAAAGTGTAGGATTAACATGCATGTTGATTATATATTTAACTGATAGTAAATAGTAAATTAAAGTTATTGTTATAAATAGAAATATTATTTTAATTAGGGTTGATAAGCCAAGTTTCTCCTTCAATAAAATCAATTTCAAGAAATGGCTTAACCTCTTCATCTGTTAGATTTCGTGCCCATGGAGCTCTTCCGGAAACATTGGATCCAGGTCCGCTACATTTATACTCACCATAGTATATTGTTTTGCTGCATTTATATATAAAGTTAGTCGATGCATTTAATAAAAAACTTGTATAAAGTAAAAAATTTGATTAAAGAATGTACTCACGGATAGTGTGTTCCATTCATAGTATCTTCCCATCCTTTAGGTAGAACAATCTCGTTCATATAGGTGTAAGAGTAAATGACTCTCGAATATTCTGCCCATGGTCTTCCTAGATAAACTTGTCCAGTACCTTTGACAGTACATTTTTTAAAAGAAAATCCAGTATCTAACGATGAATTTGATCGCTTTTGAGCAGTAATATATCCTATGCTCTTAGCAATTGAATTTAGAGTGCATTCCTGAAATAGATCAAAAATTAAATTTTGATCAATTAAAAAACAAGCAATTAAAAAAAATAGCCCTGCAACAACTACAAGTAGATAACCACTAGAACTAATATCTAGAAGTATAAATAATTATGTAAACTATTATTCTATAACAAAAAGATTAATTTGATGAGAATATTTTATGCAACACATTTTAAGTAGTGGTAGAATATTATTTTAAAGACTTTATAAGAAACAGAAATTAAAATTGGAAGAATACCTCATATAGGGACCTTCCAAAACCAAAGATGAAATCAACTGAGCCTTCTATGAAGCAATTTTTGAAAAAGTGAAGGCCTTGGTGATCATATAGAGTGTCTTGAACTCCACGGAATGTACAATTGTAAAAAGCAGATTTGTTACCAGAAATGCGAAGCGCAACAGCTTGTTCTACTTTCTTTCCAAAATATGAAGCAGAGTTCTATTTAACAGATAAATAAACTTAGTGAGCAATTATTTTTATCATAATTAATTTCCATGTTGTTTCTTAAATATTTGTAAAAACAATGATATATAATAAGAGCATAAATAATTTGTAGGATATTTTTGAATAAATACTAGGTTAGTTTATTATGTAAGTACCTCAAATGTAATGTTGATGGCCATAAAGCAGTTGAAGTTTCAAATAATATATTTGAGTAAATATTACGTAGAAGAATTTGGCAAATTTGTTATATACAAGTCAAGATCCAAATTAAGAGATTTATTTTATCAATTGTAGTGTGGATTTGTTATGGTATGAACTCTTGAATATAATTTTCAAATAACCAGGAACTATGCAGGTTCAAATGGGAAACCATTAAAGAGTGCATGTAGGCTAAGCGAGGACGAACGCCGAAGCAATATAAGTCTCAGTGTCATCTCTCTAACTCTTACTCTTACATTTAAATTTATATTGATTGCATGCTAGATTTTTCAATTCCTTCATTTTATATCATTTTGTTCTTAATAGCAATTTATTACGTAAAACTTTTGGTTTTGATGGAATTGGATAACTAGTCAAGCTATTCTTGTGATTGATAAATCTGAAAACAAATTGAATATTATAATTCCACACATTGAATTAATTGTGTACACTCCTTGGGACTACACATATTGAATCAATTCATACCAAGTGTTTTATTATTATAATTTTAGATATTTGTGAAATAAACTGTGTTAGCTACCTTGATCATATTCAATTGTATAATTTTAATTTCGTTTCAAACCTTCCGCTCGCAACTCATTTTTAAAAACACTCTGATTTTGAAAAATGGAGGTTACTATTTTTAATTTGGGTCAATTCACCCCTTCTAGACCGTTTTGCTACTTCCATATTGTTAGCTCCTAATTTCGACGCCCCGTTTAGAAGAAAGGAATTCAAGATAAAAGGGCAAGGGTAAGTTGAGAACGAAAGATTGGTCGAAAGATGTAAAGCAGCCAAAAGAAGAAGTCGAAGAACTCACCCAAAAGTTAGGAGTTCGACCGCTTGCAGTTGTGAATGGTTCGTCGAAGGATTTGAAATTCAAAAGTTGGAGGGAACGGTTTTGCTTGCTAAATACTTAAGAAGACACGTGACACCTTATGAGCAGTAAATCCATGCATTTGTGATAAGTGGCGATAGGAGGTGATGTTGGAGGTTATTAGAAGTTATTTTTTACTACTATAAATAGGATGTCTTAGACATAGGCAAAGGGTGTTGTAATTTACTATTGTACAAATTACTCTTAAAATTACTCCAAGTATCCGAGCGTAGAGAAAGCGAGTATTATAGAGAATGTACGTGATGTAAACACACCATCTTTTCACCTAATGAAATTTACTTTATTTTGCTTTAAACTTTATAAAGTCTTTATTGTCTTTGCACCTTTCTTCCTCACTTTCTTTATTATTCCTCTTTTTCCTATGCAATTCCTTTCTCTTCGCCCTCAATCTAATTTCTCCTCTCTAAACAAACTTCTTTCTCTCTTTTATTGAAAGCATTATTTTATTTTCTAAGTTATTCCGTAGTCGAATAGATGTTTCTTTAAGATTCTTTCACCCCAATACTGTTTGAGTGTGAAACTTGGATAGATTTTCAAAACGAGAGCCTTTAGCACATGTCCTAGGATCAATCTGATCGATCCTGTGAGTCACCAAAGTTAGATTTGGAAGACCAGCGGTTGTTTTCCGATTTTCAAGAGAAACACATATTCACAGCTAACATCTTCTCATTCACGTGGTCTAAAATTGGTTTCAACATATTTCAAGAAATTCGAACATTCCACCCACACCCTTCTGAATTTTATAATAGATTCATCATATAACTCCTTAGTAGAAGAATTTATTATAACATTACAAGCATTCGTTATGCTTTCCAATATTACACCAGGTTTGACCAATTTGTTTTCTTCAATTTTTATATGTTTGCTCTCTACCACGTACTTAAGTCTAACTCTCATATTTTTGGTTATATGATACTTACATAGTAAAACATATCATGTAGGAAACTATTTTGCAACTGAATTCATCAAAACTGTATCGCGATCAGTAATAATCACACGTGGCATGTTATCTTGAGATTTTAACATAATCCAACACAGTTCCAAAACCCAGGAAAAATTATCCTCTTTTCACTCTACAAAAATGCAAACCCAACTGATAAAATACATATCTATAGAAGTAACACCAACAATTTCAAAAAATGGAAGTTTGTAATTGTAGGTCTTATATGTTGAATCAATAATTATCAGCACAGTGGAAAATATGTTAAACATATTGATGGAATCCACATGAGTCCAACATATATATGAAATAATTTTTTCCTACCTCACTGTTGCACCCCAAAATTTGACCAACAATTATTCACCTATCAAGTGTTTGAAGGTTGATACCTTCATCAGAAAGTTCAAGAGATCCTCAGAGGAATTGGTTGAAACCAAGGTTGTGTGCTCCATAGCTTGAGAGTTGTGGGAGCTCCTCAGATGATTCTGAGACTTTAAGAATGGACTTGAAGCTTTGAGAAAGTCTATGAGATGTCTTGAAAGCCATCATGGAGCCTAGAGAGGTCATTATGCAAGAATTCAGAAGATTCAGCCATGAGTGGTGAAATTAGGGTTTTGACTGGGTCAACCCTAAGTCAACTGAAGATTTGGAGAAGGTTGAGACCTAATCCAAGGTCCATGAGATCATGGAATGATGTATGGAGATGTTATAAAGATGATTCCTAGACCAACTCATCATGATTGAGGAGTTTGAGAAATTTTGAGTTAGGGTTTCCAAGGATTGTCAGTGAAAAAACCCTAATTTGACCCCTATCTTCCAGGAAGTTTTAGCTCAAGATGTGATTGATATCTCATCTTCCCCACAACATGAATGTTGTATAGCTTGTTCTTAGCTTCAATTTGAGTGGTAGAAGTCCTTGATAGGAGTTGTAGAGCTCAAGTTATGGTTTTGACAAATTACAGGTCAGCTGAGGTGTGTGAATCTGGGTCCTTGAAAGTCACCCAACTTGCAGACAACTTTTGCCCTAGTAGGATGATTCCTATGATTTCTTGGACAACATGAATGTTGAAGAGAATCTTCTTAGCTTTCTATAGATTACTAGAAGTCCTTTATAGGATTTGTAGAACTCAACTTATGGTTTGAACAAGACAGGGGTATTTTGGTCATTTGGTGATTATAGGTCATTTTAAGCAAAGGCCATATCTCCTAGTTCCAAGCCTAAAATGAAAAAACTCAAAACATCAAAGTTGTCCAAAATGGGATTTTAAGCCTATAAAAGTGGTCATGAGTTATTGAAAAAGCTTGTAGCAAGGATTTACAAGATTGGGTAAAAATGACCTAAAAATGGCTTATAAGTTGAAAAAGTTGAAATGGAATTTTGGTTTAGGAGATGTACAAATCCAAAATGGGTCATCCAATATGTCATTTTGACTCCAAACATTATTTTAAAAACAATGGTTCAAGTAGAATTTTGATTTGAAGCATAGAAATGGGGGTTACTTTGTAATGTTGTTACCAGCATATTAAGGCAACTTGACAAAACTTCACCAAAGGCAAGGAAGTGCATGTTTTTCACTCATTCTTTCTCAATATCTCTTGTAAGGAGATTTTAAAGCCAATTTGACAAGCTTAAGGCATGAGATAAGGGATATCCAATGTATCACTTCAAGAGAAGTTCTAAAACTTTCTAGATGATTCCATAAGTTTCTAGATGAATCTAGACTCTTCTTTGGATTGCTATAAGAAGGGTAGATCACCATGAGAAGAAGGTTGGTGATGGTTGTTGGTGATTGGTGAGGTTAGAGTGCAAAAGAGTGAAATTCTTCCATTTGCAATTCCACAACAAACTTCCATTCTCTGCCATTTCCATTCTTTTCTTCTCCACAAACACATTCTTTTGATCCTTATGATTACTTGCATACTGAGTTAGAGGAAGATCCATGGAGATTTGAAGCTTTGTTGAAGAATTTGCAAGAAAAGCATATTGATATCAAACACAAGATTCAAGCATTGTTCATCAATCTTTTTGCATACAGAATTCTTATCTTCCATTAAAGATCAATCAGGGAAGGTTGCAGGCATTGAATTGGAGTGAAACCATATCCACCATTACAACTTGACAGGTTGGTAATTTTACTCGTATCACCTTATTTATATGCATTCCATCATAGTTCTAGGGTTAGACTTGTTAAGATAAGATAGAGGACTGTTTTCTGAGAATTTGAGGAAGTTTCATGAAGTTCCATGGCAGACCCCAATTTCTTTCAGTTTCAAGAATGAGTCGTGTGTTGGGTATTGATGGACATGGTATGGTTTAGAATGGTCAGGGTAATATGAGGAACAGGATTATACCATTAGAATTAAGTTGCATTAAGGTTGACCACAGAGAATTATGGTTGAACCCTAATCTTCACGCATTCTGTTTGGATAATGCAAGGCATTTCAGAGAAAGTTATGGTCATGGCTGTGTTCCTGGGAGTGAGTAGAATAATTTTGGCGTTGGAATTATTTGATTTCATGGTCACACGAAGGAGAACGAGTAAGGTGAAGATCCCTGCATGGAGGGAGGGTTTTCTGAAACCCTAGGTTGAGTTGGAGAAGACGATCCCTCCACCGTTGGATCACTCCTCTTGATTGACTTTGTAGCATCATCGTGCGGTCCTTGTTCAAACTTGGAGAACGGAGGGAAACCCCACGCTGCAACGCAGCGTTTCATTAAAACTGAAACCATGGGCCTCAGAAACTTGTGCTATTGGCACCCCACCCAGAAGCCCAATCCAATTTTTAACTAAAAAACATTGTTATTCATACCGTCGTTTTACCAATTTCTGTTTAATTTTTCCTTCATTTTCTGAGCGCAGGTGGGCCTTAATATTTTAATATCTGCACCACCCTTTCCTGGCCCAATGGTCAATATAACTGGGCGCAGTTACTCATGACACCCCCATCCCTTTTTCTTATATTTTCATATTTTAATTTCTTTTATATTTCTTGCATTTTAATAAATTCATATAAAATAGAAAAATTAATATTTTTCACTTATTGTTTTTTTCACATATTCATAATCATGTCTAGAAAAATGTAAATAAATAAAATTCCATTTTATTTTTCTTTTAATATTTTTAGCATATTATTCTTGTAAATAGTATTTTTAATTGATTTTAGTTAATACATAATTTTGTAGGATTTGTTTTAGGACTTTCCCTTAGGATTTTTAAGCCATTCTTTTTGGCATAGTTAGATATTGAATCATAGATCACATGGGATTTAATTTGCAATTTGTAGATTAAAATTTGATATAGTTTGCTTGTTTGACATTTAGGTGCTCAAATTAGGGTTTTAGGTTGTATAAGTAGATTTGAACCATTTTGTTTTGGGGTTTATAGGCCAAATTAGTGTATGGGGAATATATGGGTTAAGGGTAAGTATGTATAGAGTCCCCTAGAATTTTGCTAGAATATTATATGGTATTTTAGTTTTTTTAGTTGATTTTTGAATGTATGGTTAGTATGTGTGTTGCTTAAAGGCATAGTTTGTATTATTGTGTTTGTTTTTCTTCTCCTTTGAGTGTGTGAGCTTTAAAGGTTGATTTGAAGACCTTGTGGATCATCATTGAAGCTTTGAAGACCTTGCAGAAGAGTTTAGCTTAGATTTTGTTGTTTTGTTTATAGGATCATAAATGCATAGGTAGAGCTTTAGATAGAATACTTCTATTCAATAAACAAGGAGGGTCTTGTTCACCTCCTTTCTCCTCTATGACATAAAGTCCCTTAAGGGTATTCACCTCTCTCCTTTAGAGGGATTAGTGACCTTGCCCTCTGAGGTAGAACTTTGAGAGAGCCTTTCCTTTTGATGTTAAGTCCTCAATGGCATCCTTTGGAAGTCAGTGAGCACTGTAACATCCTCACCTCATCTTGTTGACTGAATCTTGTTTGCTGGAGCATTTGAGCCATTGAAGATAGAAGCTGAAGCTTTGAAGAGGATGATTCCTTGAAGATTGTTGAAGTCTGAAGACTCTGTGAAGATCAAGTTGATACCTGAAAATCCCTGAAGATAGTGAAGCCTGAAGGTGGAGCTGATCAAAGAAGTTGAAGCTTAAGGGAGAAGATGAGTTGAAACTCATATTGTAGGGTTGATACCTGGAAAGCAAGTGATCTCTGAAGTCTGAAGACAGGATTGCTGCTGGAGGAGCTGAAGCTTTCTTTTGTTTTTCTTTTCTGTATTGTTTGTTTTGCTTGATTTGTCTGTTGCATTAGAATAAGTCCATCTAGAATAAGTTCAGTCTAGGAGCATGATTGCATTAGAGGGTGAGTTGCTCCCTCTGCTTGTATTGTTATTGCATGGCTTTGCTTGCGGGTATTCGGTAGAGCCCAACTCCCTTGCCCATGTGTTTATTTTGCTGATAGCATGTTTTTCTTTTATCTGTATGATTGCAGTTTACTGTCTATTTTTCAGTAATGATTACTGTTATTTCATGACTGGCTTGAGGTCGAGACGAGCTTGTGGAGGCTGAAGCCCCACACACATTTCCTCCCTCACTTGCATTGCATGCATTTTACTGTTAAGCTGATGCTTTGTCTGTTTTGGTGTATCATTGACATGATCCCTTAGGACTCTCATTTCCTTTGATAAGGATTTGATGATAGACTTTTAGGTTGAAACCTATGCATGTAAACATCTAGGAGTTCCCTGTTCAAACCTCAACCATAGGATGAATCCATGGCATGATAACAGTAGGACTTGATAGTCTCCCTCCTAGTTGGGCCTGTTCTCTTCTCATCTCAAACAGTTTAAGATACAGTAATCATGAATGATTTCTTTCGTACGTTACGAGCCTTAAGCTATCTGAGAAAGGGTTGTGGGAGAGTTTCTTTCCCATAGTCTGGATGTTTAGTACGGTACCCTTTGGGTGACATGCGACGCATTCACTCTCAGGTCATTGTCTCTAGCGCGGTTGAAATCGCAAACACAATAAAAAACACTTCTTTCGTAAAAAACAGGAAATAAACCGTAGTTTCCCGAACTACGTGAGCTCTGATCTTCCATGCTGTGTGGAAGTACGTAGGCATAGGATGCGATATCCTAGCGAGCAACCTTCCCCACCTTCACCCGTAGTAGGCCGAACTACGTTGACTCTGATTTCTCATTCTCTGATGAGAATACGTAGGCATAAAGTGCGACGCTTTGCCGAGTCATTTTTCTTTTCTTTTTCAGCCAGCCTTGATAGGTAGATAGATTATAACCAACCCGTCCAAGTAAACAAACAAGCGAGGATCCCGTCGAGTACGACGGACGTGAGGGGTGCTAATACCTTCCCCTTGCGTAACCGACTCCCGAACCCAGACAATGGTTGCGATGACCTTGTCTTACCCCTTTTCGTCAGGTTTTTCCGATCGTTTCCTTTCCCGCTCTGAGGGATAAATAACGAAAGGTGGCGACTCTTCTGTCATGCCGGCACCTTATTTTCGCGCAAGCGTCACTCACACACTATATACCTATATACATAATGATTATCATATAACATCTTCAAAAATTGTGGCATTTTAGGTCTTGGATCTCTTATCATCTTATTATTTTGGATGTAAATATTATGTACTTACCTAATATTTGAGAACCTTTTGGATCTTTTCCTTTTCAAAGTTGTGAGTATGTTTTTAGAATGAACCGTGTTCAATGTCATGTCAAAAATAAGTTTCTTCTCTTCGAAATTCATACGAAATACATTCAGATGGCCGACTAAGTTGTGACACAAAGCATGGTTCTGTATAACATAAATCACATTTAATATCCATGTATTATCATCGATATTTCCTTGATCTGGTGTCATTTTGATTCAACCTCCAAATAGATTCTTTATAATTGCCAACTCTTTACATCTCATTGTAACAAATGTATGTCATTAATCAGAATCATAATCTGACTTCCTAATAACAATGTCAAACCCTAATTTAATAGCCTATATGCTGACCAATTGAAGGATAGTGTTCACGTATAGAATAATCCAGTTTATTGGTGTTGCACCCTAAAATTTGCTCAACCTTATTAGCATTTGCATATAGAGTCATGTACATAGGTTACTCATCTGCATAGCATAAGCATAGCAAGTCATTCAACAGGGGACCAATCATTATTCTCATCTCTAGAGGCCTATCAAGAGGTTATTATCCTAATTCCATCTCATTCAAGTCATTAGAAAAGAATTTGAGAGCAGAGAGTTCAGCAGATCAAGCCTTGAGTCTATCTCCTATCTGAGGGTATCTGAGGGTCAACAAGGGGGTTGTGAGCTATGAATGGAAGACATGGGGAGTATCTAGACATCTTGGAGGACTTAGAAAGTCAATTGGAGAAGAAAACAAGTTGTTGATGTGATCACAAGAGTTGCAGTTGAAAACAGTCAACTAGGGTTTCATCTGGGTCAACCCTAGGTCAATTGATTGATTTAAAGGCATTAAGGGCTATTGGAGAGATGTGGGGTTCATAATTTGACATGAAGAATGAGGATATGTTGTCATGCTAAGAAGAAATCAAGATAAATCAAGGAGAAGAGGAGTCTCTAAATTAGGGTTTCTGTGTAAAATCCCCTAGTTTAGGTCAAATTTCCAAGCAGGATAAGTCAAAGTGCAAGCTTCAAATGGATCCTTGGCCAACATGAAACTTGTAGAGGATCTCAAGACCTTTAATTTGAGTGGTGGAAGACATCAAGGAGATTTATATAACTCAAGTTATGGTCCTTGCAAGTTACAGGTCATCTGAGGTATCTGAAATTTTGTCTGTGAAAGTGACTTGACTTCCAAGCAACTTTTACCCCTCAAGGAGATTTCAAATGAATTTCTGGTAAACATAAGAATTGTTCCTCATTGTCTTAGCTTTCTATAATAGTATAGTATGCCTTCATATGATGTGTGGAACTCAACTTATGGTCTTGGCAAGCAAAGGGTATTTTGGTCATTTGTGAATTACAGGTCATTTTAACCTATGCCCAAAACTCATACAAGGAGGCCTCAAATGGAAAACCTTACAACATCAAACTTTCTCCAAATGACATTTTGAGTCTAGAAAAGTGACCATGAGAGATTGGAAAGAACCATAGCACAAGGTTTCAAGATTGGTGGATTTAATGAAGAAAAATGGCTTAAAAAATGATATTTTTCATATCTTGGCCAAATGATGCAAAATTATAGGTCATTTTGAATGGAAAAGGCATTTTAAAGACATTGGCTAAAGTGGAATTTTGAGTTTAGGTCACAATTTGTGAGTTATCCATGGTTGCTTGAATTGAAAGTAACATAATCCAAATTGAAAGGGAAAAGTGTAAGGGAAACTTCTCCAAGTTTCTAGGAGGTTCTAATGCAACCTATATATTCATGCAAGCTTATTCATGCAAGGGTTGGTGCTCCCATTTTGTTCAAAGCTTCAATTTTCATCCATTTTCTCATTCTTGCATAAGCTACTCAAACACTCACAAATCTCTCAAAATTCTCACATCTTTGGATTGAATCTTCATCATCATCATTCAAACCCTAGGATTCACATCAAGAAGTGGTTGAATTGATCAAGAATTATACCAATTATCTTCTTCACTCCAAGTTGCATTTTCATCAAAAATCCATTAAAACTTCCTACATCATTCTGATCTCTGTTACCATCATCATCCACTATCATCAGGGAGTAATTGGCACAAGGAATTGGAGAGAATTCGTGGCTGTGTGAAGAGACTCAAGTTGAAACTCCAACTTGCATGAAGAATGGAATAGAGTAATTCACAAGGGTTAAGCAAAGATCACTGCAAACAGAAGCATACACATTCATTAGAGAGCATTTTCAGCAAGTGTCAAGGGTTGAATTGAAGTCTAACTACCATTACCATCACCAAGTGCAAGGTATGTAAACTTCTTCGAATCTCACTACTCAGGCTGTTATAGATTATGTGGTTAGGGTAGGATTGTTTAGAGACCCTAGGGGAATGATTCTTGAAGTTTAGGGATAGTTTCGTGGAGATCCATGACAGGTTGCCATTTCTGTTAGCTTCAAGAATAAGCTGTGTACTGGACTAAAATCAATGTAATGAGGCATAGAATAATGAGGAAAGTATGTAGATTATTCGTGGATCATCAGGTTTGAATTCTGGCAAAATTGACATCAGGCAAGCATGGTGTACCCTGAGTTTCGTGCCCTCTGTTTGGAGTCTACAGGGAGAGTTAGAGAAAACTAGGACTAGACATGGATTCCTTGGGTTTTATAGATTATTTTAGGGTTTAGAATTGTTCATTTTCATCAAGAGAGCATGGAGAAAGAGTGGATGGAATTTTCGTGCATGGAATTCATGGCTGAAACCCTAGACGGATGGAGGAAGAAGATAACTCGTGCGCCCTTGGATTTGGTGGGGAGGATTGACTTGACCATGAATCGAACGACCCACATTTAACCTGAGTTTTGGTGGGAAGTTTCAAAAATTGAAACGCAGCGTTTCATTAATTGGGGGGAATTGGGCTCAGACAGCTATTCGCACCCCCCAATTTAATAAGCCCAACGCGCTGAACATGAATATCCTGCTATTCTCACCCCTGGCTATTTCTTTCTATTTTCTTTATTATTTTCTTTTCATTTTTCATTCATTTTAAAAAATTCATAATAAATGGAAAAATCATCATTTTTAATTCATTCTTTTTGCATATTTTCTTTAGGATGTCTAAAAAATTATAAAAAATAAAAATGGCATTTTATTTTTTATTTGATATTTTTCCCATATTTTCTAAATAAATAACATTTTAATGGTTTCATTTCATACATGATTTTGTTATTTTTTGTTCTACTAATTGCTTCAATATTTTTCATTCATTCTTTTTAGGTTGTTTAGGTTAGACATTGAACTTGTAGATTCAATTTAGTTCCCATTTTTAGAAATTAAATTTAGGTGCTTAGTATAAGTGTGAATAACATGGATAAAACTAGGGTTTTAGGTGATGACTTAGGAGATTTGATTCTTTTCCCTTAGGACTTAGGGCTTGACTAGTTTAGTTATGGGACTATAGGGGCTATGGGTAGTTATTAGATCCCTTAGGAAAAGTCAGGATTCCCCTACTGCTATTGATATACTGTATATTTGACTGACTGGTGTGGTGTGCCCTCTGGGGATTATTGCTTGCTTGTGTGGGTATTGGGATTGTCTGGGGACTTGGGAGAGCTGGGGACTTGAGGAGATGAAGACCATTGGAGATCCAGAGATTGAAGAGCAACTGCCAGAGTTGAAGAGGAGGTTCTTGCTAGTAGCTGCTGAGGAGACTAGGGTTTAGGAGCTAGGCAGAGTTCTAGATTAGAAAGCTTGTTTCTCAAACATGGAATGTTTTATCTGCATCCATCCTTTCTCTATGATTCAAAGTCTCTTTCAAATATCCACCTCCTTCCTTTGGAAGGATCAGTGAATGTATTTGAAAGATAGAACTTTTGAGAGAAACCTGTCTGCATAATGTTAACAGTTAATGAGCCACCTTTGATAGGCAATTTACTGTTTAACATTCATCTCCTCTTGTTGACTGATGATCAAAGCCCTTTCCTGAAGGCCATGAAGATGGAGATTGATGCTTGTTGAAGCCCATAAATGATTGGAGATTACTTGAAGCCAGATGTTGGTTCAGAGCTGCTGATGCTGTTTCTCTTGCTGTTATATTTCATTGCTGATGTATTGATTGGTTTTCTGGACTGTATTGTTTGCTGTTTACCCTGTTGGGTTGAAGGTGAAGCCTGTTCACTTTTGCCTATTGTTTTCCAGGTTCGAGGTTGAGTGAGAATCCCTTGCCTCGCTTGTACTGTTGCATCCATGCATTTTACTGTTTTACTGTATATATCTGATATTGTTTCTGTTGCTGTCTATTCCCTTAGGATCTCTGTTTCTCTCTGTGCAAGAGAGGAGCATGATAGACACTAGATCTTAACCCATGCATGATAACATTAGGATAGTTTGATTCCCTTCGCAACCGTAGGTTAGAGTTCTGTCTCTTTCTTTCTCAAAACAAACAGAAAAAACACATAAAGATTTCAAACACAATAAAAGACACTTCTTTCGTAAAAGAATGTGAACTCATCAAAACGTCATTTTTGTCCGTCGGGACTGCTAATCAAGAAAACCTTTTTCAGAAGGAATAAAATCAACCAAGACAGACTTGTGTCGTACGTGGCCCGAACTACGTTTGCTCTGATCTTTCATGCTGTGTGAAAGTACGTAGGCATAGGATGCGATATCCTAGCGAGCAACCTTCCCCTCCTTTCCCGTAGGTAGGCGAACTACGTTGACTCTGATTTCTCGCTCCAGGCGAGAATACGTAGGCATAAAGTGCGATACTTTGCCGAGTCATTTTATTTTCATTTTATTTTCTTTTTAACCCTCGACCCATAGTTTAGATAGAATAACAATCCATACCCGAAAACAAGCGTGGATCCCGTCGAGTACGACGGACGTGAGGGGTGCTAATACCTTCCCCTTGCGTAACCGACTCCCGAACCCAGGTTTTGGTTGCGACGACCATACCTTTTCCGTCTTTGCGGTAGGTTTACTCTGAGCGTTTCCTTTCCCTCCCGTGGGATAAATAACGCACGGTGGCGACTCTTCTGTTCAGCCGGCGCCAATTTTCGCAGTAGCGACAGCTGGCGACTCTGCTGGGGATCCAACGTCCCCCGGCTGCTAAGGACTGTGATAGTGCTTATGCATTTGGGATCCAACGTCCCTTTGAGCGAGTCAGTCCTAGCGTTTGTTTTCCCGTCGAGGGTTTTGTATGGAGTTATTGTATATTTCTAACCTTGTATTTTCAGCTTTGTATATTGATTATTATTGCTGTATTTGGGGTGTGACGGGTGTTCTGATATTGAGTGAGAAGCCGGACCTGGCCTTGAGTGCACCTAGAATTAGCGTAGAAAGTAGTGGGCGCGTGCCGGCTTTGCTTGCATTAGTGTCTCATGAAATCTACACTCGGACGAGGTTCTTCTGGTTGGCTTCTTTTTCTACCCTTTGGGTCGAAGGGGTTGTTGGTCAGCTGAATTGTCGACTCCGGGAACCGATCATTTGGAAGTTGGCTAAGTGAGGCCTCTTCAGGATTTGATGATGCCACTCCTTCTGGGAATCGTATCATCAACCCTGAAAGTCTGTGACGCCGACGACCGCATAGGATGCCATACCTTTGTCAGTTACTAGGACATCCACCTGTGAGAGGGTTTGGGGTTATGCAGGTAACTAGACCTTCAGACTACCGGTTATTTCTTGATCAGAGATCCTGGGTATTTATGGAGAGTTAGGAGGTCTGTCAGAGACCATTTGGAGATGTGTTCTGAGGTCTGTCAGAGACCAGTTGGAGTGTTCTGAGGTCTGTCAGAGACCAATTGGAGATGTGATTTGAGGTCTACCAGAGACCAGTTGGAGTTATGGTTTGAGGTCTGTCAGAGACCAGTGTTGGAGCTTTGTTTTAGGTCTATCTGAGACCAGGGTTGATGACTTCTGGATGGTCTATCTGAGACCTTTCTTGATTGGGTTCAGGCTATTCAGCTACAGCTTTGGTCCCTGTTGCATGTTACTTGCATTGCATTGTCTGCATATCCATTACCACTTGCATTTCACTAACGTGTGTCTGTGCTGCAGGTGCATTTGCATATTCCCCGGTTCTAGTGCCCAGACTTCTGAGTATTGATTATGGCTGGTTTGAGGAAAACAGTTGCGTATAAGCTGCCTTCACCCGATATTACTTCTTTGCTTGGTCTGATATCTCTTGCCGATGAGGAGGTTAGGAGAAGCTTCAGAATGAGTCATGGGAGATTACTGAGATTAGTCTGCAAGCCCACTGCTGATGAGATGAACGGGCTATACACCTTGATGCAGTTCTATGACCCCGCATTGAGATGCTTTACTTTTGCTGACTTCATTCTAGGGCCTACCATTGAGGAGTATGTGGAGTTTACTGAGCTTCCCGTGCAGAACAAGGTTCCCTTTATTCACTCTGCTGCTGAGCCCAAGTTGGAGGATTTAGCCAAAGCCTTGCATATGAATGCTGCTGAGCTGTTGGTGACTTCTTGGCTTGGGGTTCCCGGTTTCTCTCTAGATTTTCTGGTTGGCAAGGCTCAAGAGTACGCCAAGAACGGTTGTTGGGTGGTTTTCAACGCTATTTTGGCTTTATGCATTTATGGAATTGTGCTGTTTCCTAACTTGCCCAACTTTGTGGATCTGGACGCTTTCTATCTGTTTGCTGCAGGCAACCCAGTGCCAACGTTGATCGGAGACTTCTACCACTCATTGCACTACAAGAACGAAAACCGAAGGGGAAAAGTTGTTTACTGCTGTGCTCCTCTATTAAGTATGTGGTTCAAAAGTCATCTCCCCATGAAGGGACCATTTGTGGACATTGCAACCTCAGCCAGTTGGTCAGAGCGCCTGATGAGGCTATATTCCGAAGACGTTGTATGGTTTGATCGAGACCTGTTGGGATCTGAGCTCATCTTCAGCTGTTCTGGGTACCCTAATGTGCCGTTGATAGGAAGAAAAGGGTGTATCAATTACAACCCTTCTCTATTCATTCGTCAGTTTGGATATGCACTAAAGAATCCACCTCAGGAGGAGGAAGTACAGGAATCTATGTACTTCACCGGAGACGTGAAGGGGGAGTTATTAGCCAAGTTGCAACATGCCTGGACGCGCATTAACCGCAAAGGGAAGCCACTGTTAGGTAAGAACGATTGACAGGCATATGAACCTTACAGGGTTTGGATCCAGGAAAGAGCAAGTCAGTTGTTGATGCCATTTCCCGCTGCACCCGTCACTGCTCCCGTCCCGGCGGAAGAGCCAACTACTGTTTCTAGGGAGGCCTACGAGCAAGTTGTGAAGGAAAAAGAAGCCTTGTTAAAGATCAACGAAGGGTTAGAGCAAGAGCTAGCTCAAGTACGCAGTGAGAAAAACAAGGCCGTATATGCTTTCCAACAACAAATCGAGCTGTTAAACAGGTTAGGGGCTGAGTTGACTGAGGAAAAGAAAAAGCGTGAACGTCTGGGGCAAGAGTTCAGAAGCTCCCATGACATGCTGGAAGCCAAAAAGAAGGCGCTTGACGCAGCACACCGAGAGATCTCTTCTTGCAATAAGACTTGGAATGCCACACTCACCAACAATAAGAAAAGGGAAGATAAGTTGAAGCAGCAAATCTCCGACCTCGAAGAGAAATTGAAGTCTAGCATCAAGAAGTGTGAGGAAGAGGTGATGACCCGGTATAGTGTCCAGCATGCACTAAACAAGGCAATCAAATGCAGAGATGAAGCGGTGTCTCAGAAGCGAAAGCTAGAAGATTGCTTCGGAGAAGCAACATGGGAAGAAACTGCTGAAGACGTGCGCCGTGTTCTTAAGAAAAGGAACCAACTTGTTGAAGGGCTGCTTGATCGACCAAGTCATCCAGAGACCAAGAAGTTGATAGAAGAGTACCAGACCTTCGGGAGGATTTGATCATTTCATGTAGTAACTTGTAGTAACTTGTATGCTTTATTTGCATAAGTGCTGACCATCACCAGGATTGTTGGTTGAGGTCATGCCTTCTTATCGTACTCTCAGCGACATTGTATTTTGGTTTTCTCAACAATATATGAGGCTTTCTATGATTCAGCTCCGATATTCTTATTGTCAGCACTGTCACCGCACTGGCACCTTCACACTAGAACTGGGGGAATGAATTTCCCTAATGCACAGACACATTGCATTGCATTCATGTTCATATTGCATTACAGGTAATCTTTGAATAAGTGTCTTATTTACTGCTCTGTACCAGGTACTTTTCAGGATTGCAGATCAGCACCCGCACCGCTATTCTACCCGCACCAACTGTCGAAGAATCATGGATCAAATGCAGAACGAGATGCAAGATGTGCGCGAGAAGCTCGCTCTCTTCATGCAGACCATGGAAGCTATTGCGAAAGGGCAGGAGAATTTGCAGGCCATGGTCCAGCCTCTGTTGGCTCGAAATGCTGGTCACGGTAACGAGGATCATCAGTCTGTACGGGTCGATACTGTTCATGGAGACGGCACTCCCACGCCAGTGGCTCCACCTGTAGTCAATACAACCGCTGCTAATGTCAACAATGCTACCGCTGCTGTGAATGGTAACGTCGGAGTTGGGAATGAGACTGCTGTCCATAACGTTGGGCTGGGTGATGTCAATTTGGGAGATAATATGGGAGGCAACGGCTTTGTCAATACTGGATTCGGGTTCAACGATCAGGGATTCGATAACACTGGGAAGTATGGCTTTAATGATCAAGGCTTTGGGCAGGACGGTTATGGTGCGGCCAATCAGGGCTACGGAGGTTTTGGAAATGGAAACGGTGCAGGGTTTATGGCTTTTGGTCCTGCTGGAGGAGTTCAAGGGTACGGCAACAGAGGCCGAGGTCCGGGGATGAATCAGATCAGAGCTGGACGTAATAATGGATATGATGGGTATGGGGCTGGAAATGGTATATGGCAAGAAGATCAGCAGGAGGACGCTTTCTCCGGAGGAGGTTTCGAAGGGCCGATGGATGACTCCCAGAAGATCAGAATGCTGGAAGAGCAGATGAGGGGGGTCCTGAACCAGAGTGTTGTGGGCTTGGACATGGCAACAATGGGTTTGGTACCTGGCTTGAGGGTGCCAATCAAATTCAAAGCTCCCGCGTTCGATAAGTATAAAGGGGACACATGTCCGAAAGTGCATGTACGAGCTTATTACAGAAAGATGTCTGCATACTCAACTGATGAAAGAATGCTAATGCATTTCTTTCAAGATAGTCTGTCGGGTCCTTCCCTAGAATGGTACATGGGGTTGGAGCCAACTGATATCAAGACGTGGAAGCAATTGGCAGAGGCATTTGTAGCTCACTACAAGTATAACAGCGATTTGGCGCCCAATCGGGTCCAATTGGCAGGGCTGTCGCAGAAAAAGGGGGAGAGCTTTAAAGAGTACGCGCAAAGGTGGCGCGATATGGCTGCCAGGGTCTGTCCTCCTGTAGAAGATAAGGAAATGAATGACATGTTTGTCGGCACATTCACCGGTCTGTTTCATGATATGCTATTTCACACGTCTCTGGCCAGTTTTTCAGACCTAATTCTGATGGGAGAAAAGATTGAACGTAATATTAAGCAAGGAAAGTTCCAGGTTGAGGAATCGGCTGCATCTGGCAGTAACAGCAAAGCTTATGGTGGGCGCCGTCAGGGCGAGGCAAGTGCAGTATTTGGAGGCCGAGGCCGGGGCCGAGGCAGGGGACGAGGTCAATATCGTCAGCCGCAGCAGGTGGCGAGTGTTACTATCCCGTATCAACAACAACCACTCCAGCAGCAACAACCGGTTCAGCAACAGCCAATGCAACAGCAGCAGCAGCCTCAGCAGGGGGCGCAGCAGGCTCAGCGAAGATTCCAGGGTGGCAAATCGAGAAGAGTGTTTGAGAAGCCTCCCTCAACCTATGCAGATTTGTTGCAGACATTGTTGGGATTGAACCTGGTAGAGAAAAGAACTCTGGCACCGATAACGGGAGCTCCCCCATTTGGTTATGACGCAAGCAGGCACTGTGAGTTTCATTCTGGAGCTCCGGGCCACGATATAGAGGGTTGCCACGCTTTTAAGCATGTTGTGCAGGATCTTTTGGACAATAAGACTATCAATTTCGGAACGGCAGGTCCGAATATAGTGCAGAAACCCATGCCTAATCATGGGGCAAACGCCGTTCTGACTGAGGAAGGGTTGAATCTGATTATGAATGTTGAAGATTTAAAGATGCCGCTGAACGAGATAAAGAGTCGACTGTTGCAAGGGGGTGTTTACCCAGGATGTAACGAATATTGCTTAGACTGTTGGACCCTGGCAGGGGGGTGTGATGATTTGAAGAAAGGCATTCAGGCCTTAATTAATGAAGGCATATTGCAGTTTGACCAAGCAGCAACTGAAGAGCCCGCGGGGGCAGTAGCATGTGATCAGACTGATGTGGCCACGGTAACGATTCCCCGAAAGACAATCACTATTGCAGCACCAGCTCAGCGGCCACCGATCACTATCACTAAAGCCGGACCAATCCCGTACGAGAGTACGAAAGCAGTCCCATGGTCATATGGGTTGGAGGTGTATTGTGACGGGATAAAAATTGATGTTAATAAGCAGCCAGCCGAGACTGTGGATAACGTTGTTGGTTCGGGAGGTATGACGAGGAGTGGTAGGATCTTTATATCCCCCAAAGTGGAGGCCGAAAGACTAGCGAAAGGAAAAGGGAAAGCAGTTGAGAACGTTCCGGTACAAGCAAGTGACAAAGAATCGGCATCGAAAGACGTAGAAGAGTTCATGCGCTTGATTCGGAAAAGTGATTATAAGATTGTGGAGCATCTGCAGCAGACGCCGTCCAAAATATCTTTCCTGTCATTGCTGTTGTGTTAGGAAGCTCACAGAAATGCTTTGCTGAAAGTCCTGGATACTTCTTTTGTACCCCAAGATGTCTCCGTGAATCAGCTGGAAGGAGTGTTGGCACATGTGAATGCAGGCCACAGCTTGGGCTTTACTGACTTTGACTTGACCCCGAAAGGAAGAGATCATAATATGGCGCTGCACATATCTGTCGAGTGTAGAGGATCAGTAATGTCGCACGTATTGGTTGACACCGGATCGTCGTTGAATGTGCTGCCTAAGAAGGCAATGATGAAGCTGGATGTTAGAGGAATCTTGTGTGCGCCCAATGATTTGGTAGTCAGAGCGTTTGACGGTACGCGGAGAACAGTCTTTGGATCGATCACATTGCCTCTACAGGTAGGGCCGGAGGTGTTTGCAACTGAGTTTTATATCATGGATATACAGCCTGCGTACAGCTGCTTGCTTGGAAGACCCTGGATTCATGGGGCGGGGGCAGTCACGTCCACCCTGCATCAGAAGTTAAAATATATGGTCGGAGACAGCGTAGTCACCGTGTGCGGAGAAGAGGACATCCGGGTCAGCCATCTGTCGTCATTTAAATATGCGGAGGTCGACGGAGAAATCCACGAAACACCCTGCCAGGCATTTGAAGGTTTGCGCATCAAGGACAAAGGTCCCGGGCCGAGCAAAGCGTCGGAGATAGCCGTTTCATCGTATAAAGAAGCTCAAGCTCTGGTAGAAGCAGGAGAAGCAAAGGGCTGGGGCAAAGTGCTGGACATTCCTGTGAAAATGGACCGGTTCGGGCTGGGATACCAACCGTCGTCATCAACTCCTTCCGTGGGAGCGCCCCGTTTCAGAAGACCAATCACCATCTCTGCCAGTGGGGTGTGTCATGAAACCGTCAATGCTGCTTCGGAGTCTGATGAAGGAGACAGCGACTGTGATATGGATGCCTGGATTCAGCCAAGCACGCCAGGACAAGGACTGTGCAATTGGTCTATTCAGGAGCTTGTTCCTGTGACTTTTAAACAGTAATGCTTTGCTTTATTAATTGTTGAATAATCTGATGTCTTGCCCGAGGCATCAGGATTTGCTTAGGGCTGTGTTGTTATGAACATTGTGCGTCAATCATTAAATAAATGGCGTTTTTTCATGTGCAAATACTGTAATCCCTGTCTTTCTTGTTTTATATTTTTCAATAAAATGGCAACGTGGTTGTTCACTTTATACGCATTTTGAAGCACTTAACCGTTCCTTTTGCAGGATAACATTTTCAGATGACATCCTTGAACCACCTATGACTCGTCCCGACTTTGAGCACCCGGTATTTCAGGCCGAAGAAGAGGTTGTCGAAGATAGCGACGTTCCTGAAGAACTGTCTTGGTTAGTGAAGCAAGAGGAAAGAGCCATTCTGCCTCACGATGAGGTCATCGAAATTATCAACTTGGGGTCGGAAGGGGTTGAGAAGAATATTCGTATCGGAGCCGCGCTGCGGAGCGATATCAAGCGAAGACTGGTTGAAATGCTCCAAGAGTATAGTGATGTATTCGCTTGGTCATATGAAGATATGCCGGGGCTCGATACAGACATGGTTGTGCATCGCCTGCCACTGAAAGAAGATTGCCCACCGGTCAAACAAAAGCTTCGCAGAACTCGACCAGATATGGCAATGAAGATCAAAGAGGAAGTTCAAAAACAGTGGGACGCTGGTTTCCTGGCTGTGACAAAGTATCCCTCATGGGTTGCCAACATCGTACCAGTGCCAAAGAAGGATGGCAAGGTTCGAATGTGTGTGGATTATAGAGATTTGAATAAAGCAAGCCCAAAAGACGATTTTCCACTTCCTCACATTGACGTGTTAGTTGATAATACTGCTCAATACTCCGTATTCTCCTTCATGGATGGCTTTTCAGGCTATAATCAGATTAAAATGGCGCCGGAGGATATGGAGAAGACCACTTTCATAACGCCCTGGGGAACATTTTGCTATAAAGTGATGCCCTTCGGTTTGAAAAATGCTGGGGCAACATACCAGCGTGCGATGACGACTCTTTTCCATGACATGATGCATAAAGAGATCGAAGTTTATGTTGGCGATATGATTGCCAAATCCCAGACGGAGGAAGAGCATCTGGTAAATCTGCTGAAGTTATTTAAAAGGCTTAGGAAGTTCAGGCTGAGGCTGAACCCTAACAAATGCACCTTCGGGGTGAGATCGGGTAAACTGCTGGGGTTTATCGTAAGCGAAAGAGGAATAGAGGTCGATCCTGCTAAAATAAAAGCGATTCAAGAAATGCCGACGCCTAAAACAGAGAAAGAGGTGCGCGGGTTTTTAGGGAGGTTGAACTACATTGCCCGGTTCATATCTCACCTAACGGCCACGTGTGAACCATTATTCAAGCTGCTAAAGAAAGATCAAGTTGTAACGTGGAACGAAAATTGTCAAAAGGCGTTCGATAAAATAAAGCAGTATTTGCAGGAGCCTCCTATTTTGATACCCCCGGTGGCAGGGAGACCCTTGATAATGTATTTGACGGTTCTTGAGGGAAGCATGGGTTGTGTTCTCGGTCAACACGACGAGACCGGGAGAAAGGAGCATGCGATCTATTACCTGAGTAAGAAATTTACAGACTGCGAATCTCGGTATTCAATGCTGGAGAAAACTTGCTGTGCGCTAGCCTGGGCCGCCAAGCGTTTGAGGCAGTACATGCTGAATCATACAACCATGCTCATCTCGAAGATGGATCCTATCAAATATGTGTTTGAAAAGCAGGCGTTGTCAGGTAGAATTGCCCGTTGGCAGATGGTCTTGACTGAATATGATATTCAATACGTCTCGCAGAAGGCTATAAAGGGGAGTGTGTTGTCTGAGTATCTGGCGGAGCAGCCTATTGAAGAGTACCAATCGATGAGGTTTGATTTTCCTGACGAGGATATCATGTACCTAAAGATGAAAGATTGTGAAGAGCCGTTGCCAGACGAGGGACCAGAGTTGGGTTCCAAATGGAGGATGATATTTGACGGAGCCGTGAATGCTTACGGTAGCGGAATAGGGGCAATCATCACTACGCCACACGGGTCGCACATCCCGTTTACTGCCCGATTGACCTTTGCCGTTACCAACAATGAGGCCGAATACGAAGCTTGTATAATGGGGCTTGAAGAAGCCATTGATTTGCGAATCAAACATCTGGACGTATACGGAGACTCAGCTCTGGTGGTGAATCAGATAAAAGGGGAATGGGAGACGCGGCAGCCCAACTTGATACATTACATGAATTATGCAAGGAGGTTGTTGCCTTTCTTCAACAAGGTTGAATTGCATCACGTACCGCGGGCAGAGAATCAAATGGCTGACGCCCTGGCCACTTTGTCTTCCATGTACAAAGTCAACTTCTGGAACGAGGCTCCCCGAATCATTATCTCTCGGCTGGACAGGCCAGCTTATGTATTTGCTATTGATGAAGCATCTGACGACAAACCATGGTATTTCGATATCCTTAATTTCCTGAAGAATAGAGAGTATTCGGCTGGGGCATCCAGTCAAGATCAGAAGACTCTCAGGAGATTAGCGGGTAATTTCTACTTGAATCCGGATGGCGTCTTATACAGAAGAAACCACGATTTGGTGCTGTTGCGTTGTGTAGACGAAAGAGAGGCAAAGTTGCTCATGGAAGAAATACACGAAGGTACCTTTGGTACGCATGCTGGCGGACACGCTATGACGAGAAAACTGCTGCGGGCATGTTACTTTTGGCTGACCATGGAAACTGATTGTTTCAAGTTTGCGAGGAAGTGTCACAAGTGCCAGATCTATGCTGATAAGATTCATGTGCCTCCGAGTCCTCTGAATGTGATGTCATCGCCTTGGCCATTTTCAATGTGGGGAATCGATATGATTGGAAAGATCGAGCCGACAGCTTCTAACGGGCATCGTTTCATCCTAGTAGCAATCGATTATTTCACCAAGTGGGTGGAAGCGGCGTCTTATGCAAATGTAACGAAGCAAGTGGTGGCCAGATTTATCAAGAGAGATATCATTTGCCGATACGGGATCCCCGAGCGGATAATCACGGACAACGGTTCAAACCTGAACAACAAAATGATGAAGGAGCTCTGTCAGAATTTCAAGATCGAACATCACAACTCCTCCCCTTACCGACCCAAGATGAATGGCGCTGTCGAAGCGGCCAATAAGAATATCAAGAAGATCGTTCAGAAAATGGTAGTGACCTATAAGGATTGGCATGAGATGCTACCTTTCGCTTTGCACGGTTATCGTACGACGGTACGCACATCAACCGGGGCAACTCCGTTCTCATTAGTATACGGAATGGAAGCGGTATTACCATTGGAAGTCGAGATCCCTTCTCTGAGGGTATTGCGAGACGTTCAGCTGGACGAGGCAGAATGGGTAAAAGACAGGCTGAATCAACTGAGTTTGATGGATGAGAAGAGGCTAGCTTCTCTAGCATACGGTCGTTTGTACCAGAGTCGAATGAAGAAAGCGTACGACAAGAAGATACATCCGCGAAGCTTTCAGACGGGCGACCTTGTGCTGAAAAGGATTCTCCCGCCGCAAGCAGATCACAGGGGCAAGTGGACCCCCAACTACGAAGGGCCATACATTGTCAGGAAAGTCTTTTCAGGAGGAGCGTTGTTGTTGTCCACTATGGACGGTGAAGACTTCACGTCACCTGTGAATTCGGACGCAGTTAAAAAATACTTTGCTTAAAATTGACCCGCTGGACAGAAAAAGAGAGTCCAGGCAAAAATGGGGCATCCTGGCGAACCAAAAACAGAAGGAAAGGTTCGGGCAAAAATTAGGGATAAAATTGAAAAAATGTGTACCCGCGAAGTTGAAAACCTACACTGGGCGACTTCGGCAAAAAGGGGTATCCCGGTGAACTGAAAACCCGTAAAGGGCGGTTCACGCAAAAGTTAGGGATTTGAAAAGCAAATGACTGCGGTCCGAATTTGATAATTGCAATAAGCATCAATGCGGGAGAATACATTTAAGGAGTCAGTTATCTGATACAATCGCTTTAGAAGTGGGGATACCGGGAAAGAATTAGAGTCGGGCGAGTCATGGGAGGATCAGTTCGTGATGTTCATCTGCATCCCGTTGCCGACATGTGTACAAATTTAAGTTGTCAATATTTATGCATACTTGTATACTGGTATATTTGCTTTGTGTAGCTTCCTCATTTCAGGAGTTACATCCCGTGTACAAAACTCCGCCCATTCAGGGGCCCAATCAATAAAATACGTTATTCAGTACTTGACACTGTTCTTTACTGTTTTGTGCATGATTAACGCCTAAGTTTGATGAAACTAGCGTGTGTATAACGTCACTGGCCCTTGCCAACAGTTGCTAAAGCTTTGAATTAACTGAAAATAACGTCACTAACCTGAATTGATTTGGTTGCATAGGCTTGTCTTGTCTTGGTTGTGTTGTTGCAGGTTTTATAACCGTATGAGGAAGATGATCAAAAGATCGCAATAACGAAAGACTCAACCCTCACGCAGGTCATGCAGGTTCTTCCCGAAGAAGGATAGAACTCTTCAGCTAGTCGTAGCTTGTGCAAAAAGGATTATCCAGCAAAGTCGTTCATCCTCAACAGAATTGACGATTCCAAGATCGTAAGGCTGTATTCAGACAGTGTATCTCAAGCAGAGGGGTTTGGCCGCAAAGGATTAATATCTGTGAGCTGTATTCAGACAGGTTCATCTTTCCCCGCAGGGTCATTCACTCTCTCCCAGTGGAGTCAGTTAATTGTCCCCAAGAGAATTATCCCATCCCCAGCGGAATTCTCCTTTCAGCAAATGTCCTTTCCTCCCAGTAGAACTCGAATATCAGTTCACTCTCCAGCAGAAAGTCCGATCATACTATGCACATCTGCTATTCCCCAGCAAAGTTATATTCCCCAGCAGGGGGTTACCTCAACAAGGCGTTTGGTTTGAGTCCCAGTTTCCCAGCAGGGTTGACTTCACCCTTCCAGCATTTGTAGCATCTGGCTATCCCCAGCGGAGTCGGCATTATCTTCAGCATTTATTTTGCTGAAGCAGTTTCTGTACTCTAGCAGTTCAGATGGAGAGAATTTTGGCTCAGATGAACTACCAAACACTCAAGATCTCGGCATGAGACATCCAATGATAACGTCAGTTCGGCAGTATTCCCCACAGAGTTACCAGGATAAGTTTCTCTTTATTTCCAAGCAGAGTTATTTGTCGTTAAGGGGTTTCATGAAGCAGAATTTCAGAAGTTGCCTCCGGTCATCAGAACAGGCATCCGGTAGTTTGGTTTCCAGATATCCCCAGTAGAGTCCGCCTCAAAGTCGTTGTCACATCAGTGTTAAAGAAGTTTGTGGGTTGGGATCAATGGAGAACTAAGTCCTGACGTGGACAATTTATTCCTATATTGACGGGATTCCTTCAGAAGTGGGCGTCCTAACGTGGACAGATTTATTTCCCCGGGTTGATGAGATGTGTTAGCCCTAACGTGGACAGATTCGGATTCTCGGAATTGGTGGAATGTGAAGTCATGACGTTGACAAAACTGATTACTCTTTGTGTTGGTGTCCTGACGTGGACCATTTACTCTCAGCAGTTATCTTTCTTCGGGTTGGCGAAGCATGGGTCCTGACGTGGACAGGTCAGACGAAGGTGTGAGTCCTGACGCGGACGAGTTTGGTTTTCTCAACAGAGGAGATGGGAGTCCTGACGTGGACAAATCAAGACGAAAGATGGGTCCTGACGTGGACGGGTTTATTCCTTACGCGGGAAAAGAAGTTTCAGTTCCTTACGTGGAAAGACGAGTTTATTCCTAACGTGGAAAGAGGAGATTCCTTACGTGGGAAAAAATGGGTTTCCTTACGTGGAAAGATTGAGTCCTCACGCGGACATATCGAGACGATTCCTGACGTGGAAGAGAAAGAGAAACTTCAAGTCCTTACGCGGAAAGATGGGAGTCCTTACGTGGACAAATCAGAAAAATGGTTCCTTACGGGGAAAGGAGATCGTGTTCCTTACGTGGAAAAGATTGAGTCCTTACGCGGACACATAGGAGGAGGATTCCTTACGTGGAGAGAGCGGAGTCCTTACGTGGACAGATTAAGATGGCATTCCTTACGTGGAAAAATGTAGTCATAACGCGGACAAATCGGAAAGAGTTGGTTTCCTTACGTGGAGAGATTGAGGTCCTTACGTGGACGGATTCAAGAAAAGTTGATTCCTGACGTGGAAGAATGATGTACTCCTTACATGGAAAAAGGTGAGTCCTAACGTGGACAGGTTCAGAACCAAAGTTGTATTCCTTACGCGGAAAGATTGGGGTCCTGACGCGGACATGTCGAGTGGTATTGGGGTCCTTACGTGGACAGATTGATGTAGTTCTCCGTATGTGGAAAGAAGATCGCTTCCTGACGTGGAAAAGATGGAAAGTTTAGTCCTGACACGGACAGATGCAGAAGAGATGATTCCTTACGTGGATGGTGTTATTCCTAACATGGAAGAGTCTATTCCTAACATGGACGATTTAGTAGGAATATATACGAACTATCCCCCAGCGGAGTTGCCGAGATTTTTCTAGGTTAACAGCAAGTGGAGTCCTACCGTGGACAGGTTCTAGTTGAGGTTTCTACGTATTGATGACAGACAGAGTCCTAATGTGGACAAGCAAGCAATTTGTTATCCCCAGCGTGGTCGTTACGAGATCAGTGGGTTACTGTAACAGTCAGATTCAGCTGATGAATGTCATTCCTCAAGCAAGAGCGCGATTTAGTTTTGCGGTTGGCAAATTTCTGGGTTCACTGGTACTCAACCGTCTCGTACCGCGAATGTCTGAAGGCCGTTCGCTCTTCACCCAATCGGGTCCAAGTCGCTTGAATAGGGGCAGCTGTTGCACCCTAAAATTTGCTCAACCTTATTAGCATTTGCATATAGAGTCATGTACATAGGTTACTCATCTGCATAGCATAAGCATAGCAAGTCATTCAACAGGGGACCAATCATTATTCTCATCTCTAGAGGCCTATCAAGAGGTTATTATCCTAATTCCATCTCATTCAAGTCATTAGAAAAGAATTTGAGAGCAGAGAGTTCAGCAGATCAAGCCTTGAGTCTATCTCCTATCTGAGGGTATCTGAGGCTCAACAAGGGGGTTGTGAGCTATGAATGGAAGACATGGGGAGTATCTAGACATCTTGGAGGACTTATAAAGTCAATTGGAGAAGAAAACAAGTTGTTGATGTGATCACAAGAGTTGCAGTTGAAAACAGTCAACTAGGGTTTCATCTGGGTCAACCCTAGGTCAACCCTAGGTCAATTGATTGATTTAAAGGCATTAAGGGCTATTGGAGAGATGTGGGGTTAATCATTTGACATGAAGAATGAGGATATGTTGTCATGCTAAGAAGAAATCAAGATAAATCAAGGAGAAGAGGAGTCTCTAAATTAGGGTTTCTGTGTAAAATCCCCTAGTTTAGGTCAAATTTCCAAGCAGGATAAGTCAAAGTGCAAGCTTCAAATGGATCCTTGGCCAACATGAAACTTGTAGAGGATCTCAAGACCTTTAATTTGAGTGGTGGAAGACATCAAGGAGATTTATAGAACTCAAGTTATGGTCCTTGCAAGTTACAGGTCATCTGAGGTATCTGAAATTTTGTCTGTGAAAGTGACTTGACTTCCAAGCAACTTTTACCCCTCAAGGAGATTTCAAATGAATTTCTGGTCAACATAATAATTGTTCCTAATTGTCTTAGCTTTCTAGAATGGTATAGTATGCCTTCATATGATGTGTGGAACTCAACTTATGGTCTTGGCAAGCAAAGGGTATTTTGGTCATTTGTGAATTACAGGTCATTTTAACCTATGCCCAAAACTCATACAAGGAGGCCTCAAATGGAAAAACTTACAACATCAAACTTTCTCCAAATGACATTTTGAGTCTAGAAAAGTGACCATGAGAGATTGGAAAGAACCATAGCACAAGGTTTCAAGATTGGTGGATTTAATGAAGAAAAATGGCTTAAAAAATGATATTTTTCATATCTTGGCCAAATGATGCAAAATTATAGGTCATTTTGAATGGAAAAGGCATTTTAAAGAAATTGGCTAAAGTGGATTTTTGAGTTTAGGTCACAATTTGTGAGTTATCCATGGTTGCTTGAATTGAAAGTAACATAATCCAAATTGAAAGGGAAAAGTGTAAGGGAAACTTCTCCAAGTTTCTAGGAGGTTCTAATGCAACCTATATATTCATGCAAGCTGATTCATGCAAGGGTTGGTGCTCCCATTTTGTTCAAAGCTTCAATTTTCATCCATTTTCTCATTCTTGCATAAGCTACTCAAACCCTCACAAATCTCTCAAAATTCTCACATCTTTGGATTGAATCTTCATCATCATCATTCAAACCCTAGGATTCACATCAAGAAGTGGTTGAATTGATCAAGAATTATACCAATTATCTTCTTCACTCCAAGTTGCATTTTCATCAAAAATCCATTAAAACTTCCTCCATCATTCTGATCTCTGTTACCATCATAATCCACTATCATCAGGGAGTAATTGGCACAAGGAATTGGAGAGAATTCGTGGCTGTGTGAAGAGACTCAAGTTGAAACTCCAACTTGCATGAAGAATGGAATAGAGTAATTCACAAGGGTTAAGCAAAGATCACTGCAAACAGAAGCATACACATTCATTAGAGAGCATTTTCAGCAAGTGTCAAGGGTTGAATTGAAGTCTAACTACCATTACCATCACCAAGTGCAAGGTATGTAAACTTCTTCGAATCTCATTACTCAGGCTGTTATAGATTATGTGGTTAGGGTAGGATTGTTTAGAGACCCTAGGGGAATGATTCTTGAAGTTTAGGGATAGTTTCGTGGAGATCCATGACAGGTTGCCATTTCTGTTAGCTTCAAGAATAAGCTGTGTACTGGACTAAAATCAATGTAATGAGGCATAGAATAATGAGGAAAGTATGTAGATTATCCGTGGATCATCAGGTTTGAATTCTGGCAAAATTGACATCAGGCAAGCATGGTGTACCCTGAGTTTCGTGCCCTCTATTTGGAGTCTACAGGGAGAGTTAGAGAAAACTAGGACTAGACATGGATTCCTTGGGTTTTATAGATTATTTTAGGGTTTAGAATTGTTCATTTTCATCAAGAGAGCATGGAGAAAGAGTGGATGGAATTTTCGTGCATGGAATTCATGGCTGAAACCCTAGACGGATGGAGGAAGAAGATAACTCGTGCGCCCTTGGATTTGGTGGGGAGGATTGACTTGACCATGAATCGAACGGCCCACATTTAACCTGAGTTTTGGTGGGAAGTTTCAAAAATTGAAACGCAGCGTTTCATTAATTGGGGGGAATTGGGCTCAGACATCTATTCGCACCCCCCAATTTAATAAGCCCAACGCGCTGAACATGAATATCCTGCTATTCTCACCCCCTGGCTATTTCTTTCTATTTTCTTTATTATTTTCTTTTCATTTTTCATTCATTTTAAAAAATTCATAATAAATGGAAAAATCATCATTTTTAATTCATTCTTTTTGCATATTTTTCTTTAGGATGTCTAGAAAATTATAAAAAATAAAAATGGCATTTTATTTTTTATTTGATATTTTTCCCATATTTTCTAAATAAATAACATTTTAATGGTTTCATTTCATACATGATTTTGTTATTTTTTGTTCTACTAATTGCTTCAATATTTTTCATTCATTCTTTTTAGGTTGTTTAGGTTAGACATTGAACTTGTAGATTCAATTTAGTTCCCATTTTTAGAAATTAAATTTAGGTGCTTAGTATAAGTGTGAATAACATGGATAAAACTAGGGTTTTAGGTGATGACTTAGGAGATTTGATTCTTTTCCCTTAGGACTTAGGGCTTGACTAGTTTAGTTATGGGACTATAGGGGCTATGGGTAGTTATTAGATCCCTTAGGAAAAGTTAGGATTCCCCTACTGCTATTGATATACTGTATATTTGACTGACTGGTGTGGTGTGCCCTCTGGGGATTATTGCTTGCTTGTGTGGGTGTTGGGATTGTCTGGGGACTTGGGAGAGCTGGGGACTTGAGGAGATGAAGACCATTGGAGATCCAGAGATTGAAGAGCAACTGCCAGAGTTGAAGAGGAGGTTCTTGCTAGTAGCTGCTGAGGAGACTAGGGTTTAGGAGCTAGGCAGAGTTCTAGATTAGAAAGCTTGTTTCTCAAACATGGAATGTTTTATCTGCATCCATCCTTTCTCTATGATTCAAAGTCTCTTTCAAATATCCACCTCCTTCCTTTGGAAGGATCAGTGAATGTATTTGAAAGATAGAACTTTTGAGAGAAACCTGTCTGCATAATGTTAACAGTTAATGAGCCACCTTTGGTAGGCAATTTACTGTTTAACATTCATCTCCTCTTGTTGACTGATGATCAAAGCCCTTTCCTGAAGGCCATGAAGATGGAGATTGATGCTTGTTGAAGCCCATAAATGATTGGAGATTACTTGAAGCCAGATGTTGGTTCAGAGCTGCTGATGCTGTTTCTCTTGCTGTTATATTTCATTGCTGATGTATTGATTGGTTTTCTGGACTGTATTGTTTGCTGTTTACCCTGTTGGGTTGAAGGTGAAGCCTGTTCACTTTTGCCTATTGTTTTCCAGGTTCGAGGTTGAGTGGGACTCCCTTGCCTCGCTTGTACTGTTGCATCCATGCATTTTACTATTTTACTGTATATATCTGATATTGTTTCTGTTGCTGTCTATTCCCTTAGGATCTCTGTTTCTCTCTGTGCAAGAGAGGAGCATGATAGACACTAGGTCTTAACCCATGCATGATAACATTAGGATAGTTTGATTCCCTTTGCAACTGTAGGTTAGAGTTCTGTCTCTTTCTTTCTCAAAACAAACAGAAAAAACACATAAAGATTTCAAACACAATAAAAGACACTTCTTTCGTAAAAGAATGTGAACTCATCAAAACGTCATTTTTGTCCGTCGGGACTGCTAATCAAGAAAACCTTTTTCAGAAGGAATAAAATCAACCAAGACAGACTTGTGTCGTACGTGGCCCGAACTACGTTTGCTCTGATCTTTCATGCTGTGTGAAAGTACGTAGGCATAGGATGCGATATCCTAGCGAGCAACCTTCCCCTCCTTTCCCGTAGGTAGGCGAACTACGTTGACTCTGATTTCTCGCTCCAGGCGAGAATACGTAGGCATAAAGTGCGATACTTTGCCGAGTCATTTTATTTTCATTTTATTTTCTTTTTAACCCTCGACCCATAGTTTAGATAGAATAACAATCCATACCCGAAAACAAGCGTGGATCCCGTCGAGTACGACGGACGTGAGGGGTGCTAATACCTTCCCCTTGCGTAACCGACTCCCGAACCCAGGTTTTGGTTGCGACGACCATACCTTTCCCGTCTTTGCGGTAGGTTTACTCTGAGCGTTTCCTTTCCCTCCCGTGGGATAAATAACGCACGGTGGCAACTCTTCTGTTCAGCCGGCGCCGATTTTCGCAGTAGCGACAATTGGTAAATAATTTTCTAACATCAAATTAGGCATCACCTGGTTTAACATCCTTAGATGCAATAAGTTTGGTTATGACATCAGGGTGCACCTTAATTACAACCAATTAAATAGAAGACAATTTAAATTCACCATAAAAAGTCCAGATTTCAATTTCTAGAACACTCGTAAAAGAATCTGTATTTCAAAATCTGGACACAATTCATTTTTCATATAAAAAAACAACTAGATTTCCTCATTAATAATTAATGGATCACATGTACATTATATGTAATTCAAACTTCTTTTGCGTCTTTTGATTTCAAAATATAGTAGAAAGTTGTTTGCAAGTCAAAATATTGAATGAGAATGAAATGAGATTTTAGTAGTTTTTTCAATGTTGGTGTTATAATCATGAAGAAACTCATACATGCAATGTTATGCAAAATTCATTTCCCCGCTTAGTGTTTATGGATTTCAATCTACGAATGGTGAGTGTATATCCAAAGATTGAAATCTAAAAGTATTTTAGGCAAAAATGCGGGTGGCTCTCTGAAGAAGTAATTTATTGTATAAAAGGTGTGTCCGAATTCCAATCTCTGAAAGCTACGCAGGAAATTTCTGGATATTCATAGGGTGTGTTATCATTACATGGGTGTAGTGAACAACTCCTATATAAAATATTTTTCCGTCATCATACTGAAAAAGAAAGGTAAGGTTGTCTCATTGGGATTTAACGACAACATAGCAGACATACACAAGCTTGAAAATCAAAATATCCTGACTTAGGACGCAACCCTACATTTTCATGGGCTTTTCACTCCGGCTTGATAGGACTGACCTGTTTTTCCACCTCAAGTTTACTTATAGGTTTTAAGTTTAGGGAATGGGTGGATCCTTAATTTTTATATATAATCATATTCAATTTGCAGATGAAGCCTTCATTGTAGAAGATAAGATCTCATATATTATCATAGTAATGAAGATAGATCCTATTATCTTTGAATTTGATTTCTAAGTTAAAAATTATTTTTCAAAAGTCTTTTGGTGTTAATGTTAAGGAGTCATGGTCGACAAATGCTTCTTTTACTCTTACTTTTATAATTTGGAGGCTTTTGTTTACTTTTCCGGGCCTTCCAATTGATTGTAATTCTCCTCGCCTTCTTTTTAGGTGCCTTTGGTTGAAAGAATTCAAAAGAACTATCTAGGTGGAAAGTAAATATCTTTCGATGGATAGTTAAATTTTTATGCTTAAATATTCCATGCCTTTGTTATCTGATTAATTTATTTCCTTCTTAAAAACTTTAGAAAATATTAATTATTATATTGAATTTATTTTTAAATATTTCTAGGAGATGGGAGTGAGAAAGATAGGAAAATATGTTTGATTAAATGAAATAAGGTGTATTTGGATTATGATGATGAAGGTTTAGGGGTGAGTAGGGTGAGGGAATGTAATTGTTCTCTGTTAAAACAATTGTATTATGGGAATACTGATGGATGTTAAGAAATGTGGTTGGGCCTAACTCAACCCTACAAAACCGGTTGGTAGAGTGAAGATTACCCCCACTTATAAACACATGTTCAAGCCATATATTATTCGATGTGGGACTCTTAACACTCCCCCTCACGCTCAGGACTGGACAACTGAAGTGTAGAAATAAATGGTGGGTGGCCCGATAGAAGAAACCATAGAAGGTAGCCCACTGGATCTTAAACTAGACTCTGATACCATGTTAAGAAATGTGGTTGGGCCTAACTCAACCCTACAAAACCGGTTGGTAGAGTGAGGATTACCCCCACTTATAAACACATGTTCAAGCCATATATTGTACGATATGGGACTCTTAACAGTGGAGCATGAGGATTTTTAGTTTAAGCTATTTGTGTACAATGTATGGATAAGAGGACAATAGAATTAAGGGGTGGTAATAAGGAATTAGTTTGGTAAAGAGATTTAATTAGAGTTAAAGAAGAGTGGATTAGAGATTTCAATATATAATCTCAAACAATGTAAACTATAGAACAACAATTTCAAATAATGTAAATCAATTAGTCAAAATGCGCAGAGTACACAAAGAAGTATAGCAGATACACAACACATATCGGTCTAATGGATAGACCGAACTTTGATACAACTCTTTGACAACCCTTAACCTCAAAGATATCTATTATTATATATTTTGAAAATAATTGTTTTTGTTGAAAAATAAAATATGAATTGTATCATATGTCAACATATAACAAGTCTAACCAACAACTAAAAAAGGCATAAACACAAGGCATAACCATAGCAAAATTACACACAAAAGAAAGAAGTGAGATACATTTTAATTTATGTTATGTGGTATAATAACACGAGTGAATAGAACACACACAAATATCACATGATCAAACATCAAACAATACATGCATACCTACAATGCTGGAAATAATTAATGACAATGCAATGCTTCTACATTTTTACTTTATATGTATGTGTTACCATATTCCTAACTCATTATAGTAGACTTTAAGTACATGTTTATCATTTCAATTGAAGCAACACCATACTGGTTAACTTTGTTGCTTCGCACTCTCACTAGTAAGATACTGTTGGGTGACTACTCACGACTGTCCATCTTTATTAGTACATCCGGACATCATGAGATTAACATAAGCCACTTGTGCATTCCACGCCAGACGTCATAGATTCGAAAATAATCATAAAGTCCGAAGCATCAAAACCCATAGAGGCTCCATAATCCCAATTCATATATAATATATGTCCTCAGATTTATCTTCTATAATATGATGCATCTAAGTTGAAAGTATTTTAGGTGGGTATTTGTTTTATCATCTCCACAGGGATTGAAGTGATATTACTGTCGTTCTACAGTTTATAAAGTCTTAAGTGAGGGTTTCGATTGGTTTTGGTTTGGTGAAAATAACATTCATAAGAGTTTGTAGCAATGAGTAAAAGTTTAGAAATATTAATGTTTTAAAAGACATATCAAGACTAGATTTCATCAACCTATTTTGCATGTATTCGATTAATTAAGCATGTGAACTTCATTCATAATCAACATAATCACGTATGGCTCATCTATAACACTTATGTCTTAGACAATATTGTGAATTTTACTGTATTGTTTAATCGATGATGTTTTAAACTATTAAATAATACAAATAACATTTATGATCCGATAAAAAGTAAAAATTCCATTTCCATGTCTAGATTTGGTCTTTTATAGATGATAAACTTAAATTGAGACATAAAAGATATATCTTACAATTATTTAATTCATAAATATTCAATAAAAGCAAAGATTACCATCTATTTTGAATATCAAGTTGTTCACACACAAAAGATCAAAAGAAATATATACAAGTTGTTATGGTATGAACTCTTGAATATAATTTTCAAATAACTAGGAACTATGCAGGTTCAAATGGGAAACCATTAAAGAGTGCATGTAGGCTAAGCGAGGACGAACGCCGAAGCAATATAAGTCTCAGTGTCATCTCTCTAACTCTTACTCTTACATTTAAATTTTTATTAATTGCATGCTAGATTTTTCAATTCCTTCATTTTATATCATTTTGTTCTTAATAGCAATTTATTACGTAAAGCTTTTGGTTTTGTTGGAATTGGATAACTAGTCAAGCTATTCTTGTGATTGATAAATCTGAAAACAAATTGAATATTATAATTCCACACATTGAATTAATTGGGTACACTCCTTGAGACTACACAAATTGAATCAATTCATACCAAGTGTTTTATTATTATAATCTTATATATTTGTGAAACAAACTGTGTTAGCTAGCTTGATCATATTCAATTGTATAATTTTAATTTCGTTTCGAACCTTCTCAAGAACAACTGTTCAAAGTCTTCCTAAGAACTACTGATCCTAACTGGATCTTCTTAAGGTTTACAATCAAATGTAATACAAATACAAGTGTTTAAATTGCTTCTAGAAAGCTTTATCACAACTGTGATTTTTCACTTAACTATTAAGAACAAAGAAATTAATTCTTAGAAAGAATATGAATAGTATGAGAACTGAATGTTGATTTCTTTTGGATAAAACGTCAACTGAAGAAGTTGGGTGAAGACTTGCTTTTATAGGCAGCTGATCCAAGGAGAGCTTCACGTTGGAAGATTGTCCAAAAGGTCTGAGCCTTTTTGTCTTCACATCAAGTGACCTTTCCTAGAAGAAGAAAGCACAGAAAAATCCTTTTTGTCTGTGTTCTTGTGTCTAGCATAAATAAGGAAAGAGTCGTTTGGATCATTCCAACGGATATAAACTTTGAATAATTCTTCTTCAGTTTTCAGCAAATTTCATCAGAGTCTAATTTGATCAGAGCCTTCTGATGATGATCAGAGTTTTGCTGAATCAGAGTCTTCTGCAGCAGGTGTGCTTTTAGCGTGTTTAAGATCAGAGTATATTTGAGTCAGATCCTCAGTACTGGCAGCTTTAGTACTCTCAGAATCTTCTGTAGTAACTATGCTTTGAAAACTCTTCATACATAATGCTTCTTTGGTTCAGATGCTTCTAATTTGCTTCTGATTCTTCTGGAGCTTCTGCTTTAGATCCTTCTGGAGTTTCTGCTTCATAATCTTCTGGAGCTTCTGCTTCAGATCCTTCTGGAGCTTCTGCTTCAGAATCTTCTGGAGGCTACGCTCAGGATCTTCTGTTGGCAGCAATCAGAATCTTCTAATGGATGCATCTGGCGCTTCAGAGTCTAGCAAATTTCTTATGTTCAATTCTAATTTGCTTCTGGAGTGTTAATTCCTTTACTATCTGCAGTAAAAATTCTCAAGCAAATTTTAGAGTATATAATTCTTAATTACAAAATTTCATAATAGTTATCATCAAAACATAGAGATATTGTTAAGAACCAATCTGTATTCTAACAATCTCCCCCTTTTTGATGTTGACAAAAACATCAGAAATTTTGTTTAATTGAAAATATAATAATTATAACTCCCCCTGAGATGATGAATCTCCCCCTGAATTAAATACAAATAAGGAATAGAAACTTCCCTTTTGTCTTGAGTAATTTTCAGAGTTAGAGCTTGATTATTCTTTAACATTTGAGAGTCAGAGTGTCTTGCAAATTTCAGAGTCAGAGTTTGATAATTGTCAAATGATCTAAGAGTCTCAGAGTTTCTTTTACAGAGTGTACTTATCAAATGTTCTGAAATACTCAGATTTAATGTTAGATAAAGTTGATATGTCTGAAGTTTCATTCTGGTGAAGTTTAATTAAACAGTTCAGATCTATATTTTCTCCCCCTTTTTTGTCATAAGCAAAAAGTAAAAACTTTAAAAAGACAAATAAAAGGAAACAGTAAATGAGATAATCATGTGGAGAAAACTTTGAAACATTCATTCAATTCAGTTCAGAGCAAGAGTACATGCATCAGAAGATATTCAAAATACATAAGCAAACATCAGATGCAAAAACATCAGAATGAAAAAAATGAAAAACTAAGAGTGTTTTGACAAAAGCATCTTCAACAGATCCGTGATCTCAGAAGAGGATTGTTCTTGCTTTGACATCCACTTAGCCATTGTTTCATTCTTCTGATCCTGTTTTGACATCCACTCAGTCATGTCTTCAGACTTCTTATCTTGTTTAGCCATCCAGGACTTGGTTTCTGATTGACCAGCTTCCAGAGCAGCAATTTTATCCTCAAAATCTGGATGTTCTTTCTTAATCTCAGATGAAGAGGGTTGAACATTTTCTGGAGCTTGAACAGAGTCAATTTCCATAGGGTCTGTAGAGCTTAGAGCATTAAAGGCAGAAGGAAGTTCTACCAGAGTCATGGCCAAAGGGTTGTCTTCAGATGTAGATTCAGTAGTTTCTTCTGATGATGGAGGAGCATCTGTAAGAAGTAATGGTCCAGATCTCTTGACAGTCAAGAACAGACTTCTTGCAGCTTCAGCAAATCAGAGCTTTGCATCATCAGAACATATGTTCTTTAGATTTGATGCTACAGAGCTGAATCTGTTGATAAATCCATTCCAGCTGACATCAAATTCTTGTGCATCCATTGTTGCTAAACACTTCCTATGTACAGAACCTAAATACAACTGTATTTCTTGCAAAAAGCATGTAAATAAATGATCAACATTTAGTCTAGGTTTGGGTTGTAACAGAGTCTCCAATGTTATTGGTTTTAGTTGGGGAGTAGGTGGAAATAAGAATTTCTGAATGGAGATCAGAGGAGGAGGGTAGTATGGTATGAATGGAATTTCAGGGGATTTGGTAGGTTTTGATCTGTTTAAGGCATTCAACAGATTTGGTTTTGCTTTGGTGTGATAGGAAACCACATCAAAGGGTTTATTAGAGTAAGGTTGGAAAGCAGATTTTGCAGGTTCATCAGAAGCAGCAGGTTTATCAGATGAAACAGGTATAGCTGAAGTAACAACTTTTGCAGATTTTGCAGAGTATGATATTGTTGCTAATGAACCTACTTCTGACATAGATTGAATATAGGTGAGAAGCACAGATGGTAGGGTGATTGTAAGTTTGGGTTTTAAAGGAGTGATAGGGTCAGATGGTTCAACTCTGTCATAGAAATCTTTGAGTTTGAAACCATAGGAAAGATTGTGAAAAAGAGATGAGAATTGTGCACATGAGATAGATGTTCTTGGGGTAGATGTTGGGATAGGATTTGGAATGAGGATTTCAGATGATGGTGTAGGTGTGGGAGTAGGATCTGGAATGAGAACTTTAGAAGATACAGGGGGTTCTAGTTGGTCTACCTCAGAATCTCTGTGAGAGGGAGATATCAGAAAATCTGGATGTATATCAGATTCTGAGGAATTGGATGAAGTGGTTGGTGTGCAAGAGGTAGAAGATACTTGAAACACAGTTTTTAGTGGTGTAACATCAAGAACTTCTGTCTCAGGGATGTTGGTTTCAGATGGATTGGTTGATTCTGAAGGAATTTCAGAGGGATTTGATGGGGGTTCAGATGTGGGTGGATCAGATGGAATTTTAATTGGTTCAGAGGAAACTGGAATAGATTCAGTGGGTTCATATGTTTTGGATGGAGGATTTTCTGATTGTGGTTGTTTCTCTTGTTGTTGTGTTTGAGGTTCAGATGATTTTTGTGGTTGATGTTCAGAGTCTTTTTCTTGTAGAGGTTCAAATGATTTTTCTGGTTGTTTTTCTTGAGGTTGTTGTTGTGGCTTTTGTTGTGCAGATGGTTTTGTTGTTTGTTGTTGTTCTGTGGGTTGTTTTTCTGATGGTTGTTGTTGTGGTACAGATTGTTTGGTTGGAATTTCTGGTTGTGGAGTTTGAATTTGTGGTTTTGTGGTTGTTGGTTTTGGTACAGATGGTTGTTTTACAGGTGAGATTGAAATTGGATTAGAAGATTTTTATGGAGATGGAATAGAAACATGAAATGGAGCAGTAACAGATTATTTTTGTGAAGGGGGTGGTTTTGGAATAGACTTATCAGTTGAATCATTTATAACAATAGTATTTGCAGAAGATACAAAAGTTTTAGTACCTTTGATTTTGATGCGTTTAGCAGGAACAGAAGGAGTGTCTCCAGATTCTTTCCTCTTTAGCAGCTTCTGTGGCTTCTCAGCAATCTTGGGCTTCTTCTGAACAGGTGCAGCTTCTGCTTCTGATTGAGGCCTCTTTCTTGGTGGATCTTCTACTACAACAGGTAATGGTTGCCTTGCTCTCTTTATAATATCTGCAGGAATAGGCTTTCCTTCTGCCTTGCACTCATCAATATATCTTACAATAATTTCCCTTGGTTCTTCAGCATAGAACAGAGGGTAGTCATCTACAGGGGTTCTCTTCTGACTCAGTTCAGTAATGTTCAGCTTCTTGGGTGCTGTTGTGAGTTCTTCTACTATTTTTAGTCTCTGAAGACTTTTGGCATTTAGAGGCTTTCCCAAAATAAATTCCAGTTCCTCTGTGACTCCAGCAGCGTACAGAGCAGTTACAAGTCCATTTTCTGTTAGAAGATCTGAGATTAACCTTCCAAAAGGAATCCAGGTTCTGATCTTCTGACCTTTTTCTTTCACATATTCTCTAGAGGCATTTATATGATTCCATAAGTGCATGAAAAGAATATATGGAAGATCTACCTTGGTGCTCTGACTTAAGCAATACATAAAGTAGAGCTGTTCATTATTGACATAGTCCGGAGAGTTTGTTGACTTTCTGTGATGAATGCATCCCATGAAAATCTTAGCCCAGATCTTGTAGTCAGGCTTCAGATCTTTGAACTTATTAGAAGCTTGTCCAGCAGTCATCACTTCTTCATATACTTCATCCATATCTACACGCCCAGCTGGCAAGTGTGATACTCCATCTGTTTCCTCATATCCAATGAGTTTTCTAATCAGATCTTCTGTTATGATTATCTCTTTGCCCAGAACAGAAGATAGCATGAACTTAGGGTATATAGAAGCATGTATCCAGAATTCTTTTACCAGAAGGGGGTAGACTGGTCCAAAAAGTCTGTCAAAATACTTCACCCATCCTTGAGCACCTATAATGGAGCGAAATTTAAACCCATTCTCAGCAAGTGAATCACATTCCACCATTAATTCACATAGAACCTCCAGCTTTTCAACAGGTGTTAGCAATGTTCTTTTTGGTGGTGTATAAGGAGTGACACCCATATTAGCAGAAGTCACTGCAGCCATGGTAGATTGAAATTGTGCAGCAGTTGACGATGAAGTTGCCATTGAAGATGAGTTTGTCAAACGCTTAGGGTTTTTGTGAAGAGAGAAGAGAAGACAAAAATGCATAAAAGGTTTGAGATGTGAAAAGTGTGAAAATGAAGAGAAATGATGTATTTATACTAAAACACATAGGCATACAAACAGTCAGATAAAGCACGTTCACACAAAGCATTTAATGAAAAGAATAAAAATCATTTCAAGTATTTATTGATTCTGACAACTTGGGGGAAAATCAAGATTTTCACTATTCAAACTTCACCTCAAACGTCTCTTCAGTAGTGTACACGCCACCTTTGCAGATTTGGAGTGACACGTGTTTGCTTGCATGTGTTTCTGAATTCTCTTTAGAAATGAAACGTTAACCAACGTTCAGATCCTCTAAGGATTGTTAGTTCAGAGTTTCACAAGAAAATAATTAAGGAAAATAAACAAGCAATCAGAAGAAATACTTCAGAGCATTAGGCATTTTTGCATCTGTAAAATTTGCTTCTGATAAATATCATTCTGGAAAAAAATCCATACCAATATTTTTCAGAATAAATTTGAATCTATCTTCAACAAGGGGTTTTGTGAAAATATCTGCCCATTGATGATCTGTATCAACAAAGGCCAAATTTATAATTCCCTTCTGAACATAGTCTCTGATGAAATGATGCTTAATTTCTATATGTTTTGCCTTAGAGTGTAAAATGGGGTTTTTAGACAAACATATAGCAGAAGTATTATCACAGAAGATAGAAATGTTACTTTCAAATATCTGATAATCTTCTAGCTGACTTTTCATCCAGAGCATCTGCGTGCTACATCCAGCAGCAACAATATATTCTGCCTCTATGGTTGAAAGTGCAATTGTGGGTTGCTTCTTGCTGTACCAAGAGATTAGATTTCTTCCTAAAAATTGACAACTTCCAGAAGTACTTTTCCTTACCACTCTGTCTTCAGCGTAGTCAGCATCACAAAATCCAACTAATTTGAAATCATCAGATTTTCTGTAACACAAACCCACATTAGAAGTACCTTTCAGATACATTAGAATCCTCTTGACAGCTGTCAAGTGTGATTCTCTAGGATCTGATTGGAATCTAGCACACAAGCATACACTAAACAATATGTCAGGTCTAGAAGCAGTTAAGTAAAGAAGAGATCCTATCATACCTCTGTAGAGCTTCTGATCTACTTTCTTACTTACCTCTTCCTTGCCAAGTGAGCTAGTTGGATGCATGAGAGTCTTTGCCAGCTTACTATCAGTCATGTTAAATTTCTTCAGAAGTTCTTTAACATATTTGGTCTGATGTATGTAAGTGCACTCTGGAGTTTGATTGACTTGGATTCCTAGAAAGAATCTCAGTTCTCCCATCATGCTCATTTCAAATTCTGCCTGCATACATTGAGCAAACTCCTTTCCCAGCATAGTATTGGTAGATCCAAATATTATATCATCCACATAAATTTGACAAATTAGAAGATCTTTCTTAAATGATTTACAAAAAAGTGTTGTGTCCACTTTGCCTCTGATGAAATTTTTCTCCAGAAGAAAATTGCTCAATCTCTCATACCAAGCTCCGGGAGCATGTTTTAAACCATATAGAGATTTCTTTAGTTTGAAAACATGATCTGGAAATTTTTCACTCTCAAAACCAGGAGGTTGGTGGACATAAACTTCTTCTTCTATAATACCATTTAGAAAGGCACTTTTAACATCCATCTGATACAGAGTGATGTTATTTTGTGCAGCAAATGAAATAAGAAGGCATATAGATTCTAACCTTGCCACTGGAGCATAAGTTTCAGTATAATCAATACCTTCTTGTTGACTGTACCCTTGAGCAATAAGCCTTGCCTTATTTCTTTCAACTTCTCCTTTCTCATTTAGCTTATTTCTGAAGACCCATTTTGTTCCAATTATATTGAATCCTTTTGGTCTTTGAACTAAATCCCACACATCATTTATGGTGAATTGATTTAACTCTTCTTGCATGGCAATTATCCAATCATTGTCTTGCAGAGCTTCATCTACAGAAGTTGGTTCAATTACTGACACCCGTCCAAATAATGATGCTTCAGATGATCTTAGAAAGGATCTTGTTCTGATGGGATCATCCTTCTTTCCAATAATGACATTCTCTGGATGAGAAGCTTTAATTCTGGATGATGATCCTCTAACAGTTGATTCTTCAGAAAGTTTTAGATTGTTCATCTGATAAATTAAAGGAATAGCATCTGGCGTTGCTTCTGGTTCCTTCACTTGAGCTTTGTCTGCCTCTGGGACTTCAGAGTCTATGAAAACTACTTCTCTATCTACAGAGTTTTCAGACTGCTTTGGCTTTTTATTTCCAAGCTTATCATCAAATCTAACATGAATAGATTCTTCCACAATCTGTGTCTCAGTGTTGTATACTCTGTAGCCTTTAGAGCGTTCAGAATATCCAAGCATGAAACACTTCTGTGCTTTGGAATCAAACTTGTTCATATTTTATTTAGTATTTAACATATAGCAAATACATCCAAAGGGATGAAAATATGAAATGTTGGGCTTTCTATTCTTCCACAGTTCATATGGAGTCTTCTCCAGAAGAGGTCTTACAGACACTCTGTTTTGAATGTAACAGGCTGTGTTGATTGCTTCTGCCCAAAAGTGTTTTGCCAGATTAGTCTCATTGGTCATGGTTCTGGCCATTTCTTGCAGAGTTCTGTTTTCCTCTCTACAACCCCATTTTGTTGTGGAGTTCTAGGACAGGAAAAATCATGAGCAATGCCATTTTCATTAAAATATTTTTCAAAATATTTATTTTCAAATTCACCACCATGATCATTTCTGACTTTTATAATTTTGAAATCTTTTCATTCTGGACTTGCTTGCAGAAGTCAAAGAACACAGAATGTGACTCATCCTTGTGTTTTAAGAACTTTACCCATGTCCATCTACTATAGTCATCAACAATGACTAATCCATACTTCTTGCCTCTGATGGATGCAGTTTTCACTGGTCCAAGCAGATCAATATGAAGTAATTCTAGTGGTCTGGAAGTAGAAACAACATTTTTTGATTTAAAAGATGATTTTGAAAACTTCCCTTTTTGGCATGCTTCACAAAGAGCATCTGAGGTGAACTTCAGATTAGGAAGTCCTCTGACAAGATTAAGTTTATTAATCTGAGATATACGTCTCATATTAATATGCCCCAATCTTCTGTGCCAGACCCATTGCTCTTCATTAACAGACAAGAGGCATTTAACATTCTGAACCTTAAGTTCTGAAAGATTTATTTTATAAATGTTGTTTTTCCTCTTACCACTAAATAGGATAGATCCATCTTTTTGACTAATAGCTTTACAACATTTTTTATTAAAGGTAATATCATAACCATTGTCACTTAATTGACTTATGGACAATAAGTTATGCTTTAACCCTTCAACAAGTAAAATATTAGTAATAGAGGGAAGTTTACCATTTCCAATGGTGCCAGATCCAATGATCTTGCCCTTCTGGTTCCCTCCAAATTTCACATCACCTCCAGATCTAAGCTCCAAGCTTTGGAACATCGACCTTTCTCCTGTCATGTGTCGTGAGCATCCAGAGTCCAGGAACCATGATTGGCGTCCTGACCTTGCTGCTAAGAACATCTGCAATAGGAATTATTTTACTTTTAGGTACCCAGATCTTCTTGGGTCCTTTAGGGTTAGTTGTTCTGAAGGTTTGTCTAAACTTCTGTTTTTCAACATAAGGTTTATTTTGACTAGCCTTAGATTTAAACACATGAATATTCTTTTCAGAGCGTGTTTGTTCAATATCATTCAAGTGACCAAATTTAAAGTGTGAATATAAAGGAGTTTTCTTGATGGTAATTTTATCAACATGTTTTGGATTTAAATCCTTTCCAGAGGAGGATTCATATCCAATTCCTTTTCTGTTATTTCTGCTAACTCCATAGATCATAGAAGCCATTTTGCTTCTGTCTATGCTTTTAGCAAGAAACTTCTGAAAGCTATAATCATATTTTTCCAAAATATTTTGTCATTCAGATTCAGTTTCAGAATCAGAGTTTTGTTGAGCTAATTCAGAATCATTTTTTAATTTTAAGTTCTTTTCATTTAGCTCAGCTACTTCTGATTTGAGAATATTATTCTCAGATACAAGATTGCTTTGACGCTTCTTGTATTTGAGCTTAATATTGTTATATCTTTTCAGAACTTCTGATAACACTTTGATAAGTTCTTCTTTAGTGAGTTTAGCCATTACCTCTTCAGCGTCAGAGTCAAATTCAGATCCTGAAGTTCCTTCCTCCTGATCTTCTATGTTTGCCATCAAAGCTACATTGGCACATTCTTCTTCTGACTCAAATTCAGATTCAGATGTATCTGAATCATCCCAGGTGGCCATCAGAACCTTTTTCTTCTTATCAAATTTTCTTTTAGGCTTTTCTTTCAGCGCCTTTGGACATTCATTTTTGTAATGTCCAGGTTCTTTACATTTATAACATACAACCTCTTTTTTTCCAAATCTTCTGTGTCTAGAAGATTCTTTTTTTTGGTCAGGCTTTCTGAAGTTTCTGAATTCATTCCTTTATGCTTCCAGAGTTTGTTTATTCTTCTGGACAACATGGATAGTTCATCTTCATCTTCAGATGAGGATTCTTCAGAGCTTTCCTCTATTACCTACAATGCTTTAGCAGATTTATTAGATTTTAAAGCAATAGATTTACCTTTCTTTTGAGGTTCATCTTCCTCAAGTTCAATTTTATGACTTCTTAGTGAACTGATCAGTTCCTCCAAGGAGATCTTGTTCAGATCTTTAGCCATTTTCAGCGCTGTCACCATAGGTCTCCATCTGGTAGGTAAGCTTCTGATGATCTTTTTCACATGATCAGCAGTAGAGTATCCTTTATCCAGAACCTTTAGTCAAGCTGTAAGAATTTGAAATCTGGAGAACATAGCTTCAACAGATTCAGAGTCTTCCATCTTGAAGGCTTCATACTTCTAGATCAGAGCCAGAGCCTTTGTTTCCTTGACTTGAGAGTTTCCCTCATGAGTCATCTTTAAGGATTCAAACATGTCAAATGCAGCTTCCTTGTTTGTAATTTTTTCATACTCAGTGTGAGATATTGCATTCAACAATATTGTTCTGGCCTTGTGGTGATTTCTAAATTCTTTCTTCTGAGCATCTGTCATAGATTTTCTGTCTATTTTCTTGCCATTCCCATCAGTGGAATGAACATATCCATCTATGACCAGATCCCATAAATCAGCATCATATCCAAGGAAAAAACTTTCAATCCTGTCTTTCCAATAATCAAATTTCTCCCCATCAAACATAGGGGGTTTGGTGCTGATTCTGTCCCTTTCTTCATATTTGTTGTTAATGTTAGACATTGTATTATCAGCCATAGTAACAACCAAATATATATCAAAGTATTTCTCACTGGATCTTTATTGTCACTGTTAAGTGGTAGCACACACAGAACCGGAGCTCTGATGCCAACTAAAGGTGAGAAAATACTTAGAAGGGGGGGTTGAATAAGTATGAAGATTAAAACTTAGAAATAAAAACTCAAGTATTTTTATCCTGGTTCGTTAAACTCAACTACTCCAGTCCACCCTTCCTAGAGTGATTTTCCTTTCTCAATCAAGGACTTAATCCAGTATTTAATCAACTGATTACAATAGTAAGCACTAAGAACAACTGTTCAAAGTCTTCTCAGGAACTACTGATCCTAACTGGATCTTCTTAAGGTTTACAATCAAATGTAATACAAATACACGTGTTTAAATTGCTCTAGAAAGCTTTATCACAACTGTGATTTTTCACTTAACTATTAAGAACAAAGAAATTAATTCTTAGAAAGAATATGAATAGTATGAGAACTGAATGTTGATTTCTTTTGGATAAAACGTCAACTGAAGAAGTTGGGTGAAGACTTGCTTTTATAGGCAGCTGATCCAAGGAGAGCTTCACGTTGAGAAGAGTGTCCAAAAGGTCTGAGCCTTTTTTTCTTCACATCAAGTGACCTTTCCTAGAAGAAGAAAGCACAGAAAAATCCTTTTTGTCTGTGTTCTTGTGTCTAGCATAAATAAGGAAAGAGTCGTTTGGATCATTCCAACGGATATAAACTTTGAATAATTCTTCTTCAGTTTTCAGCAAATTTCATCAGAGTCTAATTTGATCAGAGCCTTCTGATGATGATCAGAGTTTTGCTGAATCAGAGTCTTCTGCCGCAGGTGTGCTTTTAGCGTGTTTAAGATCAGAGCATATTTGAGTCAGATCCTCAGTATTGGCAGCTTTAGTACTTTCAAAATCTTTTGTAGTAACTATGCTTTGAAAACTCTTCATACAGAATTCTTCTTTGGTTCAGATGCTTCTGATTTGCTTCTGATTCTTCTGGAGCTTCTGCTTTAGATCTTTCTGGAGCTTCTGCTTCATAATCTTCTAGAGCTTCTGCTTCAGATCCTTCTGGAGCTTCTACTTCAGAATCTTCTGGAGGCTACGCTCAGGATCTTCTGTTGGCAGCAATCAGAATCTTCTAATGGATGCATCTGGCGCTTCAGAGTCTAGAAAATTTCTTATGTTCAATTCTAATTTGCTTCTGGAGTGTTAATTCCTTTACTATCTGCAGTAAAAATTCTCAAGCAAATTTTAGAGTATATAATTCTTAATTACAAAATTTCATAATAGTTACCATCAAAACATAGAGATATTATTAAGAACCAATCTGTGTTCTAACAGAAAGTACCCAAGTTTACTAAGTTTTCAGGAGATACGACGGAATCTACCGTCGAACATGTGGCTCGTTACCTAATCGAGGTTGGAGAGATAGCGAATGATGAAAGCCTTAGAATAAAATACTTCTCAAGTTCTATATCTAAGAATGCCTTCACCTGGTTCACAACGCTTCCCCCTAATACGGTGTGTAATTGGATCCAGTTAGAGCGTCTGTTCCATGAACAATTCTATATGGGCCAGACTAAAATTAGCTTAAAGGAACTCGCTAGTGTGAAGCGTAAGTTTTCTGAGCCAATTGAGGAATACCTTAATAGATTCTGTTTGCTTAAAGCCAGATGCTTCACACAGGTCCCTGAACATGAGTTGGTCGAAATGGCCGTTGAGGGTCTCGACTATTCTATTAGGAAAAAGTTGGATACCCAGTATCTATGGGACATGGCCCAACTAGCCGATCGAGTTTGGCAATTAGAAAGACTCAAAGACAAAAAGGCTAAGTTTAATAAAAATAAAAAGGTAGCTTTTGTCGAATATAACGAGAACGTCAAAGGTTTGTGTGATGAGCCTGTGAGCTTCGACGATGGCGAAGTGGATCTTGCTGAACTTAAACAAGGACCACCTTACTCATGTAAAGTACTAGCTCCCCCATAGGGGAAGAGTTATGTCGAGTCCGAAAAAAATGATAGGTTCCCAAAGAAAACATATACTTTCGACATCACAAAATGTGATGAAATCTTTGATTTGTTAGTTAAATACTGACAAATGATAGTGCCTCCTGGCGCTAAAATGTCGTCCATAGAACAAAGGAAGAAAAAAGGGTTTCGTAAATACCATAATTTCTTGGGTAATAAAATGTCTCAATGTTTTCTTTTCAGGGACCTTGTTCAAAATGCAATCCAGGAAGGACGTCTGAAGTTTGGAGAGAAGGCTAGCGGCCAGATGAAGGTCGACATGGACCCTCTGCAAATGGAAGACGCACACTATACAGAACCAGTCGAAGCTAACATGGTTGAAGTTACTGATGGCTACGACTTTTCAATTGACATAACAGAAACTACTGAAAATCCCATAGATGAAGCTATGATGGCGAAGGTTACCATGAGCTTCGGACAAACGAACAGTGTGGAAATGGAAATTGATGACTGTGACCAAAGGGATGAAGCCATAAGTTCAAACAAAAAGAGCAATCTAGGTTGGGAGATAGTATCCGAAGAAACTGCTGATGACTTCGTCAGAATTGATCAAGCCACTAAAGGCATGGAGCTAGGCCTGAAGAAGCTTAATCTGGTCAAAGAAGTTGAAATTAACATGGTAGAAATCACCCAACATGAAGATGTAGCGGACAGTGAGTCGAATTACCAGGGGACGCACACTAGGGAAGCATACCCAGAGCAGGAGGAATCGATTGTTGCTTTGCTTCACCGCTACCAAGAGAGATGTTCTAGTGTGATGCTTTATCCCCGATGCAGCGCCATATTTGACAAAAAGGCCGCACAAAAGCTAGAAGGAACACGAAGGCTAAGGCAAGATAACGAAAGGCCCAGATTCGACCCTCGAAGAGGCCTTCAAAAAAGATCTGACCCCCACATAAGGCCTCCTACAAGCAAACCCACTAGTTTTAAGCCCAATGCTAAGGCCACTGATGGAAAGTGGACGAAGCCCAATGAGAATAGGAAGCAGGGGCAGAAGAGGTGGAAGAACTTCGAAGTGCAACGAGGATCTTCGTTAAGCTATCGAAAAGAGTTTCAGTCTTCAAAGGCTGCCCATGTATCAGAAAATTATAAAGGGAAAAATCCCATGTCTCGATCACAATGGAGACGAGAACAGAGAAAAAGAAAATCACTCAGGGAAGGTGCACAAAGGGACCAACCAGAGTCCAGCACCAACTTTCCTATCGAAAATGAATGACGAACGAAAGCGTTTGGGAAGACACTTGTAGGATGAAAGTTGTTTCCGACACAGGTCGAAGAGAAGAGGAAATCGGTCGATGACGAAATAACCAATAACTTTGATGAAGACTCTGACGATACTCTGGATATTTTGGTCAATATAGTATCAGTGATGCCCAGGGAATTTGACAGGATTTCCGTGGTTGAAAACTTGGACACCTATACGGACTGGGAGATGACGGCTCATAAGCCGGTATGTTACTATGTGATGAACAATGGCTGCGTCGAGGAGCAAAACGCATTCTTTGAACGGCCCATAGAGGCGATGAAGAATCATCTGAAGCCTCTTTATATTACAGCACAAGTAGAGAATGTCCTAGTTAACAAAATCTTGGTGGATTACAACGCTACGGTGAACCTAATGCCGCATTTTCTGTTGAAACAAATTGGAAAAGATTAGACAGACACCAAGCCGCACAACATGGTATTATCAAACTATAAAGGTAAAGTGGGTTCGACCATGGGGGTCATACAAGTGAATATCACGGTCGGAACCATTACCCGCCCAACTGTCTTCATGGTAGTAGAAACCACTGCCAACTATAATCTATTGCTTGGAAGAGAATGGATCCATGGAGTGGGGGCAGTGCCATCTTCAATGCATCAAAGGATCGCCATCTGGAGACCCGATGGCATCGTCGAAAACATTGAAGCAGATCAAGGATATTTCAAAGCACCTATAAACCATGTTGGTAGAAGACAGTTCGACAAGCATTTGGCCAGCATAGGTGATAACACGAAATCGTATATATATTTTGACGCATAATTCAACTAAAGTTTAACTGTTTTCGATCCGATTTCGGGTAATTTCCGTGTTGTTTGTCTGATGTTTTGCAGGTATTTGATGATCACGTCTAAACAAGGCAATAATGAAGAAAAGAAGCAATCTCAGATGAAATATGGACGAAAACCGGATGAAAACATCATGAAAAGCGCAGAATGCTGATTTTGCTGCTGTGACGACCGTCACAGCTCCATGACGACCGTCACACGGGTGACGACCGTCACACCTTGTGACGACCGTCATGCAGGCAAAAACGCCCCACTTCAAATGCACGTGAAAGAAGCAGTTCCAAGTCCCAAATAGTGGACCACTACTCCCTGATTATTCTGCCTCAAAGTCGACCCTCTTTAATTATAACCGTTAGAATTCCATTTCTATAAAAAGGGAAGAAGGGGACCTCAGAAAGGGAGCCGCATTCATACAACGAAGTGCTGCCCAATTCCATTTCCAGAGCAAAAATTCAGTTTTATTTTCTTTCCTATTTTTTTGTTGCCTTTTCATTCTTCTGTAATTTTTATTTCCGTTGTACGATCAAATTGGCACAAAGACCAGAATCCTGCCAACATCTGTGGAGGATCTGCCCAAAGGCCAATTGGAATATTTACAGGTTTCTCATTTCAATCGTAATTCCAGTTTTTATTATGATGCATGCTATTATTTATTGTTATTATTTATGTTTTACCTTTCCCAAATCCATGTCTAGCTAAATTCAAGTAATCAATATGTAGTAATAATTCGAAAGGGATTTGATAATAACCGGTTGAAAATTGTCTTTTTCAAAAGTCGTTTATGGTCTGAGTGTTTAAAATTAATTTACTAAATAAACTTCATCGCGAAAGCGAGAACTTATTTAAAAGTAGTTTTGCCACGAAAGTGGGAAATTAATTAAGATACGAACCAACAAGCGAAAGTTGCGGCAAGATCAGATAGTAAACACTAGTCATTCATTTTAATAACAGCGAAAGCACTTTAAAATGAATTAGAACTTAGAGATTTCCAAAAAATAATTTTGACCCCGAATGGGATACGAAAGTGTACGTTTGGCCCTTAGAATTATGATTAACGTCAATAACCATCGTGAGGCGAGAGTCTTCAAATTACCATTTTCTGCTTAAATAAACTCTGAAAAGTATTCATACACCGGTAACTTGTCAAATCCCCGAAGAACATAATTGCTGCATATCGATTCAATTAATTATACTTTAATTTACATTCTTAGTTCCCTTTAGTGACAATCTTATTCCCTTAAACATATTCTACCTAGATAAACATAGTAACTCCCGAGAACACTAGTTTGATTACGAGTCTCTGTGGGATCGATATCTATAATTACTACGCGATAGACTGTACACTTGCAGTTAGGTTGTATTAGACATAGAAAGTCGCGATCAAGTTTTTGGCGCCGTTGCCGGGGACCCGTTTAGTCAATAGTGTAACCTTCTGTTACACCGTATAGACTAGGTTAACAATTTCATTTTTCCTTTACTAGTGTTGTCGATTGTATGCCAAGTGATCGCTCACAAGGCGATATCTTGAAACCTTCAGTCGCAGAACTAGAACGCTTCTTAAATCTAAGAAGCCGAATCATTAAGTACCAACTCAAACATAACATTCCCGATCCTCTCACTCCCATTCCCAAATCCGAAGAAGAATCAAACATGGCTGAAGGACCTCCAAACAAACCGCTGAAGGCATACGCTACACCCTCTCAGATGGAGTCTAGAAGTAGCATTGCTGCCCCAGCTATTACCCGAAACGATTTTGAGCTGAAACCATCATTGCTGTCAGCTGTACAACAAAACCAATTCTCAGGAAACGCAACTGAGGATCCGAACGAACATCTAACGAAGTTTGTACAATACGCATACACGGTGAAAGCAAATGGAGTAACTCCAGACGCGATAAGACTTCGTCTTTTCCCATTCTCTCTTAGAGACAGAGCGTGGACATGGTTACAATCTCTACCATCCAACTCCGTTACGACGTGGGAACAATTGAAAAACGTCTTCTTAGCGAGATATTTTCCGCCAAGCAAAACTGCTATGCTTAGAGCTCAAATCAACAGATTTCGACAAAAAGATATTGAATCTCTTTACGAAGCATGGGAACGATTCAAAGATATGATGAGAACATGTCCTCACCACGGTTTAGAAGACTGGGTGACAATCCATACTTTTTATAATGGGCTTTTATACAATACTAGATTGACAATAGACGCTGCCGCGGGCGGTGCACTTATGGATAAGCCATATGACGAAGCCTATCAATTAATCGAAAACATGTCTCAGAACCACTGCCAATGGGGAGGTGAACGCACTTCAACAGAGAAAACCACAGTGAAAGGTGGGATGTACGAGATCAGCAGTCTTGAAAAGTTCAACGCTAAAGTAGATGCTCTAGCACAGAAGATTGATAGTCTGACCGTTAACCCCACTGCAACCGTCGCTGCCGTAACTCCAAATTGCGAGTTATGCGGAAGCACCACTCATAATGCGCCCGAATGCCCATTGCTAGCCGGAATCCCACCAGACCAAGTAAATTATGCTCAAGGAAATCCCTACGCAAATACTTACAACCCAGGTTGGCGAAATCATCCAAACTTTTCTTACAAAAGCGAAAATGCATTGCAAATGCCTACTGCTCCGCCAGGATATCAGAAACCAGTTGCTGCTCAGACTGCATCTAGGAAATCAAACCTCGAATTGATGATGGAAAAATTCATAGCTACTCAAGCTCAAACAAGCAAAGAATTCCTGAATCAAAACATACACACTAGCGAGCAAATTAAACAGTTGACAGGAAAAGTAGACGCTTTAGCCACCCACAATAAAATGTTAGAAACACAGATATCACAAGTGGCTCAACAACAAGCCTCTGCTGTCGCACCCGCTGGCACATTTCTTGGACAACCCGAACAGAATCCAAAAGGCCAAGCAAATGCTGTAATACTAAGAAGTGGAAAAGAATTGGACGAACTGATCGATCCGAGGACCGAAAACTCAGCCATGCAACAAAAACCAACTGAACAAGCAGAAAAGGAATCCGAGTTAGAGAAGAAGGAAGACAACGAGAAGGAGGATACCGCAAGTGAAAAAACTCAAGTACCTCCAGCGCCATATAAACCACCTATCCCTTATCCGCAAAGATTAATAAACTCCAAAACTTCAGGACAGTTTAAGAAATTTGTAGAGCTCCTTAAACAGCTAAATATTACTATTCCTTTTACAGAAGCGATAACTCAAATGCCGTCATACGCTAAATTTCTCAAAGAAATCCTGTCGAATAAGAGAAAGATCGAGGATAACGAAACAGTTACACTTACTGCAGAGTGTAGCGCCATTATTCAAAACCGTATGCCTCCTAAATTAAAAGACCCAGGTAGTTTCTCCATACTCTGTGTCATAGGAAAGTTCGTAATAGACAAAGCTCTATGCGATTTAGGAGCCAGTATCAGTGTTATGCCTTTATCTATATGCAAAAAGCTGAATATGGGAGACCTCAGACCAACCAAAATGTCCGTACAATTAGCTGACCGATCAGTAAAATACCCCGTCGGAATACTGGAAAATGTTCCAGTACGCATAGGACAATTCTACATCCCAACCGACTTCATAATCATGGACATCAAGGAGGACACTGTTACCCCAATTATCCTAGGAAGACCGTTCCTAGCTACAGCCGGAGCGATTATAGACGTGAAGAAAGGAAGGCTAACATTCAAAGTAGGAGAAGAAAAGATAGAGTTCATTCTCACCAAGTTCTTACAAGCACCAGCCGTAGACGATACCTGCTATTTAGTAGATGAAATTGACGAATGCATAAGAGAACTTGAAAATGAAGAGACCACGTATTCAGAAATAATAAAGATTCAAATACCCGATATTTCTGAAGACGATGATTGACGTAAACCGTATAAAGACGACAGCCTAAGCGAAAGCTTAGAACTGACCTCAAACCACATGCCAGGTCCGAAGAACCCATCTTTAGAACTTAAAACACTACCCAAAAACCTTAGATATGAATTTCTAGACGATGAACTAAAAAGACCAGTGATAGTCAACGTCGACTTAGGACAACCAGAAATTGAAAAGCTATTAGAAGTCCTAAAGAAGTACCCCACCGCGTTAGGCTATAACATAAGCGATCTAAAAGGTATAAGCCCTTCAATCTGTATGCATAGAATTACGATAGAGGAAGACTCTAAAACCTCTAGAGAGCATCAGAGAAGACTGAACCCCATCCTAAGCACTGTAGTCAGAGATGAAGTAAAGAAATTGCTAGATGCAAGAATCATCTATCCAATCTCCGATAGTGAATGGGTTAGCCCAGTTCATGTCGTACCAAAGAAGGGAGGAGTCACAGTAGTTAAAAACGAAAAAGGCGAATCAATAACAAAAAGAGTCGTGACTGGAAGCAGGATGTGTATTGATTATAGGAAGCTTAAAAAGGCCACCCGAAAGGATCACTTCCCGTTACCCTTCATAGACCAAATGTTGGAAAGATTAGCCAAACATTCATATTTCTGCTATCTAGATGGTTATTCAGGATTCTTCCAAATTCCCATTCATCCGGATGACCAAGAAAAGACTACATTCACATGTCCTTATGGTACTTTTGCTTACCGCCGAATGCCGTTCGGACTCTGTAATGTTCCAGCAACCTTCCAAAGATGCATGATGGCAATCTTCGCAGATTTCATAGACGACATCATGGAAGTATTTATGGACGATTTCTCGGTATGTGGACAAAGTTTCGAAGGATGCCTACAAAACTTAGAAATGGTATTAGAACGTTGTGTAAAAGTGAACCTCGTCCTAAATTGGGAAAAATGCCATTTTATGGTCCGACAAGGAATATTTCTAGGACATGTCATATCAGATAAAGGAATTGAGGTCGACAAAGCTAAAATAGAGATTATAAAAGATCTCCAACCTCCAAAATCCGTACGAGAAATACGGAGTTTTCTAGGACATGCCGGTTTCTACAGAAGATTTATAAAAGATTCTTCAAAAATCACAAAACCTTTGACCGGCTTGTTGATGAAAGATGATGAGTTTGTCTTTGACGACGACTGTCTAAAAGCATTCGAAACATTAAAATCAGCCCTTATCACCGCACCGATTATGCAACCACCCGATTGGCGACTACCGTTCGAAATCATGTGCGATGCGAGTGATTATGCCGTAGGCGCAGTTCTAGGACAAAGGAAGGACAAGAAACTCCATGTCATCTACTATGCCAGTAGAACCTTAGATCCTGCCCAAATGAACTACGCTACCACAGAAAAGGAACTTCTAGCAGTTATATTTGCGCTTGACAAATTCCGTTCCTACTTAGTAGGAGCAAAAGTTATCATATACACATACCACGCTGCCATTAGGTACCTAATAAGCAAAAAGGATGCCAAACCAAGACTATTGAGATGGATCCTGTTATTACAAGAGTTTGACTTAGAAATCAAAGATAAGAAAGGAACCGAGAACGTTGTTGCAGATCACTTACCCCGAATAGAAGGCATCAAACATGAACCAGTACCGATAAACGACGATTTCCCGTACGAACGTCTGATAGCCAAATTAGAAAGTGACATACCCAACTCAATCTCGGAAGATCCAGAATTCGAAAAAGCCGTAGAAGCCGTCTATGCCCAGGTCACATTACCTTGGTATGCTGACATCGTTAATTACCTCGCTGTAGGCGTGCTTCCACCGGATCTCACTTATCAGCAAAAGAAGAAATTCTTCCACGATCTGAAACACTATTATTGGGACGAACCTCTACTCTTCAAGAGAGGGGCCGACAACATATACCGTCGCTGTGTCCTAGAGGAAGAAATAGAAAATATCATTTCCCAATGCCATTCAGCACCATACGGTGGTCATGCTAGTACATCCAAGACGTGCGTTAAGATTCTCCAAGCCGACTTATTTTGGCCTAACCTCTGGAAAGACGTCCACATCGCTGTGCTAAAATGTGATCGATGCCAACGAACTGGCAACATCTCACGACGCGATGAAATGCCTCAGAAAGGAATCTTAGAGGTAGAAATCTTTGACGTATGGGGAATAGATTTCATGGGACCATTCCCACCTTCTTTTGGTAATAACTACATACTCGTCGCTGTAGACTATGTGTCTAAATGGATAGAAGCCATTGCTGCTCCAACAAATGATGCACGAGTAGTAATCAAACTCTTCAAAAACACAATCTTTCCTAGATTCGGTGTACCCAGACTCGTCATCAGTGACGGCGGATCTCACTTCATATCGCGAATATTTGATAAACTTCTCTCTAAATATGGAGTCCGACACCGAGTAGCTACACCTTATCATCCGCAAACTAGCGGACAAGTAGAGGTCTCGAACAGAGAAATAAAATAGATATTGGAAAAGATTGTCGCTACCTCAAGGAAAGATTGGTCATCAAAGCTACAAGAAGCTTTATGGGCTTATATGACCGCTTTTAAGACACCAATACGTACTACACCCTACAAATTAGTTTACGGTAAATCCTGCCATCTCCATGTAGAATTAGAGCATAAGGCCTTCTGGGCCATTAAGACACTCAATTTCAACTACACCGAGGCAGGAGAAAAGCGAATCTTGAACTTACACGAATTGGAAGAACTTCGATTAGACGCTTACGAAAATGCCCGTATCTACAAAGAACGAACTAAAAAGTGGCATGATAAACGTTCAGTCAAGAAACAATTCAGTGTGGGAGACATTGTATTACTATTTAATTCAAGATTAAAACTCTTCCCAGGTAAACTAAAATCTAGGTGGTCTGGACCTTATGAAGTGACTAAAGTACTTCAGAGTGGAGCTGTTGAAATTACCGATAAGACGAATGCACCGTTTATCGTAAACGGGAAACGTCTAAAACATTATAATAAGAACGAAACCAGCCCTCAAGTCTGCAGTATAGCATTGCTTGAGCTTCCAGCTCAAACACTCGAATAGCTTGTCACCAAGCTATCGTCAGGCTTTAGACATTAAAAACAGCGCTTACTGGGAGGCAACCCAACTTTTCCCGCATTTTTCCTCGTTACTGTATTTCATTTTTATTTAAAATTTTACTTTGAAAATTTAACAAAAATTCTAAACTTATAATTACTACTACTTTCTACTTTCGTTTATTTTCATATTTCTATTTTTATTTTTTCTCTTTTTTGTCTTTTGTTTTTACCGCTTTTTGTTTTTAAAAATCCTGACTTCAAAACTTTTGTTTTAAACTTTTCAGGATTTTAAAAGTCTTCAAAACATTCCTTCTGTTTTCTCCAACTTACCTGCGAGTATGGCCGAGTACGACTTCACAAAGGTTCATTTTCGAGGACTAGCTCAAAAGGCAAGATTTGCAGCACTAACTGAAAGAGAAATCGCCTTAACGTTGTATTATGATAAGTCTACCATGGATAAACTAGGAATCACATATAACATTCAATACCTGTTCAATCAACTGGGTTGGGAGAACACTGCTTTGAAAACACGTTTTGCTACCTATAAGGATCTCACCTATGAATTCCTTAGTTCCTTCAGATACATACCCAACTATGGTTTTGGATCCAACACAGAGCTGATTACCTTTCGAATGTTTGGAATGGACCAAACCCACAGCCGGATGTCACTAGCTAACCTCCTAGGATTTCCTAGCGGACCGCATGTGTTCATCAGTGCAGAAGATGACAATATTGATTTTGAACTCGACCAATTCTGGGGTAGAATCACAGGCGACTATCACCCTGAACCAGACAGAATGTATAATGATGATATTCACAACCCAGCTTTTAGATACTTCCATAAGATACTAGCTCACACCCTTTTCGGGAAAGAAGAAAATATTACCACAGTATCTAAAGAGGAGCTATTCATCATGTTCTGTGCCTCCCAGGGACGTACAGTAAATGCAGTGTCTTTCATGATGAGATCTTTCAGACGCCTCACTCAGGAACCACAGTCACCTATTCTTATAGGAGGGCTCGTGACAATGATTGCCCACGAGCTTGGCCTTCAATTCCACTTAAATGCAAGCACTCGTTTTGGCACCATCCGACCCATGAATATACAGTTCTGCTTTAACAGGCGCATTTTAGGAACTATGGGACCTAGACCTTATGAGTACCTCATTAACGAAAAACCTGTCCAGCTATTCACACTGCCTGATCATCAGATGACAAGTATCCACAACAAGGACAATTGGCTTTATAAATTGGATGAGCCTATGGGACCTCCTTCACCTCAGTCAACACCACAGAACTATATGTACGACAGTGACCACATCTCTGAGGCATACGACTATATGTACTATGAGGATGCTGTATCAGAAGCTGAAGTAGACCCTATGACTCCTCCGCACTACAACACCTATCCCGAGCCTATCCCTTAGGAGACCACCGACAAAATGGATACTGTTATACTCCGATTGGACAACGTTGATGCAGCTCTGACTACTGTAAAAGATGACATCGCAGGCATACACAGCGAACTGGTAGTCTTCATGGACTTAGTCTGTGACCAGCTCGACTACTACGCACGGAAGTTCGATGAGTTGAAGGCACGAAAAGACTAGATACTAGTTTTATCATTAGATTTAGTTTAGTTTAGTTTTTCTACTTTCCGTCCGTTTTCAATTGTTTCGATTTTTGCATTGTTAATTTCTTTATGTACTACATACAATCATTCCAATTTCTTGTTATTTCAATTATAGTCTTTATTCAATTATTTGGTTTTTACGTTATTCTTTGTTTATTGGCTACTATAATACATTGCCATATCAATACTAGGCCTAAAAGTCACTGCAAGAACACCCTCAGAGCAAAATTCTGCGTTCTGCAGATTTTGCTGCTGTGACGACCGTCACAGGGTCCTGACGAGCGTCATGCGGGTGACGACCGTCACACATACGTGACGACTGTCACGAACCCAAAACTGCTATCTGATATAACAGGGGTTGCGTTTTCTCTCCCACTACCCTCCTTTCAACTTCCAATCATCAGCACTCCCACCCAACTCCAATTTTTCGTCTTCCCCACATTGCACCATGTATTTCAACTCCCATCTCAACTTCCTACCACACTTCTGTCAATGTTTTCCCATTTCGCAGAACCACCCCAATCCTCAGAACCACCTCAATCTTCCAACAATGGCGAGAACTATCGAAACCCCATACATCAGTAACATTGTTTTCAGCGAAGGTGACTTGGGCAAAAGACAGCGGGCCAACTACATCGCATTCCATCAACGGTCGCTCCAGCCGACTCATTATCCACACATTCCATCGCTCACGGAGCTCGGACTCCTTGAAGGCGTCACTTGGATGCTTCAAAGAGCCGGCATCGGGAACCTCTGCACCAACCCACTGCCGACATACGAACAACTCACTCTCGAGTTCCTGAGTTCGTTTACCTACGTCACTTCCAGCGGCGACCTCAGCCAACACTCCGACGCCGCATGCTTCCGGATGTTCGGCACAAACTATCAGGTGAACCAGAACCAGATTGCCGCCATCTTACAACTCCCTCGAGGCGACAATGCTCACCGCCGCCTCACCGATCAGTTCCAGCACGAAGCCTTCGCACTGTGGTACCAGTTGACAGGCATCAATGCCGATGGTTGGGACTCTCTGCACGCCACGCATATCCATAACCCGACCATCAGGTACTTCCATCGAGCATTGAGCAACACAATCTTTGCCAGGGACAGCAACCATAAGGTGAACTCGAAAGAGCTCTTCTTCCTCCACTGCGTCTTCAACAACGAGCCTGTCAACGCCGCTCCGTTCCTCCTGGCCCACATTCAGGCCAACTGTAACCGTGGCTCCAAACCATTTTACTTTGGCGGGATTGTCACTGCCATTGCACTTGGGCTGAACCTAGGCGACCGCCTCCAGCACCTCCATGCCATCCCCTCGGTGTTCCTTGACACCGACCACTGCAGAGCCTCCCACCTTATCCTTTCTAGAGCCGACGACAAGTACCACCCGGTAGTGCGTGGCAAAACCGTCGGAAGCATCATCCTTTCCTCACGTACCCGGACACACCCAGAGGATCGTACCAACTGGTTATTTGACCTCACTAACCCTCCTGTTGCCGCTACTCCAACTCAGGACCATACCCAAGGTTCTGACGACGAAATCCAAGCTGAGTTGGACAGGTCAGAGCAACCGGAGGCATCACAACCTCCTCCTTCCGAAGGTACATCCTCCCGCCGCCGCCGCCATCGTCCAGTGCCCGACTACACAGAAGAGGACCTCCGCCGCTCTCTCGACCAGCAGGCCCAGATACTCGCTATGCTGCAGCAGCAGAATCAGCGAGCTGAGCAGTTCGAAGCTTGGCATCGGACCCAAATGTAGCAACTTCAAACAGGCCAAGCAACCATTACTGAGAACTTGGCAAATCTGACTTTGCAGGTCGAAGGACTCCGTGACACCGTCTACCACACCGGAGCTATGAGTTATGAGGACCGAGTCGCCCTGGCCAGAGCCAGAGGACGCCAGCGCGGACGTGACCTAGGCAGCGGACATGATTAGTTATCATTTTTCTTATTTGTTTACTATATTTCCAGTTTATTTGTACTTTCATTTCCGTTGTATCTCCCTCTCGCATGCTTCCAAATCAGTGGGGACACTGATTGAGATAGTGTGGGAGCAGAGCATTTATTTCCATTCCATTGTACTTTGAATTTCGTAATTTCTATTTAAACATTTTCTATTTTTAGCAAATAAAGCTCGTTTATATATCCTTTTTCCGATACGCAAACATCCCCACGTTATTCGACGTAAACAACAAATTTTTTCGTTCGTCCCTCAAAAGCAAAAGCATCACGAGAATGCACCCGAGTTCAAACCAAGTTTTGAAACTCCAAGGAGACGACAATTCTAACAAAACAAGTACCTTCTTGACACCTTAGATCTCCGGTTTATGCGAGTCGGTTTCACTACCTACGTGTACCAAAGTCTCAAGTGTCTACGCAAACTCAGCCCCAAGTAGTTTATACTAGCAGTCAGCACCATCCTAAAACACCTCTAAGCGAGCGACCGATGCAAATAAGTGTATGATCTCCAAAAAGATGAAAAATCATGAAAAGAAATCTAGATAGCCAAAAATATAAAGACACGTTTCCTTCTATGTTAGGTGCTCCTCACCCGAGCATTTAGCCCAACGACACGAAAACTCATTGAAAAATCAATGAAATAAGCTTATGATCAATGAAGAAGATCAAAAACGGAAATGAGATCATATTCACTAACAGGTCGACTTGCCATGAAAGTGTATGGACAACGGGCTTAATGTGACTGCGCTAGAACAAACAGGGTGAACTTGCCACGAGAACCTTGACACCAAGCTACAGTAGCATGACTGGGACCGATTTGCATAAAAAGGAGACCTCCGAAGACTTGTAGTCCAGTGTCATCATGGTACTCGTTTTGTTCTTACCAAGAATCCCGGTTTTTCCCAACTGTGCGAACGAAGAAGCTGCCTCGTGCTTGCCGACTTTTTCATGTTTTACTTGAGGACAAGCAAAGATTCAAGCTTAGGGGAGTTTGATAACAAAAAATCGTATATATATTTTGACGCATAATTCAACTAAAGTTTAACTGTTTTCGATCCGATTTCGGGTTATTTCCGTGTTGTTTATCTGATGTTTTGCAGGTATTTGATGATCACGTCTAAACAAGGCAATATGAAGAAAGGAAGCAATCTCAGATGAAATATGGATAAAAACCGGATGAAAATATCATGAAAAGCGCAGAATGCTGATTTTGCTGCTGTGACGACCGTCACAGCTCCATGACGACCGTCACACCTTGTGACGACCGTCATGTAGGCAAAAACGCCTCACTTCAAATGCACGTGAAAGAAGTAGTTCCAAGTCCCAAATAGTGGACCACTACTCCCTGATTATTCTGCCTCAAAGTCCACCCTCTTCAATTATAACCGTTAGAATTCCATTTCTATAAAAAGGGAAGAAGGGGACCTCAGAAAGGGAGCCGCATTTATACAACGAAGTGCTGCCCAATTCCATTTCCAGAGCAAAAATTCAGTTTTATTTTCTTTCCTATTTTTTTGTTGCCTTTTCATTCTTCTGTAATTTCTATTTCCGTTGTACGATCAAATTGGCACAAAGACCAGAATCCTGCCAACATCTGTGGAGGATCTGCCCAAAGGCCAATTGGAATATTTACAGGTTTCTCATTTCAATCGTAATTCCAGTTTTTATTATGATGCATGCTATTATTTATTGTTATTATTTATGTTTTACCTTTCCCAAATCCATGTCTAGCTAAATTCAAGTAATCGATATGTAGTAATAATTCGAAAGGGATTTGATAATAACCGGTTGAAAATTGTCTTTTTCAAAAGTCGTTTATGGTCTGAGTGTTTAAAATTAATTTACTAAATAAACTTCGTCGCGAAAGCGAGAACTTATTTAAAAGTAGTTTTGCCACGAAAGTGGGAAATTAATTAAGATACAAACCAACAAGCGAAAGCTGCGGAAAGATCAGATAGTAAACACTAGTCATTCATTTTAATAACAGCGAAAGCACTTTAAAATGAATTAGAACTTAGAGATTTCCAAAAAATAATTTTGACCCCGAATGGGATACGAAAGTGTACGTTTGGCCCTTAGAATTATGATTAGCGTCAATAACCATCGTGAGGCGAGAGTCTTCAAATCACCATTTTCTGCTTAAATAAACTCTGAAAAGTATTTCATACACCGGTAACTTGTCAAATCCCCGAAGAACATAATTGCTGCATATCGATTCAATTAATTATACTTTAATTTACATTCTTAGTTCCCTTTAGTGATAATCTTATTCCCTTAAACATATTCTACCTAGTTAAACATAGTAACTCCCGAGAACACTAGTTTGATTACGAGTCCCTGTGGGATCGATATCTATTATTACTACGCGATAGACTGTGCACTTGCAGCTAGGTTGTATTAGACATAGAAAGTCGCAATCAATAGGACCATGCGAACCTGCATATTTTGAATTCACACCAAATGACGAAGTATATTGCTCACTTTATCTGCATCCCGTCGAAGTTTTTCGATGGGACAAGGAATTGCCAGGCGAAAGGCTACCATACCTTGGCGAACTTCCCATAGACCCCACTGGGTGGGGAAGTGAATTTAGTGATGATGACTGAAGCCATAACGCTTCAAAGGATTTCGGCCTACGTGGCCGAAGCTAAGCTTCAAACGACCTTGGAGGTTGCTAACAACAAAATGGCTGATAGAGCCAACGAAGAATCTGAACAAATAGGCTCAGGTGGGTGTTTTGACCCCAAGCCTCCCGACAAGATTCAATACGAAGGGCAAAGACTCGACGCCATCTATGACGATGAGCCTTTGGGTTTTGAAAAAGATCCCTTGGCCAACGATGTTAAAATGCTGGCGCAAGATCCATTGGAGGAAGTCGATCTGGGAGATGGAGTGATCAAAAGGCCAACGTATATCAGCACCAACCTCGATCCCCAAGTCAGGGTCGAGATCATCCAGTTGCTGCGAGAGTACATGGATTATTTTGCATGGGACTACAACGAAATGTCAGGTCTAAAGAGGGATCTAGTCGAGCATAGGCTACCAATCAAGCCTGGAAAAAGACCAGTCAAACAGAACCCAAGACGTTTCGCCCCTGAGATCCTCTCAAAGATAAAGGAAGAAATCGAAAGACTCCTCCGATGCAAGTTCATCCGTACGACCAAGTATGTCGAATGGCTAGCAAAAATTGTACCAGTCATTAAGAAAAATGGATCTTTAAAGTTTACATAGACTTTAGGGATTTAAATTCAGCAATCCCTAAAGATGAGTATTCGATGCCAGTGGCAGAAATGCTAGTCGATTCAGCCACTAGCCACGAGTACCTTAGCATGTTGGATGGATACTCTGGTTACAACCATATTTTCATTGCTGAGGATGACGTTCCTAAAACGGCGTTCCGTTGCCTAGGGGCCTTAGGCACTTACGAATGGGTAGTGATGCCTTTTGGCCTGAAGAATACTGGGGCAATGTACCAGCGGGCGATGAATTCGATTTTTCATGATTACATTGAGTCCTTTATGCAGATATATATTGATGAAATTGTGATAAAATTTGTGTCAGGAAAAGGTCATGTAGAACATCTGCGCAAGTCCTTCATAAGGATGAGGAAGTTTGGCCTCAAAATGAATCCCCTCAAGTGTGCATTTTGCGTACAAGCAGGAGATTTTATGGGTTTCGTAGTCCACAAGAAGGGGATCGAAATCAACCAAAACAAAACAAAGGCCATCATGGAAGCGAAAGCGCCATCCAACAAAAAGGAACTACAATCCTTGCTAGGAAAAATAAATTTCCTAAGAAGGTTCATATCGAACCTCAGTGGAAAAACACAGGCCTTCTCACCATTGCTTTGAGCCACCAAGGAGAAGTTCGAATGGACGAAAGATCAGCAAGAAGCTTTCGACAAGATCAAAGACTACTTGAATCATCCTCCAGTACTTTCACCTCCATGTCGAAATAAAAGCATGAGACTGTACATAGCAGCGTCAGACAAAACTCTAGCGAGCATGCTTGCTCAAGAGGACGGAAGTGGCGTCGAAAGAGCCATTTACTACCTTAGCAGAGTTTTAAATGATGCAGAAACTAGGTAGAACGAGATAGAAAAATTATGCTTATGTTTGTATTTCTCATGTATGAAGTTGAAGCAATATATAAAACTAGTTGATGTTTATGTCTCGTCGCATTTTGATATTATTAAACACATGTTGTCCAAGCCTATCTTGCATAGTCGAATTGGTAAATGGGCATTAGCATTAACTGAGTACTCACTAACTTATAGACCGTTAAAAGCGGTCAAAGGTCAAATAGTGGCAGACTTCATCGTCGACCACTCCATAAACAAATTTACCCTGAACATTGTTGAACTAGAGCCTTGGAAGCTATACTTCGACGGGTCTAGTCATAAGAACGGAACAGGCATAGGTCTGCTGATCATTTCACCTGACAAAATTCCAACAAAATTCAAGTATAGAGTCGAGGGGCTATGTTCCAATAACGAAGCTGAATATGAAGCTTTGATCGTTGGACTTGAAATTTTGTTAGAATTGGGGGCAACCCAAGTCGAAATAATGGGAGATTCAGAGTTGGTCGTGAAACAACTAACAAAGGAGTACAAGTGCGTTAAAGAAAATCTCATTATGTATTTTTTGATAGCCAACAGGCTAATCAAAAAATTCGAAGTGTGCACTATTCGACATATACCACGACTACACAATTAGATAGCCAACGATTTGGCGCAATTCGCTTCAGGATATAGGGTCTCGAAGGAAAACTTACAAGAAGCAATAGAGGCCAGAGGCAAGTTTGTGTCTGTAGGTTTGAGACCGTCAGACTTGGAAGTTACGAAATTTGGCTATGCTGACGAGGAAACCTTCGAGATTTTTACAGTCGAAGACCTGACAGACAAAGATTGGAGGAAACCTTTGGTCGAATACCTTCAGAACCCTTTGGCAACCATAGAGCGGAAAATAAAATATCAAGAACTAAGCTATGTCCTTTTGGGGAATGATTTATTTAAGAAAACCTTTGAGGGAGTTTTACTTAAATGCCTCAGTGAATCCGAAGCATACTTAGCGTTGTCTTCAGTCTATGGTGGGACATGTGGAGCACACCAAGTAGGCCATAAGATGAAATGGCTGCTATTTCGCCAGGGGATGTACTGGCCCACGATGCTGAAAGATTGCATTGAGTTCGCCAAGGGTTGTCAGGAATGCCAAGTCCATGCTGGCATACAACATGTCCCAGCAAGCGAGTTACACTCCATAGTCAAGCCATGGCCATTCAGAGGTTGGGCTTTAGACTTGATAGGAGAGATTCGACCTGCGTCTTCCAAAACCCAGAAGTATATTTTGGTAGGGATATACTATTTTACCAAGTGGATCGAAGCTATACCTCTACCAAAGGTGGACCAAGAAGATGTCGTGAAATTTATTCAGAAGTATATCATCTACAGATTTGGGCTGCCAGAAACAATAACGACAGACCAAGGGTCAGTATTTACAGGTAGGAAGATGCAGGAGTTCGCCAAAGAGATGGGATTCAAACTCCTTACCTCGAAACCTTATTAGGCCAAGGCCAATGGCCAAGTCAAAGCGGCAAACAAAGTGATAATTGGCATGATAAAGAAGCAGATTGGAAGCAAGCCTAGAAATTGGCATAGGACGTTGGACCAAGTCCTATGGGCATGTCGAACATCCCCGAAGGAAGCAACCAGCACTTCCCCTTATCAACTGACTTTCGGCCATGATGCAGTGTTTCCAGTTGAGATACACATACAGTCGGTCAGAATTCAAAGGCATCATGAAATCCCTTGAGATATTTATTGGGACATGATGCTTGATGAGTTAGTCGATTTAGACGAAGAGAGACTAAAAGCTCTAGAACTCTTGAGAAGACAAAAGAAAAGAGTGGAGAAATCATATAACAAGAAGGTCAAAGCAAAGGCTTTCCTAGTCGGAGATTTAGTATGGAGGGTAATTCTGCCTATGGATCGAAAGGTTAGGTCTTTAGGCAAGTGGTCCCCAAAGTGGGAAGGACCATTCCAAGTATCGAAAGTGTTCTTTAATGGGGCACATGAAGTGACAGAGTTGAGCAAAGACGAGAGAATATTAAAAGTAAATGGAAAATATTTAAAGAAATATAAGCCTGCACTTCAAGAGGTAAAAATATTAGCAGAATAATAGTCAAATATAAATAAAGCCATAAATGGTGATTAGCGAAATGCACCAAAATGGCTCAGTATCTTACAAACAAAGTTAAATGGCTTACAAAGGCCAGTACAATCTGCTCTATTACAAAACGTAAATCAACCTAAAAGGAAGGTTTTCCTTCATCTTAAGGTAGTTCGACTTTTGAAGTTCGAGGCGGCTCTAGCATTGAGCTTTATCTGTTCTTAGCTGGGAAACTTCAAATTCCAAACGACGGGCTTCCTCAGCATAGGTAACGGCATGTTTAAGTTCAGCTGTTAGGGAAGAATCATCGAAAGAAGATAGCTCAGTATTCTTCTTCTTGGCTTTTGCTATCTTACTGCGAAGTCTCTTGATCTTACGCTCCCAGCAGGCAATGTTCGCCTCATTAGTAAGGATCTCTTGCTTATTTTTCTCCCTCATCTCCTATAATGCATCAATCTTTTCTTCAGAATCAACAACACTCCAAGCAGCAGCTTCACTGCCTGCTTTCGTCTGAATGTCACCCTAAATCTGGGGCAATAATCGAAAGTCTTTGTAAACCTGGTCAATCAGGGTACCAACTTCTTGAATAACATGTGCGGCTTTAGGAGTAAGGGATTTAATATCCACTTGTTGGAGAAGAGCTTTGAGGGGAAGATGGGTGGCTAGGCCCATCTGCAGGAGGGTGAAAAGATCCCCTTTGAAAATCTTTTTCTTAACCTTATCGAGAGCACTGTCAGTTGGCTGCTTCAAGGTTTGCCCTTCAGATGTCGAGGTACTGGGAGTTCGGCCAGAAGAATGACTTTGCCTGCTCAACAGAAGTGTGATGTATTGTCGAGGGTTAGAAACCTTCAACGCATCCAGTTCGGCGGAGGTGAGCTGAGTTTCGCCTTGGAAGGGGTTTGTTGGAGTATCCTTGGGGGTAGAGGAAACAAGGGTCTTTGTCACTTCAGCAGGTTTATCTTGGCCTTCTTTTGCCTCTGCGCCATCCTCTTCCATTTCATCTCCAGTACCTTCATCACTAGACTCGTGCAATTCAGACTGAGGCATGGCTTGATCCTCAACAACATGATCACCTGCGACATCCTTTTCGTCCACAGCTATTGTTTCGCCCAAGGGTGGGCTGGTCGTATTGACCAAGGTTATGCCCCCTCCAAAGTGTTGACTTCATCATCTGCTGTGATAGGATCGACCCGAATATTGTTGTCTTCATGGTCAGAACCATCGGTTTGAGACTACTGGGTAGTTGTCTTTGTGAGAGAAGGAGGGACTGTGAAAGAATCAGGTTTGTTAATCTCGCCAAGGGAACTCATACCCGAACCCAAATCAGAAGTGGGATGATAGGTAGGTTCACCTTGGCTATTCAAGGGATAGAGCGACAGAGGAAGCTTGGTGGGATCAGATTGTGGAGCCCTAGCATCAGCCTAGAAAAGACAGACATTAAAAAGAATGAGACCACAAATCAGTGCAATACCCAAAGAAAGATAGATGCGCAATATACCTTAACAATTTCATCAGCAGGACTAGAGTTGTCACTCTCCATAGGAGCAATAGTTTGGATCGAAGCGTCCCCCATGGGAGCTTGAGTGAGGTCTTGAGAGGGAGTATTGGTCTGAGGTATGTTGGTTGCAAGAGGAGCAGATGGAGCATTAGGAGTATCCACATCATGGACAATCTTTCGTTTTCTTTTTACTTGAAGGCTCTCACGAGGAGATCCATCTTCGTCATCAGAATCAATGATAATCTGGGCAGCAGCCCTTTTTAGTCTCTTCTGGGGGGTGGGTGGTTTTCGACTAACCTGAAAGCAACATGAAGTGTTAAGAATGATTAAGGAGGTCGAAATAGTAGAATGTTGCGGAGGATTACCTTCTGGTCTTCAACTTTGCCTTCAGTTTTGGTTGCTGGGGCAGCACGTTTTGGAGCAGCTGAAAAATAAATAATACCAAAGCTAGTTAGCAATAATAAAGCTCAGAGAGGAAAGTCCAAATCGAAGGGGGATGAACCTTCAAGAATGTCGGATTCGATGCGAACATCTTCGATACTAACATGAAGGTGCCCTTTAAACGTATCGAGTGTATGTTTAGTCGGAACCACCCGCTGCGCTTTGGGCTTTGACTGTTGTCAAAGAATTTTTATGGCATCTCCATAAATAAACCAATCTGGGAATGGAGGGGCAAGAGCCACGCCAAAACCATCAGTTGGTAGTCGAGGGACTTTTGGGGGAAAAAGTTTAAAGGCAACCTCATATCGTTTCTCACGAGGAACAGAAGAGAGAATCTTTAAAGTTTCCAATTTTTTAGAAAACTTTTCTTTCAAAGTAACAGCAGCCTCACGGATGGTTCGACTAACATCATCTGGTCGATAGGCAGTTTCAAAGTACTTCTGGAAGGCTTCAATCTCTTTGATATGGGTAGACGTAGCTTTCGTGATCTTCTCCTGTACATCAATGAAAGCTTGGTCAATCAAGCGACCAAAACTGGAAGCGTCAAGAAACTCTGAGGCGTAGTGTTTCGACCACCAGTCGTAGAAGTCTTGGGAGCAAAAATAAGAAGGTTCAAAGTGGACAGGTGTAAGAAAAGACTTATGGGCATGGCGCGCCAATTGTGTCGAACAGTCAAGGGGATATAGCACCGCTAAAGGAAGAATGATATGTGATTTCTTGTCATATAGGCACTTGGGCAGAGTCTGTATCAACCCAAATTGCTTGGACACCAAGTTTGGTTGATAGGCTAGTAAGCTGGAGTGAGCTCTAACAAGGTTTAACTTATGATCTAGTAGTCGAGGAATGAGGAACCGTTCCCAAATCAGCTTCGACTTCTCCTCTTGTTTCTTTAGGGGAGCAGGGAAGGGTCTGGTAAACCACTCTGGGCCGCATCTTCGTTCTGCGAAAGGAGCCATCTTCAAGGTAAACTCATACCGTTTTGCAAACATGTAAATGAAGCTGGATAAGTTGGATCGAAGAGTATGACCTTCTTCGCTAGGAGTAAGTTGGGCCAAGCGAGGCCATTCGACTCTCCTCTCAGCGACTGAAGACGAACCTTTATCGACTTCGCCTCTGTTGGGAATATTATGTTCAAAAGTGGCATTAAGCAATAGCTGGAGGAGCCAAAAGGGGCCTGACAGCAGCAAGTTGCCATGGCTTTCAGGATCTTTCAATTTGCTAGCACCTTCACCCAGGGCCTCATAAAGACTGGCCAGAATCATCTCACTTAGGCAAATGCCTCTCTTCAGGTGCAGTTGGTTGGCCAAGACCAGATATTTTCGTTCCACCTACAAGGACTTTGTACAAAATACGCAACGAGATAACCACATGGCCATAAAGGCTATATGTTCCTCGTCATCAACTGAGGCGTTGGTTTTGTTATGATAATGTTGAACAAAAGCTGTGTAGGTATGTTTGGTATTGGCGAAACCAATGGTGTTGTGGCTACCAATCTCAGGGTCGTAAATAAGGTCGTATGGTTTTATGCCTACGATGGCGGCTACATCAAGTAATGTGGGTGTCATCATCCCACAAGGGAGGTGGAAAGTATTGTGAGTTCTATCCCAGAAAAATAAGGAAGAAGCCATCATAAGGGGGCAGTAAGAAGGGCCTACCTTCGACATCATTATCATATCATAAATCCCAGTGTCCTTCCAATCTTGGGCTTTCACTTTCTCTACTTTTGTTAGACAATTGAGATAAAGTTCAGAATCTTTAAAGTAGGGGGTTGCCCTAAATAATTTGGCCCCATCATGAAGATACCTAAGATCTACGTCGAAGAGGTTTAAGCTATCAGGGCCATCAGCGGGAATTTTGCTAGAATCTTTTTGCCCTAAGGGTTTAGTGACTCTATAAGAGGGGAAGAAGTCTTTAATGGCGGAATAGTCAAGACCTGGAGGGGGTAAAGGGCCAGACATGGCTAAAGGTTTACCTGCAACAGTAACGGGAATGATTACCTGTGATTCGTAAATGTGGCGTTTCTCTTCTGACAAGGGTTCACAAATGAACTGTTGGTTCTTAACTACTTGGGGACCGCTTAAGTTGGCAAAGGGAGGAATAGTTGATGTAGAGGTTTTTCCTTTGAGTTGTGTTTTCTTCTTTTGATGATCAGCCATTTTTGAAAGAAGTAAAAAGTTTGTTGGTTGGGAAGTAGAAGATTAGAGGAAGAAAAAGCAAGGATGTTGTTAAGAGTAAGAGAAGTTGGAAAAATGAAAATATCAGGGGAGAATTACTTATATAGTGTATGGAAGATTGAAAGTTTTTCATCATTGAGGGGCTAGAGTTAGTGGGCCACGTGTGCGCTTGGATGTAGGATGGCAAAGGTAGCAGTTGCAATTCACGTCCCCGAGGTTGAAAAGGTGATGATGGCCCACGGTTTTGGTGGTTCTCGAGGAAATCGCCATGATGAAAGTGACGTTAGAAACGTGCATCAAGGTGGCGGAACAGTAGCTTGCGTGTTCCTCTCTATTTTTTCTTGCTTCTCTTTCTTCCATTTCACCTTCCCAGACTTGCATTAGTTGAAAGGATAGCAGACGACATGTATGAGAACAAGCGGCGTCGAAGGTCAGACGCTGTCAAAAAATGTGCTTTTCGACATTTGAAGTCGAAAAGACATTTTTGGGGGGAAATTTGTTAGCTCCTAATTTCGAAGCCCCGTTTAGAAGAAAGGAATTTAAGATAAAAGGCCAAGGGTAAGTTGAGAATGAAAGATTGGTCGAAAGATGTAAAGTAGCCAAAAGAAGAAGTAGAAGAACTCACCCAGAAGATAGGAGTTCGACCGCTTGCAGTTGTGGATGGTTCGTCGAAGGATTTGAAATTCAAAAGTTGGAGGGAACGACATTGCTTGCTAAAGACTTAAGAAGACACGTGGCACCTTATGAGCAGTAAATTCATGCATTTATGACAAGTGGCGAGAGGAGGTGATGTTGGAGGTTATTAGAAGTTATTTTTTACTACTATAAATAGGATGTCTTAGACATAGCCAAAGGGTGTTGTAATTTACTATTGTACAAATTACTCTTAAAATTACTCCAAGTATCCGAGCGTAGAGAAAGCGAGTATTATAGAGAATGTACGTGATGTAAACACACCATCTTTTAACTTAATGAAATTTACTTTATTTTGCTTTAAACTTTACAAAGTCTTTATTGTCTTTGCACCTTTCTTCCTCACTTTCTTTATTATTCCTCTTTTTCCTATGCAATTCCTTTCTCTTCGCCCTCAATCTAATTTCTCCTCTCTAAACAAACTTCTTTCTCTCTTTTATTGAAAGCTTTATTTTATCTTCTAAGTTATTCCGTAGTCGAATAGATGTTTCTTTAAGATTCTTTCACCCCCAATACTGTTTGAGTGTGAAACTTGGATAGATTTTCAAAGCGAGAGCATTTAGCACATGTCCTAGGATCAATCTGATCGATCATGTGAGTCACCAAAGTTAGATTTGGAAGATCAGTGGTTGTTTTCCGATTTTCAAGGGAAACACATATTCACATCTAACATCTTCTCATTCACGTGGTCTAAAATTGGTTTCAACATATTTCAAGAAATTCGAACATTCCACCAACACCCTTCTGAATTTTATAATAGATTCATCATATAACTCCTTAGTAGAAGCATTTATTATAACATTACAAGCATTCATTATGCTTTCCAATATTACACCAGGTTTGACCAATTTCTTTTCTTCAATTTTTATATGTTTGCTCTCTACCACATACTTAAGTCTAACTCTCATATTTTTGGTTATATGATAGTTACACAGTAAAACATATCATGTAGGAAACTACTTTGCAACAGAATTCATCAAAACTATATCGCGATTAGTAATAATCACACGTGGCATGTTTTCTTGAGATTTTAACATAATCCAACTAAATTCCCTAACCCAGGAAAAATTATCCTCTTTTCACTCTACAAAAATGCAAACCCAACTGATAAAATACATCTCTATAGAAGTAACACTAACAATTTCAAAAAATGGAAGTTTGTAATTGTAGGTCTTATATGTTGAATCAATAATTATCAGCACAGTGGAAAATATGTTAAACATATTGATGGAATCAACATGAGTCCAACATATATCTGAAATAATTTTTTCCTACCTCACACACTATATACCTATATACATAATGATTATAATATAACATCTTCAAAAATTATGGCATTTTAGGTCTTGGATCTCTTATCGTCTTATTATTTTGGATGTGAATATTATGTACTTACCTAATATTTGAGAACCTTTTGGATCTTTTCCTTTTCAAAGTTGTGAGTATGTTTTTAGAATGAATCGTGTTCAATGTCATGTCAAAAATAAGTTTCTTCTCTTCAAAATTCATACAACATACAATCAGATGGCCGACTATGTTGTGACACAAAGCATGGTTCTGTATAACATAAATCACATTTAATATCCATGTATTATCATCGACATTTCCTTGATCTGGTGTCATTTTGATTCAACTTCCAAATAGATTCTTTATAATTGCCAACTCTTTACATCTCATTGTAACAAATGTATGTCATTAATCAGAATCATAATCTGACTTCCTAATAACAATGTCAAACCCTAATTTAATAGCCTATATGCTTACCAATTGAAGGATAGTGTTCACGTATAGAATAATCCAGTTTATTGGTAAATAATTTTCTAACATCAAATTAGGCATCACCTGGTTTAACATCCTTAGATCCAATAACTTTGGTGATGACATCAGGGCGCACCTTAATTATAACCAATTAAATAGAAGACAATTTAAATTCACCATAAAAAGTCCAGATTTCAATTTCTAGAACAGTCATAAAAGAATCTGTATTTCAAAATCTGGACACAATTCATTATTCATATAAAAAAACAACTAGATTTCTTCATTAATAATTAATGGATCACATGTACATTATATGTAATCCAAACTTCTTTTGCATCTTTTGATTTCAAAATATAGTAGAAAGTTGTTTGCAAGTCAAAATATTGAATGAGAATGAAATGAGAGTTTAGTAGTTTTTTCAATGTTGGTGTTATAATCATGAAGAAACTCATACATGCAATGTTATGCAAAATTCATTTCCCCGCTTAGTGTTTATGGATTTCAATCTCCGAATGGTGAGGGTATATCCAAAGATTGAAATCTAAAAGTATTTTTGGCAAAAATGTGGGTGACTCTCTGAAGAAGTAATTTGTTGTATAAAAGGTGTGTCCGAATTCCAATCTCTGAAAGCTACGCAGGAAATTTCTGGATATCCATAGGGTGTGTGATCATTACATGGGTGTAGTGAACAACTCCTATATAAAATTTTTGTCGTCATCATACTGAAAAAGAAAGGTAAGGTTGTCTCATTGGGATTTAACGACAACATAACAGACATACACAAGCTTGAAAATCAAAATATTCTAACTTAGGACGCAACCCTACATTTTCATGGGCTTTTCACTCCGGCTTGATAGGACCGACCTGTTTTTCCACCTCAAGTTTACTTATAGGTTTTAAGTTTGGGGAATGAGTGGATCCTTAATTTTTATATATAATCATATTCAATTTGCAGATGAAGCCTTCATTGTAGAAGAGAAGATCTCATATATTATCATAGTAATGAAGATAGATCCTATTATCTTTGAATTTGATTTCTAAGTTAAAAATTATTTTTCAAAAGTCTTTTGGTGTTAATGTTAAGGAGTTATGGTCGACAAATGCTTCTTTTACTCTTAATTTTATAATTTGGAGGCTTTTGTTTACTTTTCCGGGCCGTCCAATTGATTGGAATTCTCCTCACCTTATTTTTGGGTGCCTTTGGTTGAAAGAATTCAAAAGAACTATCTAGGTGGAAAGTAAATATCTTTCGATGGATAGTTAAATTTTTATGCTTAAATATTCCATGCCTTTGTTATCTGATTAATTTATTTCCTTCTTAAAAACTTTAGAAAATATTAATTATTATATTGAATTTATTTTTAAATATTTCTAGGAGATGAGAGTGAGAAAGCTAGGAAAATATGTTTGATTAAATGAAAGAAGGTGTATTTGGATTATGATGATGAAGGTTTAGGGGTGAGTAGGGTAAGGGAATGTAATTGTTCTTTGTTAAAACAATTGTATTATGGGAATACTGGTGGATGTTAAGAAATGTGGTTGGGCCTAACTCAACCCTACAAAACCGGTTGGTAGAGTGAGGATTACCCCCACTTATAAACACATGTTCAAGCCATATATTATTCGATGTGGGACTCTTAACACTCCCCCTCACGCTCAGGATTGGACAACTGAAGCATGGAAATAAATGGTGGGTTGCCCGATAGCAGAAACCATAGAAGGTGGCCCACTGGATCTTAAACTAGGCTCTAATACCATGTTAAGAAATGTGGTTGGGCCTAACCAACCCTAAAAAACCGGTTGGTAGAGTGAGGATTACCCCCACTTATAAACACATGTTCAAGCCATATATTGTCCGATATGGGACTCTTAACAATGGAGCATGAGGATTTTTAGTTTAAGGTATTTGTGTATAATGTATGGATAAGAGGACAGTAGAATTAGGGGGTGGTAATAAGGAATAAGTTTGGTAAAGAGATTTAATTAGAGTTAAAGAAGAGTGGATTAGAGATTTCAATATATAATCTCAAACAATGTAAACTATAGAACAACAATTTCAAATAATGTAAATCAATTAGTCAAAATGCGCAGAGTACACAAAGAAGTATAGTAGACACACAACAAATATCGGTCTAATGGATAGACCGAACTTTGATACAACTCTTTGACAACCCTTAACCTCAAAGATATCTATTATTATATATTTTGAAAATAATTGTTTTTGTTGAAAAATAAAATATGAATTGTATCATATGTCAACATATAACAAGTCTAACCAACAACTAAAAAAGGCATAAACACAAGGCATAACCATAGCAAAATTACACACAGAAGAAAGTAGTGAGATACATTTTAATTTATGTTATGTGGTATAATAACACGAGTGAATAGAACACACACAAATATCACATGATCAAACATCAAACAATACATGCATACCTACAATGCTGGAAATAATTAATGACAATGCAATGCTTCTACATTTTTACTTTATATGTATGTGTTACCATATTCCTAACTCATTATAGTAGACTTTAAGTACATGTTTATCATTTCAATTGAAGCAACACCATACTGGTTAACTTTGTTGCTTCGCACTCTCACTAGTAAGATATTGTTGGGTGACTACTCACGACTGTCCATCTTTATTAGTACATCTGGACATCATGAGATTAACATAAGCCACTTGTGCATTCCACGCCAGACGTCATGGATTCTAAAATCATCATAAAGTCCGAAGCATCAAAACCCATAGAGGCTTCATAATCCCAATTCATATATAATATATGTCCTCATATTTATCTTCTATAATATGATGCATCTAAGTTGAAAGTATTTTAGGTGGGTATTTGTTTTATCATCTCCACATGGATTGAAGTAATATTACTGTCGTTCTACAGTTTATAAAGTCTTAAGTGAGGGTTTCGATTGGTTTTGGTTTGGTGAAAATAACATTCATAAGAGTTTGTAGCAATGAGTAAAAGTTTAGAAATATTAATGTTTTAAAAGACATATCAAGACTAGATTTCATCAACCTATTTTGCATGTATTCGATTAATTAAGCATGTGAACTTCATTCATAATCAACATAATCACGTATGGCTCATCTATAACACTTATCTCTTAGACAATATTGTGATTTTTACTGTATTGTTTAATCGATGATGTTTTAAACTATTAAATAATACAAATAACATTTATGATTTGATAAAAAGTAAAAATTCCATTTCCATGTCTAGATTTGGTCTTTTATAGATGATAAACTTAAATTGAGACATAAAAGATATATCGCACAATTATTTAATTCATAAATATTCAATAAAATCAAAGGTTACCATCTATTTTGAATATCAAGTTGTTCACACACAAAAGATCAAAAGAAATACATACAAGTTAAGATTGATTACATCTAATCTTGATACAAAAGGGGTTTAGCTACCCGTAACCATGGTAGCTTCTTCAACAAGTACCAAGAAGAAATCATAAGCATCAACTTCAAAAATTGAAGATTGATGCTTTGAAATCTTGATTTTGAGTTCCTGATGATTTATGATCTGAAAATGCCTTTGGAATGATATAAAAGTGGAAAATTATCCAAAATATCTAACACAATCTATTTATAGCATGGGCCAAAAAGTATGATTGCGCTAAGCCCCGTCATAACCCGCTTAATGTGATCAGCAAAAATACAACTTAAACCGCTAAGGCTTGCACTTAGCATGACAGAGCCCGTTAAGTGTGCTTATGAAGGAAGTGAAAATCACTATTGCCTCTCTTTCTCCTGGCACGCTTTGAGTGTGCTTATTCCGGCCTGGCAAACTTTGAAACTTCAAATTTGATACTTTATACCTTGCTTTGTCCTTTAAACTTCCCATGCATCCAAAAGGCCTTGCAACATACAAATTAGCACAAAAAATATATATAAAAAAGGTATTTTCATGATAATGCTAAAAACTACATATTAACACTAAAAATAAGATAAAATCAAAACATTTTATTGAGATCAAGTGAAAAAAGGGCCACAAAATACTATAGATTATTTACACAAATTGGCCTTTAACAACTCTCCCCAACTTAGAACTATGTTTGTCCCCAAACAAAAGTCTTTCAAAACAAAGGAACAAACAACCTCCAAGAAATTGGAAACAACAAGTTTTTAAGAATGCAAACAATTTCTTGGTTCAATTTCAAAAGCATAAACAATGTAAATCTTACAACTATCTAAAACAAACCATGCTTATGAAACAAATGACAAGTGCACACTTCATATCAAAACTTCTAAAGCAATGAAAAATCAAACCTGAATCACACCTAAACACACATTCACCAATGGATAAGAAACAAACATGAGGAACTTTTACTCTTATCCAACAATCTTGCTAACATCCCGATCAAAGTATGCATTCATCAAAAATTATATTGAAAGCAAAAAATCATAAATCACTAAGGACTTTCAAGGGTTGTAACTTGGCCTGGGTAACAAGGAAAGGTCATTTATCAATTGATTGAAACAAAATTTCATAATCTTATGAGAGCGTTCACACCCACATTCTTAAACAATCACATTGTCATTACCCTTTTTCTATACTTAATTGTTACAACTTTGAGCTACTTGTTGGCATAGAATTCTTGCCATTTTTATTTCTTTTTCAAAGCTTTTCTTTGCATTGTTTCTTTTCTTTTTACAAAAAATTTCTTTTCTTGTTTTTCAACCACATTCTCTTTTACAACTTATCAACCAACCTCTTTCTCCTCATCTTTGAACAAAATAAATGAATGCTTTCCTACTTTCTAAGCCAAGAAAGCGCAACCACAATTTATGGTTGAGGGCTCAAATGTACCTTATACTTGTTACTTATTTTAAGCTCTTATCATTACCACTCAATTGCATGTTGATCCATTCAACTTTAAATGATGACTTCGATGCTTCAAGTTATTAAAACTTTTGGACAAACACAATAGATTCAAACATTGCAAAACTAGAATTTAAATTAACTACTCTAAATAGACTATAAAACGTAAATTAGTAACTTAATATATTAACCAAAAACCACAAAAACATGGTGTATCTAAAATTCAAGGTGACATGTAATCACTACAAGAAAAAAGGAGATTTACGACACTTGAGTTGCGACAGTTATCACAAAACCGTCCTTATTCCTAGATTGCGACGGTTGTCACGACAGTTAGGATCAACTGTTGTAGATATTTTGCGACAGTTATCAAAAAACCTTCCTTATTCCTGGACTACAACGGTTTGAGCCAACCGTCGCAAATTTTTTAGACATGTTGTATAAAATAATGCGACAGTTACCAAAAAAACCGCCCTCTTTCCACACTCGCGACAGTTAGGGCGAGCTGTCTCAATTACTTTAGTCAATCATAGTCACTATTTATGTATTCCTTTAATTTTCTATTTTTTTCTTTCATTTTTATTTTTTAACCTTTTCAATTTTATTAATTAATTTAATAAATAATTATTATAATTATTATAATTTTCATGACAGTGTAGCTTAATATTTTTGTCTAAAATAATAGTAAAATATTTTCTGTTTTATTATATAAATAGTTAACTTTTATTAAAATTAATTATGGTAACAATGTTATATATATATATATATATATATATATATATATATATATATATATATATATATATATATATATGTGTGTGTGTGTGTGTGTGTACACACACACACACACACATATATATATATATATATATATATATATATATATATATATATATATATATATATATATATATATATATATATATAACACACACACACACACACATAAACACACATACACAAACACACACACACACACACACATATATATATATATATATATGCTTTGGTATCATTGAGAGATAAAGTATTTGGTAACAAGATGATGGCCCAGGAGCAAGTTTGTATTTAATCAAATTATCTCTTTTGAAAGGGAATCGTGGTGAATATATTTATTGAACTTGAAACTATAGCGGTAAAGGTCGTTGAAGATGGTGCGTGTTTTTCAGATCTTGGAACAAGTCCTCTTCCTATTTACTGTATTGGACCATTAATTGCTGACCCTCATCAAACAGGTCAGCTGACTGCTACTGTTATCTTCTATATTTATTGTCGTTACAAAACTTCCACTTGACTTGGATTATATTTGACGAAAGGTGACTAATAATGAATGGCAAGTTGTGTGAATATTGTTCAAAACATAAACCATGACTGACATAATCATATGTTATCTATATGTTTATCTGTAATTTAAACTTAACACTTTTTGTGCTGCTCTTTTTTTGTTTTTTGTAATTATAATGAAGTTTTATGTCTACTAAAAAATGAAGCATTGATTGTTTGAATGGAATTCAGATGGAGCAAAGGACATCAAAGATTGCTTATCAAGGCTAGATAAACAATTGAGTAGAACTGTAGTTTACTTGTGTTTTGGGAGTCGTGGTTCGTTCTCGATGGTACAGTTGAAGGAAATAGCTGAAGGGTTAGAGAGGAGTGGACACAAATTCTTATGGGTTGTGAAGAGGCCAATACAACAGTATCTTAGAATGAACCAAGTTCATGATACAACAGTAGAGTTTGTTATAAGTTAATTAGATTATGAATTTTTTTATGTATTTTTGGCATTATGATGCTTATTATTATAAGTTGAGATTTTATACGTTTTCAATTATTTTATTACATGACCTGACTATGAAACTCGCATTTGTTTGACATTATGATGCTTATTTGATATTAGATATTTGTGATTAAAATTTGACTACTTTAAAAAGTGATATAAAATTAAATAAAAAATAATAGAAATATTACCAAATAATAATAATAATATAAATAAAAAAATAACATTATAAAAAAATTTGAGAGGAAAATAATTTAAATTAAAAAAAGAATATTATTAAAAAAATCTTATAAATAAAATTACGGCGGTTTAAGCTGTCGCAACTAGCATAATTTATTTAAAATAATAATTATAATTACGACAGTTTGAACCGTTGTTACTTGTAATTTACGTCAACTTACACAAATTAAGGCGGTTGGAACCGCCGTAACCTACCAAATTGAACCGTCGCAATTTGCCAATTTTCTTGTAGTGTAACGATGGTCTTTAACCGTCGCCATCTCCAGTTTAGGTTAGTTCCAGTCCGTCGTGAAATATAACAACGGTTGGTGTGACTGTTTTGGCAATCGTCGCTAAACAACTTGGGGACACACGTTTCTGCGACGGTACTATTAGGGGTGTACGCGGGTTGGGTTGGACCGGGTTCGCCTTAACCCGTTACCCAACCCGTTCAACTTTCAATGGGTTGAGTTTATCATCAAACCCGTAATTCTACTTTAAAAACCGACCCGAATCAACCCGGATATTTACGGGTTGGGTAGGGTTGGGTCCACGGGTTGTGTATATAATAATTATTATTTTCAATTTAAAAAATCTATAACACAATTCAATATAATTTTGCATATTTCAAACAATTAAATTATTTACGTAGTGGAGACAAATCCTACATATAAAATAGAATAATTAAAAATATAACAATTAAAATTTTGAAATGTATTTTCTTTGTCATAAAAAATATTAAGATACATATACACCATTAATTATTTATATATTTTCATTAATATACCTTAATTTATAAAAATTTATTAGTTATTTTGATACTCAAATGTTATCCATTACAAATATATATCAACATATGTAAAACAAATATATAATAATATACAGTATATATTAGTTGTTTTGATACTCAAATGTTACCTTTTCTAGCACATGCTTAAAAGTAGGTCCGTAAACTATCATATATATTAACACTTAATAATATATAAAATTCCATAAAATATCATTTCCATAAAATTCATAAATTCTAAATAATTCAAAAGCAAATAAATATCACTTAGTCTTAAAATGACATAGATGTATTGGTCCAATATTGGCATGTGAAAGAGTAAAATGAAAAAAAAATCGTGAGAGAAAGAGGAGTGGTGACGTTTGAGATTTGCCGTAGTAAAAAAATAGGGTTAGGTTAAGTGGTATTGTCTTTAGTTTAGTAAGTTTCTAATATATACTTAATTATTATTAGTTAATAAAGATTCATTAAAAAAATAAAAAGGCAGTAAAGTGTAAACTAGAAGTGCATAAGTCAAGCAAGCATGATTAATATTAATAATAATGTTTAATTATAATAATAATAATAATTTAATGTGTGATTGGAAACTGGAAGGAAAGTGCAAAAGATCTTTGTGTACGTTACAATTTACAAAGTTATAGCAACTTTAAAATTTATAAATAATAATATAATAATAATAATAATAATTAATTATGCCACGTCAACGGGTTGGGTCAACGGGTTCATGGGTTTAGAAACTAAAACCCAATACCCGAACCAAATCTATACGGGTTGTTACGGGTTGGGTCGGGTATACCCGTAAATGAATGGGTCCGGGTAATTAGTGGGTTGGTTCGGTTTGGGTAGGCGGGTTTGCGGGTCGACCCGCACCCATGAACACCCCTAGGTACTATGACCGTTGTAGAATGTAATTAATGGTTGTTTTAACCGTCGTAACCTGCCAAAATAACCGTCGTAATCGATTATTTTTCTTGTAGTGAATGCTCCTAAGGTGTTCCAAATCCTCATCCTTAAAAGGATGGTACAACACATATCTAAACAACATAAAACAACATAAAAGTTAACTTCTACAACAACATCAAAGTACTGTACAAAATAAACAGCAAATAAACAACAAATACTAAAAACCACAATCAAAGTGTTCAATCCTCATCATTATCGCTTGCCTCCTCCAAGCCAATGGTCTCTCCGCTAGACTCATCCTCAACAACACCAGCGTCATTAGCATGCCTAGCATCGCCACCTCTAGCTGCCCCTACAAAATGAAATTGCATGTCCCTAGGCCAACCAATAAAACATCAAATTCATCTCTGGTAGGCAAAGGATGGTCAACATGAGGCTCACAAATATGCAACTGCAAAGTGCGCATAGAATCATGCATGTAAGTAAACACTCTCTGATGGGCCTTAAGCATATCCCAAGTGTACATGCACGCAATTGTCTCATCATATTGTTTCTGCACAGGAAGAGGTGGTGCTGGTGCATCGGCAGGACCCTGTTATCTAAGCATACAATGCCTCAGAATGTAGCGATTATTCACAATTCCCTCAATGGTTCCATGAACCACCGAAGGACTTGCGACATCATCAAGCCAGCATAAACCCATAATAAGTCCATGAAAAGCTAAAGTGGCAGGAGTTCTAGTATCCAACCTGTGACCACTTGAGGCAATAGTTCTGACCTTATTATAATAACCCGAGCGACATCCACCTGCCTCTCATCAAGAATGTAGTACAACAAACAAGCAGTGTCTAGAGGAATGGATGAAATATGACTCATAGGCCTTATGTTATAAAGGAGAAAGGTCAAAAGTACCTATTCCGTCACATTTATATCCTTCCTAATAAACATGACTAGAGTCCCCGCAACATTCACAACATAAGACCTTCCAGGAACAACTAAAGCATTTTTTGCATACTCCAAGTTCCAATTAGCACGATGCACCCTCTCATAGTACGCACACTCCTTTCCCTCCGCCAAAGTAAGAGGGTTATCCAAATGATTATTAATCTTACCCCTTGTGAAAGAAAATTCTTTTTACCACATAAAGGTGGTGAACATATACCTCATACCTTCAACCGGTATCACATTCTCATAGTTCAAAGTTGTGGGAGGGGTTAACAGTTTGTGCCAACTCTTTCCTTATATCAATGCAAGGAAACCTCGGTAATCCCTTGATGGTTGATGTTGAAATTCCTCTTTGATCATATGTTCCTAACAACCAACCCAATGTACCGTGCTTCCTGCTCAGCCCCTAAAAAATTTTCCCGGCTGAATGCAGCAGGGGCTGGTTGAGATGAAGAGTCAACATTAGTTCTTTCCTTCTTTGAAAGAGATCTCGGACCCATCTACAAAAAAAACTAGAAAACCAAGCACATAAACAACAAACATAAGCATACCAATTTAAATTAAATCTTTGCACACTCTCTAAGCCTCACAACATGCACCACATAACAAAATTTAACAAGAAAACAACTGCATGCTACATGGCACGCTAAGCACGCTCACGAGAACACAAAAAAATTTCACTACAATAAAAAAGGAGATTTACGACACTTGAGTTGCGACAGTTATCACAAAACCGCCCTTATTCCTGGATTGCGACGGTTGTCACGACAGTTAGGGTCAACTGTCGTAGATTTTTTGCGACAGTTATCAAAAAAACCTTCCTTATTCCTGGACTACGACAGTTCTCACGACGGTTTGAGCCAACCGTCGCAAATTATTTAGGCATGTTGCATAAAATAATGCGACAGTTACCAAAGAACCGCCATCTTTCCGCACTCGCGACAGTTAAGGCTAACTGTCGCAATTACTTTAGTCAATCATAATCGCTGTTTTTTTATTCCTTTAATTTTCCACTTTTTGCTTCATTTTTATTTTCTAACCTTTTCAATTTTATTAATTAATTTAATAAATAATTATTATAATTATTATAATTATTATAATTATCATAATTTTCACGACAATGTAGCTTAATATTTGTGTCTAAAGTAATAGTAAATTATTTTCTATTTTATTATATAGAGACGCATTTCACGACAGTATACATTTACCGCCCTTACATTTTTAAAAAATTATTAAATATTACGACTGTTATCATTAAACCGTCCTACAAATAAGTTCACGACTGTCTCAAGAACCGCACTAAATTTTATGTCACGATGGTAGAACAACCGTCGCCTCCTAAACCCAGTAACACAAACTATAACCAATGGTGGATCCAGAATTATTTGTTTGTGGGGACTAAAAATTAATCTATATATATTGAATAAATAAATGACTAAAAAAATTTATAAAATATAATTATAGTAATAAATTAAACTTAAAATACATAAAAATTAAAATATTATATATACTTAAAATGAAAATTTAATTTTAAAAACAATATTTATAGTAAAAATTAAATTCAAAATATTATATCCAAAATTAAATTATTATAATTAAATTATTAAAATTAAACTATATATCAAAATTTTATAAACTCAAAATTTTAAAATCAATTTCTATAGTAAAAATTAAACATAAAATTAAACTATATATACTTATAATACTATAAAATATCAAATAAACAAAAATTAACATCCATTTATTAAAGAAAAGAAAAATAAAAGAAATTAATTAAAATAAAAATGTACGTGATATCCATCGGTTCTCCTCCAAAATTTAATATTTCCCGCTAAAATTGAAGTGTATTTTTCTCTTCTTTTTCATAAATCACTGAGGGAAAATCTCTGTTAGTGCTCTCCAAGAAAGAGGGAAACAAACTTTTTTCTCAGACACTCACGCCGTCATTGCGAATCACCGTTAAAGCAATCACCGTCAATTTGAATCTTAACAGGTTTGTCTTCTCAAACCCTAAATTACTTTTCAAACCTTGAATCGGATCCTGGTTTGAAACCTTATATGTTGTTAATTCAATGGTTTTATCTTGATTCGTATCAGACTCGGTTTTGTTTTCGGTGATCGTGTCTGGCAGCGGCGGTTACTTTTTCTATTGTATTTGTTGTTTGATTTGGAGTCTTTTGCTTGTTTAGGATTTTAAACTTGTAGCTTGATTTTTGATACATTGTTTATAATTCAGAACAAGCTTCATACTATAGGCTTAATACTATAATTGTAATTTAAATTGAAATATTGGGTTGTGTTATTTTAGACTAGATATTCTATAGAATATTTTGAGAAAGATATGATTGTTCATAGTAGCCAAATAAGTGCAGAGATAGAAAAATGGTAGAGTGAGAATCATTGATTTCAACTACATCACAGTGTTGTAATTCACAAGCTAAAATAGTCTTTAAAAATTCATACAACTTCCTTAATTCATTTCATCATTTCATCTATGTTGCTCTTTTGAGAATCATATGCGAGAGCAACCAATTTCTTCTAATTGCGACGAAAATGATATCTCAAGAAACAACTCTCGTAGTAGTAATAGAATCTTAATATCTCGAGAAAAAGAACCTTGATTGATCTATGAAACCTCTTTGGCGGAAGAAATAACGTCTTTCTTGGTTATCCTAAACTCACTGTATATTTTTCATGCTGGAGCATTAAGTAGTAAGCTCCACAATCTAAAACACTGCCAATTCTGAGCATTAAGTAGTAAGCTCCATAATGGTAGCAACAATGTCTCCATTGGCAACTTTGAGAGCTTTAACAGGTCTTAATCTTGGCACACTAGCTTGAGTCACCACCAACTCGATATCCTTAGGATCAACACCATTTTCGTCTACATATTCGTCTTCCGGAGCAATACGAAAGGATTCTGGCTTCGTTCCGACACAGCTCAAATTAGAAGCCTTGAACTGTTCTGCTGCCTGAGCTGGTAGTTGTGAACTCAAGTCCTTAATCATAGCTTCACCAAAATTGAATTGGTGACCTCTTTGGACCACACCTCCTGATTATGCAGAAAACTAACACAAAATAACCTCATAAGCTCTCCTCCCCGCTTAACATAATTTGTGACTAGGAAGGATATATTATTGCAACAAGCTCAACAACATCCATAGTGAGAGGGTCAAACTCTGATTCAATATTTTCACCAACATTGTCGCGGAAGCTTTGGTGCAACAGAGCAAAAGTAGATGGAGGGAGAAACCTGCTCTCGCGCCTGAGGCTCTTCGGAGTTGTTGCGGTTGAAGTTGAGTCTGCTGGACTGGTTGCTGCTGAAACTGTGAATTCACCTCTAGACCTGTCGGAGTGGAGGCCGTAGTCTGGTAGTGCTGAACTCTTGATGGTCTTTCTTTTATGAAAGGGATTGCTTTGTGACATGGGTTTACTCTTATTCTCGGAATTTCTTTGAATCTGCTTTTGCGCCATTATCTATCTTCCTAGTCCCTTTGTCTGAGCACAGGTGACTCTCTTAGTGTTAGTACTTGTTCAGTTAAGATGTACATAGTCTTTAGGGTATGGTCGTTACGCATCAATATATCTTCCCCACTGGCTATCATATAGTTTTATATCATAAAAATTAACGAGTTGGAGATAAGCGGCCGTGAAGGACTGCTTTCTAGGAGAGGAAAACTGATTGTTGCTAAGCTTGTCGTTAAAGAGTAAGATGATGCTTGACTTTAGGGAAGCCGGTTAAATGCTTTGCTTTGTGAGGGAAAAGCGGGAACAAGCCTACCAGCATTGTACCCTTTTACGAGCAAGGGAGCCTCTATTTATTAAACCCTTTCTAGAGTCACCAGCATTTATCACCATGTAGAGATGAATACTATATCTAGAGGAGCTGGAAAGGAAGAGGCACCAATTTAGGTGCTTGCTTGTTTATCTGTTTCTATATATTATTAATCTGGGAGAATATCCTTCCACAATGAGTCATAACACATGTACAAAAAAAGCAAGACAGTAAGAAACCCTTTAAAACATGTAATTATTGGAAACTATGTAAGAAACCCTTTAAAACATGTAATCATTGAACAATGTGATTATTGGAAACTATGTAAGTTACCTTTATAACAAAAATCACAAGTACTTATAAACTAAAATCTAACAAGTTGATTGAAGGAGGCCTGAATTTTTATCAGGCCTTCTTTGGTGAGACAAAATCATGACTAGCAATTCTATTTCTGAATTATTTCATATACAGATATAGATAGATAGATGGAACACTCTTTGCGAGTCTTAAAACAATCGAGTACCGCTACTTCCATAAGAGTTTTCAAGAAGAATCCCATAACATAACATCATGGCCAGTCCAGGATGAAGTTAGAAGGCCAATTTCTATTTCTGGTTTTGAAAATTTTTCCTGTGTTTCTGTTTCTGTTACTATCATAAATCATAGAATCAATGTCAGAATTACATAAATTTTAAGAATACAATAATACTCAACGCAACATTGCTCGGCTTATCAGTTCTTGGAAGTACTGAAGAGATATAAGAATAGCTTCCTATACCAAAAGATGAGGATTAAGTATTGGCTGAAAACTGAATACAAAAATTACTAGAAACAAAATTGACATAGATTATGTGTATAGTACCTCTGTTCGAATTGTTCGGCTCCCCTGATTTGGACACATGTTTAAATATAAACAGAATACTTCCTTTGCATTTTTTCCCTGCATTTTTCATGGGGTTTAAGCAAGAAAATCTATATTAGCAATACTATGGTTTGAACCTGGGTTTGAGGTAGCATCAGAAGAAGAATTAGATAGGTGGGATATGCTCTACGGTAGGCTTGTTGTATGATAATTACTTAATATTGTTGTAAAATACGACATTGGAACTAAATTACGTGGAAGTGTATGTATTAAGGTACTCACTACTGGTGGAACAGGATGAATATAATCTGAAGTAGATAACCAATAGTTTTGTGTAAGGCCGGAAGAATGTGCATGGGATTATATGGTTGGAAGAGGTGTATTTTCTCTTGAATTAGTGACGAACGTATTTTTCGGTGAAAGAATGTCATGTGGAAGTGTTGATTTAAATGTGTTGATTAAATTAATCCCAAAAACCATATCAAATCTTCCTCTTTTAACACATCTACTTGGACCGACTTGAGAAGTAGATGGAGCATTGTTTGTGATGTTAGAAATATCTATCAAATTTGGTGTATAATATTATGGGGAACTTGCTGACATAGAAGGAATTATAGGATAATTGATCACTGGGTAAGCTATTTTCAACATTGAAATAAGACCTTCTCTTAGAAGATGTTGATGGCCTCTTTTCATTAAACTTCATAATATCCATAACACCATCTGAATAATGGGATATGTCAGATGTTATTTCTAAAAAAATTATAATTGTAAAAAAACTAATGACAACTTAACATGGAAATTATATACTTTGAACTGTATGTGCAAACTTTAATGCTTTCAGAATATGCTGATGGCTAAACTTCATAATATTTGAAGTACTTAATACTATTGTGTCTGAATATGTTCTATACTTTCGTACAAAATGTTCCTCATCATCAAGGTATGGGTGCACTTTCTGGGTGGAACACATACACAGGGCTTGCTTGCCCGTCGTGTAACTTTCAAACTACACCTCTCTGTCTTACAACTAGCCGTAAATGGTGTTTTATGGGTCATCTTTGTTTCCTTGTTCGGAGACACAGGTTTAGATTGAACAGGATCCGCTTTAATGGTGAACAAGAAATACGGAGTCCACCGAGAACATTATCTGGACATGAAGTTTTTGAACAGGTTAAAGATATTGAAGTCATCTTTGGTAAAAAGCCAGTGAAAGAAAAATTGCTAAAAAGAACATTTGAGGGACAACCTATAGAAGGTGATAGTACACAATGTGATCCTACATTAGTTCATCCTCAACAATGAAGAAAAAAAAGCATATTTTTTGAACTTCCGTATTGGAAGGATAATCTTCTACGCCATAATCTTGATCCAATGCATATTGAGAAAAATGTGTGTGATAATGTCCTATTTACTTTACTAAATGGTAGGAAAAAGAGTAAAGACAATTCTAAAGCTAGAGATGACCTTCAAAATATGGGCATAAGACAATTCTAAAATTTTGATGTTTATTATTATTAGTGTATTGTCTTTTTAATACATATACTTGTAGTTGAAGCCTTTTGTGAGACAATGGTTTCATCATATGAGGAAATTCGCCTCAAAAGGATTGCAGAGAATAAGAAAAAGCTAGAGGCTCTCAATCTTCCAAAGCTCTCTCAATCCCTTCACAGAACATCTTCGTCTTCTTCCAAACCATCACCGGTTAGTAATAAATTCTCAATACTAGTCTATAAAAATTAATTGTACAAATTGTTGATTGATGTTCACTGATGTATTTTATTTAGTCTGTTAAGGGTCGTCCGAGGTTTGTACAACCTAGAGAGCTTGAAGTATTTTATCCGCCAATCAAAACTACAATAACTCTTCCGCCAATCCAAACTAAAATTACCCCTCTGCCAATTGAAACTACAAAAACCCATTTGTCAATCCAAACTGCCAAAGATGTTGTGGTAGCAGATGAGGATGAAGATGTTGTGGTAGGAGATGAGACTGAAGATGATGTGGTAGGAGATGTGGATGAAGATGTTGTGGTAGGAGATGAGGCTGAAGATGTTGTGGTAGAAGATGTTGTAAAAGTGGCTAAATCTGTGTATTGGGATGTAAATGTCATTAGTAAGTAACTTAAGGTTAAAGTATTTGTAAATAATTTTTTTTATTTACATATTTGAGTTATGACATTAATTTGTTTACTTGTTTATGTGATAGATGAGGAGGTTTATGTTTCAAACACACGTTTATGTGTGAAAGACTTGGTTGCAAAATCAAAGTCTGATGGAACATGGATAGTACTTGAATTTGATAAGGATCATTGTGCAATAGGACCAGCTTCTGGTTTGTTAGCAGGGTATTTGGGTATAATTATTAGAATGTTTAAAGACTTTCCCATAATGTTCGAGAGTTGGAAGGATATTCCAGCGGATACAAAAACAAAGTTTTATGATTCAAAGAAAAGGTATCATTAATAAACAATTACATATTTTTTAAATTAATTTCAAGGTGATTATTATTTGCTTTGTTAACTAATTTTTATTTTTATGGTTAGCTCCACTTTCTTGTTGATGATGGACGTGACAAAGAATTCATACTTGCTTCTGCTGCAAAGAAATGGATGGATGGCCGACATCAATTGTTTGGCCAATTTTATAGATGGGATCTCACTTTGGAGGAAAATCTTCAAAATTATCCAATATGCAGAGGCATTATGGAAAATGATTGGGCTGTTTTTGTTCAATATAGGCGAAAAGAAAAAATACAGGTAATATTAGTGCTTTTATTTGTTAGATTTATCTAGTTTTTATGTTATCCCTATCTATAACGCATGTTTTTAATTGTTAACTATGTAGAAAATAGCTCAAAATAATGCCCAAAATAGAGCAAAATTGAAGACTCCACATACACTCGGATCTAAGTCGCTTGCAAGGAAGAAACATGAGTTGGTATGTCTAAATCTATATAGAGTTGAATATATTACTGATGGTAAAAACAATTAATATATTTTCTTATTTGTAGGAATCAAGAGATGGACGAACATACAGTAGAGGAGAAATGTATGCAGTTTCTCATAAAAAGTCTGACGGGTCTTTTGCCAATGAAGATGCATACATTAATAATGTAAGTACAAGTTAATTCTTTTTAAATATTTGTTAGTCTCCTTAAGGTATGATAAAAAATCAAATATTTTGGCATCTCTTAAAGGTGGGAAGAACCTGTCTGAAAACTGGTTAAATTAGATTGAGAATTGTGATTATTTGAGTTAATTAATTAGTTTTGTAACAATAGATTGTGCTCATTATAAAGTCAACTAATTATTCATACGAATAGAAATAAAATATAAAATTAAAACAAGATTACATTTCATATATGATATGAAAACATACAATTCTATTAGTTACATACTTGTGTGCCTTAGATGAGAATAGTTGGCAACATATATTTTCACTAAAGCATAACTTATTGGAATTGAAATTTACCATCAAATTAACTAGATAAACCAAGTTTTAAATACCAAACATCTTTTTCATCAATACAAATTTATCAGTTTTTGTTTATAATCATTGTTCGTTTCCCATTAAGACGTATAAATTTTTTTATTAGCTAGATTAAAAAGTTAAGTTAAGTTTGATTGCTCAATTTACTCTTTTTCATGTGTAGGAAAAGTTACAAGCTGAAATTAACGATTCTGTGTCTGAAAATGAGGCATTTCAGAAAGTATTTAGAAAAGAACAACATGGATAGTTCGTAGTATGGTACTTGGAGTTACGCCATCTCATATTAATAAATCTACAAGATTAACATCTTCTGCAAAAAATGAAAAAAATAAAGGAAATGCAACAAGAAATTATTGCACTTAAAGAAAAAAATTCAAAAATTGATGAATTGATGTAGAGAATCACATTCTTAAAGCAAAGAGACAATGCTATGAAAGAAGAAATTGAAGTCTTAATGCAAATGCAAAATTCTAGTTGAAGACAACTATATTATTTTTGATGAATTTAAAGTTAAAGCTTCGGATTATAATGTTTATTTAATATTAAGTTTTGGAATTAATTTTACTACGTTAAAAAGCAATAGAAAAAAATTAAAAAAAAATTATAAATAAAAATATTATTGTATAAATAATTTAAAGAAAAAATAATATAACTATTTTCGTAGATAATAATTTAAATAAAAGAATATATTATAAAACAATATAATACAATACATAAAAATTAATAATGAATCGTCAAGATATCACATTCACGACGGTTTTAAACCGTCACAATCAATAATGGTAACAAAAATCAAAAGGATATTCACGACAGTATTTAACTGTTGTCATTTCCAATTTATGTCAGTTCCAACCAGTCGTGAAATAGAAGAGTTCACGACAGTTTTAAAGCGTCACAATCAACAATGAAAATGAAAATCAAAAGGCAAGTAACGACGGTCTTTAACCGTCGTCATCTCCAGTTTAGGTCAGTTCAAGCCCGTCGTGAAATATAACGACGGTTGTGCGTGACGGTTTTTTCAACCGTCGCTAAACAGTCTGGGGACACACGTTTCTGCGACGGTACTACAACCGTCGTAGAATGTAATTGATGGTGGTTTTAATCGTCGTAACCTGCCAAAATAACCGTCGTAATCCATCGTTTTTCTTGTAGTTTTTCTTTCCTGCAATAGCTCTTTGCTGCACAAAACATCATTAACAAACAGCCCAAACAACCTTTCACCCAAATTTACCATATATCCTACTTACCACAACCAATTTCTCAGTAATAATATGTTCCTAACCTAGGGTTTGAGAAGAAATCCTAAGAAGTTCAAACATGCAACAAGTAGTGCTTAAAATAACAACCTAATGACAAAAATAAAATTAAAATGCAAACTGAACATACCTTGAGTGGTTGAAGGAATAATAGAGAGCAAAGAAGCACAAAGTGTGTGGGTGAGCAAGAGTGAAGATAAGTGAGGTTTAAGGTTTCAAAGGGAGAAGAATGGGAGAAAAAGGGAGAAATGAGAGAGCCTAAGCGTCATACCCTAATTTTTACTCCTAAGATTCCACCTCATTTGTATCTTTACAATGCATCAAGATCACAAACTTGCTTATACCCTAAACCTCTCATCCTTGGGTTTGCCTATGCAGAGATCACCAAACACATCTTTGTGTATCTTACCTTTTGTACATATATGTTATATAATTTACTAACCAATAATCAAAATACAAAAATATATGCCTTGTCCCTTTTGATTCTTTTGCAAGGCAGGGTTTGAAATCAATAGCATCAAGTGATTGCATTCTCAGTTAGTGTTTTAGTCCCTGAAATCAAAATGTGATCAATCATTAATTTTCAAAAGATATTCATCAAAACATAATTTTTAATCACAAACCATGGAGTTAAAGCATGACTTTTATTATGGTGGAATACTTCATGTGTTCCTTTTAATATAAGAGTCTGCAGACAAAAACCATATTATTCAACTCATTTTCTTCCCTTAGGACTTCTATATCTCACTTTCTTCTCTTACAACATCTATATACTAGCTTCATACATCTATATACTAGCTTCATACAATTGGTTTCAAGAATAGGGAACATTCTTTGAAAAATATCTTATTTTTTTAGTAGGTTTATAAACTAATTTAGAAAGAGTTCTTGAAGAAGGGAAAAAATTAGCAAAATATTCACATATTTTGAGTTTTGTAAATTTCATTTGATTATCTGGTTTGTAATTTAATTTGTCAATTCTTACTTTGAATTTTTTTTATAGTTTCTTTTTTTAAAACTAATTATTTTGTAAAATTATAAATTATTTTATATTTTTTTATTTTATATTCTAAATTTTTTTAAATAATTAAAAAATGATACGGAAAAAGAGTGATCCAAATGGAACGTTACAGATAGCGTCACCGCAAATCATTCAAAACAAAATAAAGCATCGTTAATTTTTAAAGCATAAAGTTGTAAGGGGACCAAATTATTTAAAAATAAAATTAAGAATAAATTTATTAAATAATATAAAAAAGGGAGATTGAAACTATAAGGAAAACGTTATCGAATGACGACACTAATTAATACTAATTAAGAGATTAAAAAGATAAGTGGTATATTTTTTAAGAGATTAAAAATAAAAACAAACAAACAAACACACACACACACACACACACACACACACACACACACACACACACACACACACACACACACACACACACACACACACACACACACACACACACACACACACACACACACACACACACACACACACACACACACACACACACACACACACACACACACACACACACACACACACACACACACACACACACACACACACACACACACACACACACACACACACACACACACACACACACACACACACACACACACACACACACACACACACACACACACACACACACACACACACACACACACACACACACACACACACACACACACACACACACACACACACACACACACACACACACACACACACACACACACACACACACACACACACACACACACACACACACACACACACACACACACACACACACACACACACACACACACACACACACACACACACACACACACACACACACACACACACACACACACACACACACACACACACACACACACACACACACACACACACACACACACACACACACACACATATATATATATATAAGTATGTGTATTCAATATATTTAAAATGGAAATAATTAACTTTTTAAATAAATATTGTGCATATTCAATGTACTGAACATATAATATTTTTTTGGTTAAATATGTTTTTGATCCCTATAAATATCTCACATTTTATTTTTTATTGCTATTTTTTAAAAAGACATTTATATATAGAAATCACAAATTCTCTTTGAAACATCAATAAAATTATTTGAAGTCTCTAAAATTCATGTGATGGAAATTTTATAATTTTTTGAAACAAAATATTTGCATTAATTATATATTTTTTATTTATTGACATAATTAGAATTTATAATTTTTTATCAGTTTTTTAAAAATAATTCGGATATCTTTTTACGTGCAAATATACATAATAATTTCTCGAGCATGAAAGATTATAATAAGCAACAAACACTCTTACAAGAGATTTAACACTATTGCTTGAAAATTAAGTTTTAGACTTTTATTGTTTCATTCTTGTGATTTTGAGTTAATCAATGAATGCAAATTAATCAAGCCTAGAATCACTTAAAAACACAAAAAGGACAAATACTTGTTAAAGAAATACTTGTTTTAAAAAAGAATTAAAAATAAAAATTGAACATCTTTTAAAAGATTAAAAATACTTGTTTTTTTAAAAATGTATATGTATATTCAATGTACTCAAAATATAAATAATTAACCTTTATAAAAGCTTTAATTGTTATGCATTGAGAGTGTAAAAATGTTTTATACAGTCATCCAATAAGAATATATCATTTTATAGTATCATATAATTAATTTAAAATTTTCAGTATGACTTTTAGTGCATCACATTTTTTACCTTTTTTAAACAATCTTGTATGTATTCAATAAACTAAATATAGTATATTTTCCTTATTTGAAAATTTTAACCATTGCCTAGGGTTAGCATGAACCGAATAAAATTAAGAATAAATTTCGTAAATAATCTAAAAATGGGAGATTAAAACTATAAGGAAAATACTACAAATACCTTAAATACTAGTTAAGAAATTAAAAAGATAAGTTAGACATTTTTTAAGAGACTAAAAATATATGTATTTTTATGAAAATAGTGTATTCAATATAATGAAAAAAGAAATAATTAACTTAAAAAAATATTGTGTATATTCAATAAACCGAATATATAATATTTTCTTTATTTAAAAATATAAAGACATTTATATATAGAAATCAAAAATTCTCTTTGATACATCAATAAAATTATTTGAAGTCTCTAAAATTCATGTGCCATAGAAATTTTATAATTTTTTGAAACAAAATATTTGCATTAATTAAATTTTATTGTATTTATTGACTTAATAAGAATAGTTAATTCATATCAACTCAGTCTTTTTAAATAAATCAGATATCTTTTTAAGTGCAATTATACATAATAATTTCTCAAGTATGAAGGATTATAACAAGCAACAAACTCTCACAAGATATTTAACACTATTGCTTGAAAATTAAGTTGTAGACTTTTATTGTTTCATCCATGTGATTTTGAGTTAATCAATGAATGCAAATTAATCAAGCCTAGAATCAATTAAAAATACAAAAAGGACAAATACTAAGAAAAACATTCACTATGCCAGAATTTAGTTTTAGCAGCGCATACAAAGACAACTCTTTTTAAAAAAGCGCTGTTAAAGGGTCAGTAAAAAAAAATTGTCTACCAAAGACAGCGCTTTTAAAAAAACGCTGCTAAAGGGGGACCCTAAGAAAGCGCTTTTTAAAAAGCGCTGCTAAAGGGGGACCCTTAGAAAGCGCTTTTTCTATAAAGCGCTGCTATATGGCATTGCTAAGGCACCCTATGAAAGCGCTTTTAAAGTGCTGCTAAAGGCCTTTAAAAAGCGCTGCTATAGGTATTAGTATTATAATTTTAAAATATCCTCCAGAATTTTAAAAGAAACAGAACAGTCGCGTACGTGTTTCTTTTCTTCTTTCTTTCTCCTCCGGCGAACGAACTTGCCCTATACAACCATTCCGTTGTCGTCATCCTCCATCCGACCGTCGCCCTCTTCCGTTGGATTTCGCCGCTGTTCACCGTCTGTTTTCGAGTGCATCCGTCCGTCTGCATTGCATTTCCACCATTGTTACGGTATGTGAAGTTTTACTCTGGTTTTCTTGTTTATTTATCTTTTCACCATTGTTACTGTGGTATTTGAAGATATAGCTGATTTTTTTATTCTGATGATATATATGGTTTTGTGTTATTGAGATATTGAAGGTTTTATGTTATTGTCTCTTTGTTGTTATTAAGAAATTGAAGGTTTTGTGTTATTGAGATATTGAAGGTTTGATGTAGTTGTTGCAATGCGCAGGTTTGTTGTTATTGAGGCATTGAAGGTTTAATATTATTGTTGTTGTTGTTGTTGTTTTTATTGAGTTATTGAAGGTGTAGTGAAGGTTTTTAGTGTTATTTTGCATTGAGGGTTTGAGGACATGTAAGTAAATTTGAGTTCAAGTATGATATTTGATATGATGTTAACACTAATGTTGTTGGGTTTGTGTAGATATGTTACGTATACACTAAGGTTTTTAGTGTTGTTTTTGTTGTTGTTGTTGTTGTTGTTGTTGTTAAAAGCCTAAACTCAAAATGTTTTATATTATTGTTAATGTTATTGTTTTTTTTTATTTTGTTGCTATTTTGAACTTAGATGGATAATTCATCTAGCACCAATCATACAAATGAGTTTTCTTCTAATTTGAATATAACAAATATATTAGATAATGATGGCTAAAAATATTAATGTAACTTGATAGAGCATATATTTTTTTTTAATAGTTTGGAAATTCCTATTTTTTAAGAGAGTGGCCAACATGAATATGGTTTTATATGTTATTATGGTTTTATATGTTGATGGTTTTATATGTTGATATGTTAGTATGGATTTCTCAATGTTTATATGATATGTTATTATGGTTTTATATGTTTAGTTAGGATTTCTCAATGTTTAGTAAGGGTGTCATTTTGGTTTAAGGATTATCTAGTATTTTTAATATGATTTGTTTTGGTGGATTATCTAGTATTTTTGTTTTGGTTAATTATTAATATGATTTTAATAAAATTTATATTTTGTCTGCTATAGGGGTTACCTGTGAAGAGCAAAGTTGTGATCGTTTCCAAGCATCCTACTGTGTAGCATTCTTAGAAGTTAGTGATTTCTTTACAGGTATTCTCTGTTTTGTTTAACTTTCATAGTTTAGTGTAGATTACTCAATTAGTATGGATAAAAAATGGATGTCTGGTAATCGATTGTCAAAAGAGTACGAGAATGGGGTATCGAAGTTCGTTAAGTTTGCTGTTGAACACGCCAAAGACCCCAGTAGGATCACATGTCCTTGCTTAGGATGTTGTTATGGGTGTCGAGTTGACGTCGTTCAGTTGGAATCTCATTTAATGAGACCTGGAATTGATCAAAGTTACACATGTTGGACATTACATGGTGAGATAAGTAACGAGAATGTTGAACTCCGGAATAATACGACATGTGCTTCAAAGGACAATGGCAGGGATACATATGATTTTGATCGAGTCGAAGAGATTGCAGAAGCACTTGAAGAAGATCTTCAAGATTATCCCAAGATGTTTGAGAGGTTGGTAAGCGATGCAGAGAAACCGTTGTATAAAGGTTGCACTACTTTCACAAGATTGTCCGTGGTATTAAAGTTGTACAATTTAAAGGCGGGTAATGGATGGTCGGATAAAAGTTTCACAGAGTTGTTAGCCCTACTTCAAGAGATGCTTCCGGAGGATAATGTTCTTCCCAATCGAACCTATGAAGCTAAAAAAATGTTATGCTCTATGTGCATGAGCTATGATAAGATACATGCTTGTCTAAATGATTGCATTTTGTTTCGAAATGAATATGCATCATTAAACGAGTGTCCTAAATGCGGTGTATCTCGGTATAAGAAAAAATTGTCAACAGCAAAAGTATTATGGTATTTTCCTATAATTCCAAGATTCAGACGCATGTTTCGTAGTGAAACAGATGCAAAACACCTGACTTGGCATGCAGATGATATAATTGTAGATGGGAAGTATCTACATCCAGAAGATTCACCACAGTGGATGAAAATTGATAATGATTATCCTGATTTTGGAGAAGAAGCTAGAAACCTTCGCTTGGCATTATTGACTGATGGAATGAATCTGCATGGTCTGCAAAGTATCTCACATTCCACCTAGCCTGTAATTATTATGATTTATAACCTACCTCCATGGCTATGTATGAAGCGTAAGTACATGATGTTATATATGTTAATTTCTGGCCCTAAACAACCAGGGAATGACATAGACGTATACCTGACACCTTTAATCGAAGACCTAAAGAGTTTGTGGGAGAACGGTGTGGAGGTTTATGATGGATATAAGAAAGAAAGTTTTAATTTGAGGGCGATGTTGTTTGGCACAATTAATGATTTCCCAGCATACGGAAATCTATCGGGTTATAGCATTAAAGGTCAATGTGCGTGTCCTATCTGTGAAGAAAACACAGATTGGACGCGGTTGGAATTTGGTCAGAAGAATGTCTTTCTTGGTCATCGTAGCTTCTTAAATTCTAATCATCACTACCGTGGGTGGAGAAAAGCATTCAATGGAAATTCAGAGCAACGTAAAGCTCCACCTACATTGACCGGCGAACAAATTTTTGAAAAGGTGAAAGATGTGAGTACTAAGTTTGGCAAGCCTTTTACTCATACGCTTGTCACATGTGGGTGGAAGAAGAGGTCAATTTTGTTTGAGTTTCCGTATTGGAAGTCGTTGTATGTAAGACATTTTCTTGATGTTATGCATATTGAAAAAAATGTATTTGAAAGTGTTATTGGTACGTTACTCAATATACAAGGAAAGTCTAAGGATGGCCTTAAAGCAAGAAAGAACTTGGTAGCAATGGGAATAAGAAATGAATTAGGACCTTTGAAGAAAGGAAATCGCACATATCTACCACCTGCTGCTTATACTTTATCTAGAAAGGAGAAAAAGATATTGTGTAAGTTTTTGAGTGAAGTTAAAGTTCCAGAAGGATACTCTTCAGATATTAGAAGACTTGTTTCTATGAAAGACCTCAAGTTAAAGAGTTTAAAGACACATGATTTCCATGTTATAATGGAACACTTTCTACCAATAGGTATACGTTCTATTTTTCCAGAAAAAGTGAGAGGCGCAATAACTAAATTATGTTTTTTATTTAGGTCAATTTGTAGGAAGGTGATAGATCCTGCGATCTTACCAACATTGCAAAGAGAAATAGTTATTACTTTGTGCGAGCTTGAAATGTATTTTCCTGCATCACTTTTTGACATAATGGTACATCTAGTTGTTCATCTTGTGAAAGAGACACAACTGTGTGGACCTGCCTATATGAGATGGATGTACCCTGTTGAACGTTATATGAAAATATTGAAAGGGTATGTGAAAAACCGAAGTCGACCAGAGGGATGTATTGTTAAACGATACATTGTTGAAGAAGCTATTGAGTTTTGTACTGAATATTTGTCCAATGTTCAATCCATTGGCCTCCCAAAATCTCATGATGTTGAAAAAATAGTAGGTAAACAGTTAATTGGAAATAAAGTTGTGACAGTTTCAAGGGATGAACGGGAGCAAGTGCATTTGTATGTTCTGCACAATGACATTGAGGTTGAGTCGTATGTTGAAATGCACAAGGACGTTCTCCGAGGTTTAAATCTGAATAGAAATGAAAATTGGATAGTACGTGAGCACAATCGAAGTTTTATAACATGGTTCAAGGAGCATATTTTTTCAATTTTTATTCTGATCCCGCTTCAATAACAGAAAGGTTGAGATGTTTAGCATATGGTCCAAGTTTGCATGTGTTTTCTTATAACGCATGCGAAATTAATGGATACACATTTTATACCAAGGAACAAGATGATAAAAGTAAAATGCAAAATAGTGGTGTCACCGTGCTTGCCGAAGCAATGCACATTTCCTCGTATTATGGGGTTATTGAGCGTATTTGGGTGTTTGATTATGAGAAGTTTCAGATTCCTATCTTTGGATGCAAGTGGGTTGAAAATAATAGTGGCATACGAATGGATAAATCAGGTTTTTTGAAAGTGTATCTTAATAAGGTGGGGTACAAAGATGAGCCTTTTATTCTAGCCACGCAAGCTAAACAAGTGTTCTATGTCACTGATCCGACAAGTACGAAATGGTCTATAGTTCTTTTTTCCAACAAAGTAATCGATGATAACATTGGAGAAAAGGGGGATGTTGATGTTGAGAATGAATCTTATATTATAGATGATCCAGATGAGAATATTAGAGCGGACAAATCATATATTAGAAATGATCATAACGAGGGAATTTGGATCAATTCATATGTTCGTGTTGTTAAGAGACAAGTAAACCTCGTTAAAACAAAAAAAAGAAAGAGATGTTAAAGGTACTTGTAACATATTATTTCTTATTTATATCATGCAATTAAATTAACAGGTATGATATTTGATTATTTTTAATTATGTTGACAGTTACGTCTTTAAATTAATTATACTAACATGTTATATGTATGTGTGTTTGTTTGCAGCGATCTTTTAATATTGATGATCGTAGGAGAAAATATTGTATTCAATTGGCCGGAAAACGCTTGAGGGGATTTAGAGCGTTTTTAACAAACAAGTTTCTTAAAGATTCTGATGGAAACTTTGTTGACTCGGAGCGTCCAATGAAGTACGCGGATTTGATTTCGGATGAAGAATGGGAGACATTTGTTACAAAGCGAAGAACAAAAGAATTTGAAGTAAGTACAACATATCATGAACTATGTATAGTATATATACTTCTTCCACAAGAGTTCTGATAAACTTGTTTTTTCAGGTTGTTAGTGGCGTAAATCGTCAAAGGGCATCAAAACCCACATATCCATACAGAAAGGGGCGTTTGGGATATGCACGCTTAGAACAAAAAATAGTAAGTACATATAAATGCTTTAATATGATATATTTACAAAAAATAGTAAGTATATATAATAGGATATAATGCTTTATTATCCTTCTTAATGCATATTTGGAAGAGGAGAAAAGTGATGCGACATCTCTTCTGGACCATGTTGTATGGAAGGCTGCCCGTGTGGGAAGAGATCGAATCGTTCAGGAAGAAGTTCAACAAGTATTTGAACAATGTGTAAGTACAACGTTATCTTTGTCAGTAACTAATCAAAAGTGTATAATATATTTATATATGCTTTTATCTATATTTCATGAGACTATATCCCAGACTATAACTCCCGTTGAGGACGATGATTGCAGGAGCTTACTGAGTCGGGTGTTGAATATTCCTGAGTATTCTGGGTGTGTGAGGGGTAAGGGATTTGGTGTCACTCCATCCAAACTGTATAACCAGTCAAAGAAAAAAATCCAACCAATAAAGAAGTGATGAATACTTTGGAGGAATTGAAAGCGCAGATTCGTGAATTACAGAAGGACAAGGAGAGATACATGTCGGAAAGGCGCGCTCTAGAGGGTAAAGCTACTAGTGACAAAGATAGTATCGGTTGTCCGCAGAAGCTTCTAGAGGTAATTGTATATATTACATTGAAATTAATTTAGCACAGTTTACTTAATTGACACATTAACTAATCATTATTTGTTTAGGGCATTTCACTTTGTCGGTTATATTTATCGTCACCGACTCATCGAATGGTTGGCAAGGGAAAGGTGCATAACACTCTGGGAGACTTACTTCACCACAAACCGCTCTCTTCTAGATTTTTGAAAGTATCTATTGATATTGTGTTAGAGGGGGGTGCGTTGTTGCCTATACCAGATGCTGTTTCAGGCGCAACAGTGGTGGGAGACGCAATAGGAGCGTATGTGGCATGGCCGACAAATCTCATTTGCATAGATGATGAGGTAGGTTGAACCTTTTAATATTCAAATGTTTTATGATCCATACATGAAAGTTATTCTTACATTTATATTTTCTTATTTACATGATGATCTTAGACTCCTACAAAATCCAAATCAAAAGATGATAGAATTATTGTGCAGGATACAGATTCAGCTCCATCAAAGAAACATGTACTACTATAGTTACATGATTATCTTATTATACATTAATTACTGAACTTATATATGACTTTTAGGTTCATGATCAGCAGTCGCAACAAGTCAGCAAGGGTAAGATGTCTGAAACTTCCAAGGTGCCCAGAAAAGCATTTGTTCCTCGATTTAGGATGTGCCTTGAAACATATGTGGGAACATCAGATGTTCCTGAGGGTGGCATCCGTCGAATACATATGGACGAAGGTATTTTCGGTTTTGAATATCCCGAAACAATTGCTAAGGAGGATTTTGACCAGGTTTCCAAACATTCTGAATTGGGCGTCGGTGTTATGCATTCCTACATCAGGTACTTCGATCCATTTTAATTAAATAATTGAACATTTTAAAATTTGCTCGTTTAACTGAATATTCTAATGTTGATTATGTTTTTTTAGGCTCTTGTATGACAAGTTGTTGGTCCCGAATGATTTAACTTCAGTATTCGCATTCTTATCTCCTAGCTGTGTCAACTCACGGACAATAGACAAGACACCAGATGCAGTCAAAGAGTACACAGTGCAGAGATTTATGGGCGCGACTACGGAGAAGTTGTTCTTGTTGCCATATAATACTGGCCATGGGTTATATTTTATTCTAAATTCATTTATTATAATTGTTCGATTTTTGCCTTTCTATATAACATTTCCGTCTAAACTGTTGTCTTATTTTATAGTGGACACTGGTTATTGGTCCCGATTAATCCGAGGAAAGAAATAGTGTATTATATAGATTCATTGGATGGCGATGCAACAAAATATGAAAATCTGAGGAACATGGTTGATACGTAAGTGATGAGATATATTGTTCTGAATAATTATATATCTTTATTTATTATGTGACATTGTTCTAAATATGCGTTTATATTATGTTAGAGTTATACAAATATTCAGAGCATAAAGAGATGCAACGGTGCCAAAAAGTAAGGCTAACAACATCAACTGGATCAGAGTGGAGGTATATTTTCCCATGTTTGACTGTTATAGTGGTTCTACTTGATAAAACTATTTAAACTATATATCCTGATAAATGTTCGTTTGTTTTTTCCATTTACAGTGTCCTCGTGAACGCAATGGGATTCACTGCAGATATTTTGTATTGCGCTTTATGAAGGAAATTATTCTTTCTGGTCAAATAGAGGTTCCAATCATGGTATGGATCAATTTATAAGTTATATGATTCATTTTGATAATTATCCGATACTTCATCTGAGTAATTAGTTTTAAAATTAAATCTTGCATGTTCTGTTATATTATGTAGTATATTGATGAATTCAAGTGTGCTACTTACTCGAAAGCAAGATTGGAAGAAATTAAAGAGGAATGGTGTCAATTTATTCTTGAGTTGAGAATTGTATAAAGTTATCGAATTGGAAGATTTGTAATTATATGTAAATTGACTGTATTTGTGATGTTGTAATTCTGAGGACCGGATTTCGTGGTAACATATTTAAGCAGGTTTATGTGTATTAAAATGATTATGGGTAAAGTGATGAGTTACAATGTATACTTAAAGGCCAAAGTTTTGAATTGTATATATAAGGCCAAAGTGTTGAAATAAAGGCCTGAGTTATAAGCAGGTTTGTGTAATATAAGCAGTTTGTTGGTAAATATACAAAACAGCGTGATTATTTATAAAAAAAATTTTAAAATCTGGGACATTAGACATCGCTTTTACAAAAAAGCGCTGCTAAAGGTTACAAACATAGCGCTACAAAAGCGCTGCTATAGGTTGGGAAGGGGGGGGGGGGGTCTAAGACAGCGCTGCTAAAGAGGGGGCTATGACAGCGCTTTGTAAAAGCGCTGCTAAAGGTAGAGTCTAAGACAGCGCTTTGTGAAAGCGCTGCTAAAGGGGTGGAGGGTTGGGGGGAATAGGCAGCGCTTATAAAAGCGCCGCTATAGGGTGAAAAAAGCGCTGCTAAAAGCGTTCCTGAAGGGATCCTTTAGCAGCGTTTTTTCTTTAAAAAAAGCGCTGCCTTTACCTTTAGCAGCATCACTTTTGGTAGCGCTTTTAAACGCTGCTAAAGGCCAAAAAAAAGCACAGATCTTTTTTGGCATATAGTGATTATTTTATGAATTATAATTAATTTTATTTATTGACCATAATTTGAATAATCAATGCATATCAAATATAATAATTATAATTTGTTGCCAAGTTGACAAACAAAATCTATAAAACCAAACATTAAGAAAATATAATAGTAAGAGAAGAAAAACATGATAATGAGTCAGTGCTCTTTTTTCTTGTTGGTGCTTCTTGTTGCATATGTTTCTTCCTCCAGCTCAATTTTAAATAAGGTTATTGAAGTAGATGTCATTTGCAAAGAATCTTCCGATTCATTATATTGTTCAAATATTATAAACTCAAAACCTGGAGGAGCTAAAGGTGTAAGTCTTGTTGATCTCGCAGATTACATAATCGATGCTCTTATTGAGAATTCGACCAACACTGATAGAATAATAACTAAATTGATTTATCAAATGGATAATGAAACTGAAATAAACTATTATAGTCAATGTAAATCAAATTTTATCGGTTCTGATGGTGTCACTGTTAAGCTTATACATGCATCAAAAGATTTGACCAACATGGAGTATCCAGCCATGGTCAAAAAAATTGATGATGTTATGGAATACATTCTTGAATGTATTGATAGTCTTCATCAACATAAAACCAGTGCTTTAGTCGCAAGAGTTGTGGATGATTATCGAAAGAGTGTACAAGTGCTTCAAATTATAGCTAAATATTTAAATCATGGATAACAATTTTGTATCTTTAGAATAATTTATAAATTTTTATTATTGTCGGAAGCTAAGAGATTCACATTGTAAAATGGTCATTAGTTTCACATATAATATAATTAATAATGACTTTCGTCTTCCATAACTTTTTTATTAAATAAAAATAATGAAATTTGATTTTGATGCTTAAGAAAAATCACATGTGTATATTATAAAAATTATCTGGTCAGCTGATATATTTATTTTTAATGTTTGTCGAGATAGTCACGTAAGAATTTTAGACCAGCACACAAAGGTCCACCTCTGATGTCGCACGTCCACATTTCTTAACAGTTAAAAGACAAATTAAGATTCATACGAAGGTTACAAATTTTATGTTAATTAATGAACATCCTGAATTTCATTAGAACCCAGATATGGCTCCGAAGATTTTATGAGGTCGGAGAATTATTACGAGTCCGAACATGAGTTCCATATTCATCCTGAACTCAATTAACAGGGCTCTGAAAGGAGATGATGAATAACATAGAAAGGAGAAAAAAGATATAAAGAAAAACCTTCGTCTACCAAGTAATCCTTCCAAATACCAATCTCAGTCACCCTAATCAATCATTTAAGACTTCTCTGACTAATGACAGAAAAGCCAACCATTTTATGTTTTTAGCAAGAATATTTGGCGCCCACCATGGACCAGGTAAGACTTTCCTACCTCACAAACATACGTTAACAATAACCTTCTCAAAATGAGAAATAAAAATAGAGTTGAGTTCAACCATTAATTGAGTTGGAAACGACATCATCACCCTCACAAAAAATGAGCTGTTGCGACGTGATTATCACGTCACTAACGTTTTTAATATTAAAATAATAAGTGTAACGTTAGCACAGGGTGTGTCAGATTAAAAAAAAAAGTTGTGGCGTGAAAATCACGTCGCAACGTTTAAATTATAAATAAAAAAATTAAAAGGGTCAAACCTACTGAAGAGGAAAATTTGAAAATTTTCAAAATTTTGGTTGTGACGTGAATATTACGTCAGAACGATTTAAGAAGGAAACCCCATCTGACGTTGAAGTGATGAGGTACTGGGTATGAATGTTGACTAACAAAGGATTATGACAAAGTTGCGACATGATTATCAAGTGGCAAAGTTGAAACGTGATTATCACTTCGATACATGATTATCATTTATTTTTGAAATTTTAATGTTAGGGTTTGCGACGTGATTCACGTGATAAGGTTACGACGTGAAATTCACGTCGCTGAATGTTTTATATATTAAACGCGTTATCACTTTTCCCAGACCACACACTTAATACTTTTTTCTTCATCTTTTTCTTTCTGTCTCCTCCTTCACACAATATTCCGCTTCTTCTTCTCTCTTCTACCCATTACCGTTAATCCTCTCTAAAATCTTCATTGCTTCAAAGGTAATATTTTTCAAACTTAATAATTTTTTTCTATGATTTTTCTTTAGTTTATAATTATTAATTTCGTTTCTTTAGTCTATAATTATTAATTTCGTTTAATGTATAACATTTTATGAGTTTAATTTATGTTAAATAAATTTCTGTCAAAATATTAAGGTGATTTGAAAGAAGAATATAAGATAGAAGAAGATATGGAACAAGAAGATTGAACGAGATTGAAGAAGAGGTATTTTTGTTCTTTTAATTTTTTTTAGTTTGATATATTAATATTTGGGTTGTTGGTCGCTGTTTAATTTTTTTAATTTTAATATTTTATTAATATGTAAAAAATGGAAAAGGAAAAATAATTTAATATATTTATTTATAACGAAAAATATTATATTTTTGTATTAAAAAAGAATTATAAATAATTTATTTTCTGTTTTTTTTAAGCAGATTATATATATTAATATATAAATATTTATAAACTTTTGATTTTTAGTTTTTAATTTTATTTATATATATTTTAAAAACAAAATATAAAAAAAGAATGTAAATATAATAAACAAATTAGAAGTATATTATATTATATTATTTTTATTTTAAAATAGAGTCTTATATTATATTTTAAACAGATATATAAGATATAATTATTAAAAAATATATGTTTATTTTTTAAATTATATTTTATGTTTCATTTTAATTATGTTATATTTATATTAAAAACATATTATATATGTTTTGTTATTTTTTTATGTTGTATTTTGATTAGAAACAAAATATATGTATTTTTTATATTATTTTTTATGTTATATTTATATTAGAAACATAATTTATATATATAGTAATTTTTTATGATATTATTTGTTTATATTAAATAGTATTTAATATATAGTATAAATTTTAATATTAAAAACAATATATGATTCAAAACATAATTTTTATATTAAAAACGGAATTTTAGTATTAAAAATAGATTAAATTTTTAATAGTATATGTTAAATAGTATATATAGAATAAATTTTAATAGTATATGTTTAATAGTATATATAGCATGCTTAGTAGTTAAAATAAAAAACAATATATTTAGGAATAATATTTAAGAAAGAACAATGGCTACAAGAGCTTTTGAAACTCTGATACCATGTTAAGAAATGTGGTTGGACCTAACTCAATCCTACAAAATCGGTTGGTAGAGTGAAGATTACCCCACTTATAAACTCATGTTCATGCTATATATTGTTCAATGTAGGACTCTTAATAATTATATATATATATATAAAAATAGAATTTTATATATAGTATAAATTTTTATATTAAAAATAGTATATGTTTAAAAATAGAATTCTTATATTAAAAACATAATTTTCATATTAAAAACAGAATAAATTTCTAATAATATATGTTAAATAGTATATATAGAATAAATTTTAATAGTATATGTTTAATAGTATATCTAGCGTGCTTAATAGTTAAAATAAAATATAATATGTTTAAGAATAATATATATTAAATGGTATAAATTTTTATTAGTTTATGTTTAGTAATATATATAGTATGTTTAATAGTTAAAACAAATTGAAACAATAGGTTTAAGAATAGTATATATTAAATGTATAGTTAAACTAAAAATAAAATATTTATATTTATCTCAAAGAATTTATTATATAAGTTTAAAAAAAATATATGTTTTATTAATTATTTAATATGTTATATTATATGTCAATGTATGTATTATATGTCATGTTATATGTTATGTTTATATGTTATGTTATATTGTATGAAATTAATATTTAAGTTTATTAAAAATAAAATAGTAAGAAATTTATTTGTAGTTATATATGTTAAGAATAATTAAAAAGTAGTAGAAAGTTTGTTCGTATTAAAATTAATATTTTGTTAATATAAGTTTATGTTAAACAACAATATTAAGTTAACTTATACTTGTATTTAATATTTTTTTAAAATTCCTGAAATTGATATTAAAATCACATTTATAATTAAAAATATAATGATTGTATAAATGCGCAGTATGGAATATTATAGGTACTATCGTAGTTGGATGTACAATATGTTGTATTCAGGAAGACGAAGACTTAATCGATATGTTCGTCATTTAAAGAGAATGGATTTTACTGGAAAATATTGAGTTTGGACATATAATGGAGAATAACTGTTGAGTAGCGTACCAGAGATCAATAATACGCATGCTTCAAGTAGTCGATCATTGATGGAACATAGGGAAAACTTTAATCTGATTAGTGAGATGGTGGGCGATGCTATTGGTGTGAACGTGATCTATGACGAACCTAAATATTTTGATTTGGAAGAGTTACCGAATGAGAAAGCACAAAGATTTTATCAGTTTTTTAATGAGATGAGTATGTTGTTGTTTAAGGGGCCGTCAAATTCAAATTTATTAATGTGTGTGAGATTATTGGCTGCCAAGTCAAATTGGAATGTGCCTGATTAGTGTTTGGAATTCTTCGCAAAAATGATGCTCGATGCGACTCCTACGAAAGACAACTTGCCTACAAGTTTTTATGATGCAAAGAGGTTGGTGTCGAAGATAGATTTAGAAGTAAGAAAGATTGACTGTTGCATTAGTGGTTACATGTTGTTTTTTGACAATGAGTTTGGTACTAATGATGGAGCGTTTGAGGAGTGTAAGTTATGTAAGAGTCCAAGATATAAATTTCGTAATAAAGCCATTGATCGTAAGAAAAAATGTGTAGCATTGAAGTCCAAGATAAATTATGATGATGAATCCCTTACCTGATATTGACAAAGCTTTCTAACTTGTTATTCAACAAGAAAGGGAAATGGATAATTATGTTTCTATTGTGATTCATGCTGCACACACCAATGAAGAAGCAACTTCTTTGCAGACTCAAGCTCATGACAACAATTACATTGGCAAAAGTGGTAGCACCAACTTTCGTGCTAAGAGTCAAGATCAAAATGCTCCAAGAGGCCACAACATAGTCTGCACATATTGTGACAGGACAAATAACACAATTGAAACTTGTTTCCTCAACCATGGATTTCCACCATGTTATAGAGGTAAGAACAAGGCTCGAGAAAATGTAAATGTTTCATCATCAGCTGCTACAGTTAACACTTCTTTAGAAGCTTCTCATAGGAGTTAAAAACAGAATAAATTTCTAATAATATATGTTAAATAGTATATATAGAATAAATTTTAATAGTATATGTTTAAAAGTATATCTAGCATGCTTAATAGTTAAAATAAAATATAATATGTTTAAGAATAATATATATTAAATGGTATAAATTTTTATTAGTTTATGTTTAGTAATATATATAGTATGTTTAATAGTTAAAATAAATTGAAACAATAGGTTTAAGAATAGTATATATTAAATGTATAGTTAAACTAAAAATAAAATATTTATATTTATCTCAAAGAATTTATTATATAAGTTTAAAAAAAATATATGTTTTATTAATTATTTAATATGTTATATTATATGTCAATGTATGTATTATATGTCATGTTATATGTTATGTTTATATGTTATGTTATATTGTATGAAATTATTATTTAAGTTTATTAAAAATAAAATAGTAAGAAATTTATTTGTAGTTATATATGTTAAGAATAATTAAAAACTAGTAGAAAGTTTGTTCGTATTAAAATTAATATTTTGTTAATATAAGTTTATGTTAAACAACAATATTAAGTTAACTTATACTTGTATTTAATATTTTTTTAAAATTCCTGAAATTGATATTAAAATCACATTTATAATTAAAAATATAATGATTGTATAAATGCGCAGTATGGAATATTATAGGTACTATCGTAGTTGGATGTACAATATGTTGTATTCAGGAAGACGCAGACTTAATCGATATGTTAGTCATTTAAAGAGAAGGGATTTTATTGGAAAATATTGAGTTTGGACATATAATGGAGAATAACTGTTGAGTAGCGTACCAGAGATCAATAACACACATGCTTCAAGTAGTCGATCATTGATGGAACATAGGGAAAACTTTAATCTGATTAGTGAGATGGTGGGCGATGCTATTGGTGTGAACGTGATCTATGACGAACCTAAAGATTTTGATGGGGAAGAGTTATCGAATGAGAAAGCACAAAGATTTTATCAGTTTTTTAATGAGATGAGTATGTTGTTGTTTAAGGGGCCGTCAAATTCAAATTTATTAATGTGTGTGAGATTATTGGCTGCCAAGTCAAATTGGAATGTGCCTGATTAGTGTTTGGAATTCTTCGCAAAAATGATGCTCGATGCGACTCCTACGAAAGACAACTTGCCTACAAGTTTTTATGATGCAAAGAGGTTGGTGTCGAAGTTAGATTTAGAAGTAAGAAAGATTGACTGTTGCATTAGTGGTTGCATGTTGTTTTTTTACAATGAGTTTGGTACTAATGATGGAGCGTTTGAGGAATGTAAGTTATGTAAGAGTCCAAGATATAAATTTCGTAATAAATCCATTGATCGTAAGAAAAAATGTGTAGCATTGAAGTCCAAGATAAATTATGATGATGAATCCCTTACCTGATATTGTCAAAGCTTTCTAACTTGTTATTCAACAAGAAAGGGAAATGGATAATTATGTTTCTATTGTGATTCATGTTGCACACACCAATGAAGAAGCAACTTCTTTGCAGACTCAAGCTCATGACAACAATTACACTGGCAAAAGTGGTAGCACCAACTTTCGTGCTAAGAGTCAAGATCAAAATGCTCCAAGAGGCCACAACAGAGTCTGCACATATTGTGACAGGACAAATAACACAATTGAAACTTGTTTCCTCAACCATGGATTTCCACCATGTTATAGAGGTAAGAACAAGGCTCGAGAAAATGTAAATGTTTCATCATCAGCTGCTACAGTTAACACTTCTTTAGAAGCTTCTCATAGGAGTTAAAAACAGAATAAATTTCTAATAATATATGTTAAATAGTATATATAGAATAAATTTTAATAGTATATGTTTAATAGTATATCTAGCATGCTTAATAGTTAAAATAAAATATAATATGTTTAAGAATAATATATATTAAATGGTATAAATTTTTATTAGTTTATGTTTAGTAATATATATAGTATGTTTAATAGTTAAAACAAATTGAAACAATAGGTTTAAGAATAGTATATATTAAATGTATAGTTAAACTAAAAATAAAATATTTATATTTATCTCAAAGAATTTATTATATAAGTTTAAAAAAAATATATGTTTTATTAATTATTTAATATGTTATATTATATGTCAATGTATGTATTATATGTCATGTTATATGTTATGTTTATATGTTATGTTATATTGTATGAAATTATTATTTAAGTTTATTAAAAATAAAATAGTAAGAAATTTATTTGTAGTTATATATGTTAAGAATAATTAAAAACTAGTAGAAAGTTTGTTCGTATTAAAATTAATATTTTGTTAATATAAGTTTATGTTAAACAACAATATTAAGTTAACTTATACTTGTATTTAATATTTTTTTAAAATTCCTGAAATTGATATTAAAATCACATTTATAATTAAAAATATAATGATTGTATAAATGCGCAGTATGGAATATTATAGGTACTATCGTAGTTGGATGTACAATATGTTGTATTCAGGAAGACGCAGACTTAATCGATATGTTAGTCATTTAAAGAGAAGGGATTTTATTGGAAAATATTGAGTTTGGACATATAATGGAGAATAACTGTTGAGTAGCGTACCAGAGATCAATAACACACATGCTTCAAGTAGTCGATCATTGATGGAACATAGGGAAAACTTTAATCTGATTAGTGAGATGGTGGGCGATGCTATTGGTGTGAACGTGATCTATGACGAACCTAAATATTTTGATTTGGAAGAGTTACCGAATGAGAAAGCACAAAGATTTTATCAGTTTTTTAATGAGATGAGTATGTTGTTGTTTAAGGGGCCGTCAAATTCAAATTTATTAATGTGTGTGAGATTATTGGCTGCCAAGTCAAATTGGAATGTGCCTGATTAGTGTTTGTAATTCTTCGCAAAAATGATGCTCGATGCGACTCCTACGAAAGACAACTTGCCTACAAGTTTTCATGATGCAAAGAGGTTGGTGTCGAAGTTAGATTTAGAAGTAAGAAAGATTGACTGTTGCATTAGTGGTTGCATGTTGTTTTTTGACAATGAGTTTGGTACTAATGATGGAGCGTTTGAGGAATGTAAGTTATGTAAGAGTCCAAGATATAAATTTCGTAATAAAGCCATTGATCGTAAGAAAAAATGTGTAGCATTAAAGTCCAAGATAAATTATGATGATGAATCCCTTACCTGATATTGACAAAGCCTTCTAACTTGTTATTCAACAAGAAAGGGAAATGGATAATTGTGTTTCTATTGTGATTCATGCTGCACACACCAATGAAGAAGCAACTTCGTTGCAGACTCAAGCTCATGACAACAATTACACGGGCAAAAGTGGTAGCACCAACTTTCGAGCTAAGAGTCAAGATCAAAATGCTCCAAGAGGCCACAACAGAGTCTGCACATATTGTGACAGGACAAATAACACAATTGAAACTTGTTTCCTCAACCATGGATTTCCACCATGTTATAGAGGTAAGAACAAGGCTCGAGAAAATGTAAATGTTTCATCATCAGCTGCTACAGTTAACACTTCTTTAGAAGCTTCTCATAGGAGTTAAAAACAGAATAAATTTCTAATAATATATGTTAAATAGTATATATAGAATAAATTTTAATAGTATATGTTTAATAGTATATCTAGCATGCTTAATAGTTAAAATAAAATATAATATGTTTAAGAATAATATATATTAAATGGTATAAATTTTTATTAGTTTATGTTTAGTAATATATATAGTATGTTTAATAGTTAAAACAAATTGAAACAATAGGTTTAAGAATAGTATATATTAAATGTATAGTTAAACTAAAAATAAAATATTTATATTTATCTCAAAGAATTTATTATATAAGTTAAAAAAAAATATATGTTTTATTAATTATTTAATATGTTATATTATATGTCAATGTATGTATTATATGTCATGTTATATGTTATGTTTATATGTTATGTTATATTGTATGAAATTATTATTTAAGTTTATTAAAAATAAAATAGTAAGAAATTTATTTGTAGTTATATATGTTAAGAATAATTAAAAACTAGTAGAAAGTTTGTTCGTATTAAAATTAATATTTTGTTAATATAAGTTTATGTTAAACAACAATATTAAGTTAACTTATACTTGTATTTAATATTTTTTTAAAATTCCTGAAATTGATATTAAAATCACATTTATAATTAAAAATATAATGATTGTATAAATGCGCAGTATGGAATATTATAGGTACTATCGTAGTTGGATGTACAATATGTTGTATTCAGGAAGACGCAGACTTAATCGATATGTTAGTCATTTAAAGAGAAGGGATTTTATTGGAAAATATTGAGTTTGGACATATAATGGAGAATAACTGTTGAGTAGCGTACCAGAGATCAATAACACACATGCTTCAAGTAGTCGATCATTGATGGAACATAGGGAAAACTTTAATCTGATTAGTGAGATGGTGGGCGATGCTATTGGTGTGAACGTGATCTATGACGAACCTAAATATTTTGATTTGGAAGAGTTACCGAATGAGAAAGCACAAAGATTTTATCAGTTTTTTAATGAGATGAGTATGTTGTTGTTTAAGGGGCCGTCAAATTCAAATTTATTAATGTGTGTGAGATTATTGGCTGCCAAGTCAAATTGGAATGTGCCTGATTAGTGTTTGTAATTCTTCGCAAAAATGATGCTCGATGCGACTCCTACGAAAGACAACTTGCCTACAAGTTTTCATGATGCAAAGAGGTTGGTGTCGAAGTTAGATTTAGAAGTAAGAAAGATTGATTGTTGCATTAGTGGTTGCATGTTGTTTTTTGACAATGAGTTTGGTACTAATGATGGAGCGTTTGAGGAATGTAAGTTATGTAAGAGTCCAAGATATAAATTTTGTAATAAAGCCATTGATCGTAAGAAAAAATGTGTAGCATTAAAGTCCAAGATAAATTATGATGATGAATCCCTTACCTGATATTGACAAAGCCTTCTAACTTGTTATTCAACAAGAAAGGGAAATGGATAATTGTGTTTCTATTGTGATTCATGCTGCACACACCAATGAAGAAGCAACTTCTTTGCAGACTCAAGCTCATGACAACAATTACACGGGCAAAAGTGGTAGCACCAACTTTCGAGCTAAGAGTCAAGATCAAAATGCTCCAAGAGGCCACAACAGAGTCTGCACATATTGTGACAGGATAAATCACACAATTGAAACTTGTTTCCTCAACCATGGATTTCCACCATGTTATAGAGGTAAGAACAAGGCTCGAGAAAATGTAAATGTTTCATCATCAGCTGCTACAGTTAACACTTCTTTAGAAGCTTCTCATAGGAGTTAAAAACAGAATAAATTTCTAATAATATATGTTAAATAGTATATATAGAATAAATTTTAATAGTATATGTTTAATAGTATATCTAGCATGCTTAATAGTTAAAATAAAATATAATATGTTTAAGAATAATATATATTAAATGGTATAAATTTTTATTAGTTTATGTTTAGTAATATATATAGTATGTTTAATAGTTAAAACAAATTGAAACAATAGGTTTAAGAATAGTATATATTAAATGTATAGTTAAACTAAAAATAAAATATTTATATTTATCTCAAAGAATTTATTATATAAGTTAAAAAAAAATATATGTTTTATTAATTATTTAATATGTTATATTATATGTCAATGTATGTATTATATGTCATGTTATATGTTATGTTTATATGTTATGTTATATTGTATGAAATTATTATTTAAGTTTATTAAAAATAAAATAGTAAGAAATTTATTTGTAGTTATATATGTTAAGAATAATTAAAAACTAGTAGAAAGTTTGTTCGTATTAAAATTAATATTTTGTTAATATAAGTTTATGTTAAACAACAATATTAAGTTAACTTATACTTGTATTTAATATTTTTTTAAAATTCCTGAAATTGATATTAAAATCACATTTATAATTAAAAATATAATGATTGTATAAATGCGCTGTATGGAATATTATAGGTACTATCGTAGTTGGATGTACAATATGTTGTATTCAGGAAGACGCAGACTTAATCGATATGTTAGTCATTTAAAGAGAAGGGATTTTATTGGAAAATATTGAGTTTGGACATATAATGGAGAATAACTGTTGAGTAGCGTACCAGAGATCAATAACACACATGCTTCAAGTAGTCGATCATTGATGGAACATAGGGAAAACTTTAATCTGATTAGTGAGATGGTGGGCGATGCTATTGGTGTGAACGTGATCTATGACGAACCTAAATATTTTGATTTGGAAGAGTTACCGAATGAGAAAGCACAAAGATTTTATCAGTTTTTTAATGAGATGAGTATGTTGTTGTTTAAGGGGCCGTCAAATTCAAATTTATTAATGTGTGTGAGATTATTGGCTGCCAAGTCAAATTGGAATGTGCCTGATTAGTGTTTGTAATTCTTCGCAAAAATGATGCTCGATGCGACTCCTACGAAAGACAACTTGCCTACAAGTTTTTATGATGCAAAGAGGTTGGTGTCGAAGTTAGATTTAGAAGTAAGAAAGATTGACTGTTGCATTAGTGGTTGCATGTTGTTTTTTGACAATGAGTTTGGTACTAATGATGGAGCGTTTGAGGAATGTAAGTTATGTAAGAGTCCAAGATATAAATTTCGTAATAAAGCCATTGATCGTAAGAAAAAATGTGTAGCATTGAAGTCCAAGATAAATTATGATGATGAATCCCTTACCTGATATTGACAAAGCCTTCTAACTTGTTATTCAACAAGAAAGGGAAATGGATAATTGTGTTTCTATTGTGATTCATGCTGCACACACCAATGAAGAAGCAACTTCTTTGCAGACTCAAGCTCATGACAACAATTACACGGGCAAAAGTGGTAGTACCAACTTTCGAGCTAAGAGTCAAGATCAAAATGCTCCAAGAGGCCACAACAGAGTCTGCACATATTGTGACAGGACAAATCACACAATTGAAACTTGTTTCCTCAACCATGGATTTCCACCATGTTATAGAGGTAAGAACAAGGCTCGAGAAAATGTAAATGTTTCATCATCAGCTGCTACAGTTAACACTCCTTTGAAGCTTCTCATAGGAGTTAAAAACAGAATAAATTTCTAATAATATATGTTAAATAGTATATATAGAATAAATTTTAATAGTATATGTTTAATAGTATATCTAGCATGCTTAATAGTTAAAATAAAATATAATATGTTTAAGAATAATATATATTAAATGGTATAAATTTTTATTAGTTTATGTTTAGTAATATATATAGTATATTTAATAGTTAAAACAAATTGAAACAATAGGTTTAAGAATAGTATATATTAAATGTATAGTTAAACTAAAAATAAAATATTTATATTTATCTCAAAGAATTTATTATATAAGTTTAAAAAAAATATATGTTTTATTAATTATTTAATATGTTATATTATATGTCAATGTATGTATTATATGTCATGTTATATGTTATGTTTATATGTTATGTTATATTGTATGAAATTATTATTTAAGTTTATTAAAAATAAAATAGTAAGAAATTTATTTGTAGTTATATATGTTAAGAATAATTAAAAACTAGTAGAAAGTTTGTTCGTATTAAAATTAATATTTTGTTAATATAAGTTTATTTTAAACAACAATATTAAGTTAACTTATACTTGTATTTAATATTTTTTTAAAATTCCTGAAATTGATATTAAAATCACATTTATAATTAAAAATATAATGATTGTATAAATGCGCAGTATGGAATATTATAGGTACTATCGTAGTTGGATGTACAATATGTTGTATTCAGGAAGACGCAGACTTAATCGATATGTTAGTCATTTAAAGAGAAGGGATTTTATTGGAAAATATTGAGTTTGGACATATAATGGAGAATAACTGTTGAGTAGCGTACCAGAGATCAATAACACACATGCTTCAAGTAGTCGATCATTGATGGAACATAGGGAAAACTTTAATCTGATTAGTGAGATGGTGGGCGATGCTATTGGTGTGAACGTGATCTATGACGAACCTAAAGATTTTTATGGGGAAGAGTTACCGAATGAGAAAGCACAAAGATTTTATCAGTTTTTTAATGAGATGAGTATGTTGTTGTTTAAGGGGCCGTCAAATTCAAATTTATTAATGTGTGTGAGATTATTGGCTGCCAAGTCAAATTGGAATGTGCCTGATTAGTGTTTGGAATTCTTCGCAAAAATGATGCTCGATGCGACTCCTACGAAAGACAACTTGCCTACAAGTTTTTATGATGCAAATAGGTTGGTGTCGAAGTTAGATTTAGAAGTAAGAAAGATTGACTGTTGCATTAGTGGTTGCATGTTGTTTTTTGACAATGAGTTTGGTACTAATGATGGAGCGTTTGAGGAATGTAAGTTATGTAAGAGTCCAAGATATAAATTTCGTAATAAAGCCATTGATCGTAAGAAAAAATGTGTAGCATTAAAGTCCAAGATAAATTATGATGATGAATCCCTTACCTGATATTGACAAAGCCTTCTAACTTGTTATTCAACAAGAAAGGGAAATGGATAATTATGTTTCTATTGTGATTCATGCTGCACACACCAATGAAGAAGCAACTTCTTTGCAGACTCAAGCTCATGATAACAATTACACTGGCAAAAGTGGTAGCACCAACTTTCGTGCTAAGAGTCAAGATCAAAATGCTCCAAGAGGCCACAACAGAGTCTGCACATATTGTGACAGGACAAATCACACAATTGAAACTTGTTTCCTCAACCATGGATTTCCACCATGTTAGAGGTAAGAACAAGGCTCGAGAAAATGTAAATGTTTCATCATCAGCTGCTACAGTTAACACTTCTTTAGAAGCTTCTCATAGGAGTTAAAAACAGAATAAATTTCTAATAATATATGTTAAATAGTATATATAGAATAAATTTTAATAGTATATATAGCATGCTTAATAGTTAAAATAAAAAATAATAATTTTAAGAATAATATATATTAAATGGTATAAATTTTTAATAGTTTATGTTTAGTAATATATATAGTATGTTTAATAGTTAAAACAAATTAAAACAATAGGTTTAAGAATAGTATATATTAAATGTATAGTTAAACTAAAAATAAAATATTTATATTTATCTAAAAGAATTTATTATATAAGTTTATACAAAATAAAATATGTTATATTAATGATTTAATATGTTATATTATATGTCATCTATGTATTATATGTCATGTTATATGTTAGGTTTATATGTTATGTTATATTGTATGAAATTATTATTTAAGTTTATTAAAAATAATATAGTAAGAAATTTATTTGTAGTTATATATATTAAGAATAATTAAAAAGTAGTAGAAAGTTTGTTTGTATTAAAATTAATACTTTGCTAATATAAGTTTATGTTAAAGAATAATATTAAGTTAACTAATACTTGTATTTAATATTTTTTTAAAATTCCTGAAATTGATATTAAAATCACATTTGTAATTAAAAAGATAATGATTGTATAAATGTGCAGTATGGAATATTATAGGTACTATTGTAGTTGGATGTACAATATGTTGTATTCAGGAAGACACATACTTAATCGATATGTTCGTTTTTTGAAGAGAAGGGGTTTTATTTGAAAATATTGAGTTTGGACATATAATGGAGAATAACTGTTGAGTAGCGTACCAGAGATCAATAATACGCATGCTTCAAGTAGTCGATCATTGATGGAGCATAGGGAAAACTTTAATCTGATTAATGAGATGTTAGGCAATGCTTTTGGTGTGAACGTGATCTATGACGAACCTGAAGATTTTGATGGGGAAGATTTGTCGAATGAGAAAGCACAAAGATTTTATAGGTTGTCTAATGAGATGAGTATGTTGTTGTTTGAGGGGCCGTCAAATTCAAATTTATTATTGTGTGTGAGATTATTGGCTGCCAAGTCAAATTGGAATGTGCCTGATTAGTGTTTGGAATTCTTCGCAAAAATGATGCTCGATGCGACTCCTACGAAAGACAACTTGCCTACAAGTTTTTATGATGCAAAGAGGTTGGTGTCGAAGTTAGATTTAGAAGTAAGAAAGATTGACTGTTGCATTAATGGTTGCATGTTGTTTTTTGAAATTGAGTTTGGTACTAATGATGGAGCATTTGAGGAATGTAAGTTATGTAAGAGTCCAAGATATAAATTTCGTAATAAAGCCATTGATCGTAAGCAAAAATGTGTAGCATTGAAGTCCAAGATATAAATTATGATGATGAATCCCTTACCTGATATTGACAAAGCCTTCTAACTTGCTATTCAACAAGAAAGGGAAATGGATAATTATGTTTCTATTGTGATTCATGCTGCACACACCAATGAAGAAGCAACTTCTTTGTAGACTCAAGCTCATGACAACAATTGCACTGCCTAAAGTGGTAGCACCAACTTTCGTGTTAAGAGTCAGGATCAAAATGCTCCAAGAGGTCATAACAGAGTCTACATATATTGTGATAGGACAAATCACACAATTGAAACCTGTTTCCTCAACCATGGATTTCCACCATGTTATAGAGGTAAGAACATAGCTCGAGGAAATGCAAATGTTTCATCATCAGCTGCTGCAATTAACATTGCTTTAGAAGCTTCTCCTAGGAGTTCAAATTCCACTTCATTTGGTTTTACTCAAGATCAATACAATAGTATTCTAGCATTGCTCCAACAGTCCAAGCATACTCCTACTGCCAATTCTATTTCTACCTCACCTTTTGTCATGTATTCCCACTCCTCCAAGGTGAATGGTAATAATCTTAATCTTTGGATATTAGATACTGGTGCTGCTGATCACTTCTCTTTCAATTTTTCATCTTTCATTGATTTTAAAAACATTGTGCATATCCATGTTAGTCTAAATCCAAAGCTTTTCCTTTCATTACCTTTAATAATAATGTTGTACCTTGTGACTCATGTCATTTTGCTAAACAAAAGAAAATTCCATTCCCTAATAATGTTTCTCATTCTTCTACTCCCTTTACTATTCTGCATGTTGACTTATGGGGGCCTTAGTCGCAAGAGTTGTGGATGATTATCAAAAGAGTGTACGAGTGCTTCAAACTATAGCAAAATATATAAGTAATGGATAACAATTTTGTATCTTCAGAATAATTTATAAATTTTTATTGTTGTCGGAAGCTAAGATATTCACATTGTAAAATGGTCATTAGTATCGCATATTATATAATTAATAATGATTTTTGTCTTCCATAATTTTTTATTAAATAAAAATAATGAAATTTGATTTAGACGCTTAAGAAAAATCACATGTGTATATTCTGAAAATTATCTGGTCAGTTGATATATTTATTTTTAATGTTTGTTGAGATAGTCATGTAAGAATTTCAGATCCACTTCTAATGTCGCACGTCCAAAATTATTAACAATTAAGAGACAGATTAAGGTTCATACGAAGGTTACGAAATTTATGTTAGTGAACATCCCGAATTTCATTAGAACCTAGATATGGTTGGTATGTATCCCGGAGATTTTATGAGGTCGGAGAATTATTACGAGTCCAAACATGAGTTCCATATTCATCCCAAACTCAATTAACAAGGCTCTGAAAGGGGATGATGAATAACATAGAAAGGAGGAAAAAGATTATAAATAAAAAAATCTTTGTCTGCCAAGTAATCCTTCCAAATATCATTCCCATACACCCTAACCAATCGTTTAAGACTTTCCTAAATAATGATAGGAAAGCCAACCATTTAATGTTTTTAGCAAAAATATTTGGCACCCACCATGGACCAGGTAAGACTTTCCCTAACTACACAACCATACGTTAACAATAACCTTCTCAAAACTAAGAAATAAGAATAGAGTTTAATTTAACCATCATCATTTGCTAACACGTGAACCACTACTAGAAGGGTTAAATTAAAAAACATCAAAAACTTAATTGATTTGGAAACAACATCACCACCCTCACACAAACACAAAGCTAAAACAAGCTGAATGGACCCAAAGAAATCACTAAAAGAAATATGGTCTTCTGCCACGTGATTTAGTGAAGTGAAAAATACGTGTTAAAAAATAGATAGTTGCGATGTGATTATCATGTCACTAACGTTATTAATATTAAAATAATAAGTGTAACGTTAGCACATGGTGTGTCAGATTAAAAAAAAAGTTGTGGCGTGAAAATTGCGTCACATTTAATTAAAAGGGTTAGGACTACTGAAGAGGAAAATTTGAAAATTTTCAAAATTTTGGTTGTGATGTGAATATCATGTCGCAACGGCTTAAGAAAGAAAACCCATTTGAAGCTGAAGTGATGGGTTACTGGATGTGCAGGTTGACTGGCAAAAGGTTGTGACTGTTGGAACTTTTGCCACGTGAATATCACGTGACAAAGTTGCAACATGATTATCACGTGGCAAAGTTGAAACGTGATTATCACTTCACTACAAGATTATCATTTATTTTTGAAATTTAAACGTTAGGGTTTGCGACGTGATTCACATGACAAGGTTACGACGTGAAATTCACGTCGCTGAATGTTTTATATATTAAACGCGTTATCACTTTTCTCAAACCACACACTTAATATTTTTCTTTCTTCATCTTTCTCTTTCTATCTCCTCCTTCACACAATATTCTGCTTCTTCCTCCCTCTTCTACCCATTACCATTAATCCTCTCTAAAATCTTTATTGCTTCAAAGGTAATATTTATCAAACTTAATAATTTTTTTGCTATGATATTTCTTTAGTTTATATTTATTAATTTCGTTTAATGTATAATATTTTATGAGTTTAATTTATGTTTAATTTTTTTTTGGTCAAAATATTAAGGTGATTTGAAAGAAGAATAGAAGATTGAAGAAGATATTGAACAAGAAGATTGAAGGAGATTCAAGAAGATATATTTTTGTTATTTGAATTTTTTTTAGTTTGATACGTTAATATTTGGGTGGTTGGTCGCTGTTTAACTTTTTTTATTTATAATTTTAATATTTTATTAATATGTATATAATGGAAAAAAAAGAATAATTTAATATATTTATTTAAAACGAAAAATAGTATATTTTTGTAATAAAATAGAACTATAATTTATTTTCTATTTTTTATTTATTTTTAAAGCTGAATATATATATTAATATATAAATATTTATGAAGTTTTGATTTTTAATTTTTAATTTTATTTATATATATTTTTAAAAATATATAAAAAAAGAATAAAAAATATAATAAAAAATTAGAAGTAATATTATATTATATTATTTTTATTTTAAAATAGACTCTTATATTATATTTTAATTAAATATGTAAGATATATTTATTAAAAAAAGTAATATATATTTTTTATTATTTTTTATGTTGTATTTTTATTTGAAACAAAATATATGTTTATTTTTTAAATTATATTTTATATTTCATTTTAATTATGTTATATTTATATTAAAAACATATTATACATGTTTTATTATTTTTTTATGTTGTATTTTTATTAAAAACAAAATATATGTTTTTTTATATTATTTTTTATGTTTTATTTTTTTATGTTATATTTATATTAGAAATAGAAAACACACACACACACACACACATATATATAGAGGAAGAAAAAACAATCCAACATTTCCATTACCCAGAAGAAGGCACAATACAACGCTTGGAGAAGTGTAATCATATCTTGATCGCAACTTGGAGAATTCATTGAATCATTGAATCATTGAAGACGATTCAAGGTTTGCAGGCGCGAATGATTGAGGGCGGAGGATTGAAGACGATTCAAGGAGACATAATCAAAAGGTTAGTTCATTTGTCTCTGTTTTAGGATTTTCTAGTAGAGGTTCAGATTTAGAGTTTATGTAAATTTGTTAGTGTAAACTCTAATTATTTACATGATATGATTAGGTATCATGGATGAATACATAAATCTCAAAATTCATCATAGTAGTGAGTTCACAGATGAAGAGAGACCTCCCCACTTGTCATTCCTCATGTACTTAAGGCTCGTAGCGTACAACACTTGTCATTCTTTATTAGGAATCTTAAAGAAGTTTGAGATGAGAAGAGAAGACACAAGGACTCTAAAAGGAACTGGGAACCCTAATGTTGTCATGCAAAGTGGTCCTAAAGTTGAGGTGAAAAGGGTACTACCTAATGTTATCATGCAAAGGATTGAAAGCCTAATACCTTTCCTACTCCCTGTTGCAGTGAGAATCGTGATACTAAGCTATTGATTAACTTGAATCTTAATTCTTAAAATTCACAACCGGACTTTAATTTATCCAAATGAAAGGTTAAAGAAAGAAAGACCTTTTTGCGCGATGTAACAACAACACTAAAAGATCGGGGGTTGGTTATACCTAGGGTAGGTATTTCACATTCTAAACATCTGTAGTACTCTACAGGAACATTTTGTTTGTTTGTATGCTAAGTTTGCTAAATGTTTGTTATGGTTTGGGATTTGGGTAAAAGGTAAAGGTAAAGACCTAAGGATAGTTTCTAAGTTTGCTCGCAAAGATATCTCATCCTCTGCCTACGTATCCTAACTAGGATAGAATCAGAGCAATCGTAGTTCACCTCACTATGGATAGATGAATACTTGATTATGATCAAGGTTCAAAGGGGAACAAACATAACAATGCTTGTGTAGATTTTAACAGAACTCTCTAATCTAAGTTAAACACTCAAGAAAGGGGGTAAGTAATCATCACTATGATTCTTACATAGAGTTAACAAACTCTATCCTAAAGTTCTAGTTGAAAGATACTCCTAACAAGGGGTAGGTTTTTTATACTTAAGCAAAGTCTAGTGGCTTGTGGTTTCTAACTTAACTAAGCTAGGGATGACTTAACACAATCAAGGGGAGGGTAATGAGCTACCTATGACCCAAGGGTCAATAGAGACACTTTCCTTTGTAAGGGAAAAAGATGAGACAACTTGGATGAGAACTAAAGAGTTCCATCACTTGGGAAAATAACTTAACAAAGTCAAAAGCATAGACATTCAAACATGATGGATACAAGAGGCATGGTTACAACCAATAACATGCGAGCATATGACAATATCAATCAATGATTTCAATCAAGATAAATGGTTACAACCGCAATAAGATACAAAGATATAACAATATAATAAAGGGGTTCTTACAAGACTTTAACACAAGAAGTGACAACCAAAGACATATCTTAACAAAGATGAGGATGTATCTTAACAAAGATGATGGTAACAACCATGAAAACAAGTTACAACTTAATGAAGGGTTCAAAATTTCATGGGGATTTTAAGTGTTTAAGAAAATAACTTAACAAAGTCAAAATCATAGACATTCAAACATGATGGATACAAGAGACATGGTTACAACCAATAACATGCGAGCATATGACAATATCAAACAATGATTTCAATCAAGATAAATGGTTACAATCGCAATAAGATACAAAGATATAACAATATAATAAAGGGGTTCTTACAATACTTTAACACAAGAATTGACAACCAAAGACATATCTTAACAAAGATGAGGATGTATCTTAACAAAGATGATGGTAACAACCATGCAAACAAGTTACAACTTGATGAAGGGTTCAAAATTTCATGGGGATTTTAAGTGTTTAAGAAATGAATCACTTAGATGCTTACTAGCCAAAAGTTTGAAATCAAACTCAAACACACAAGGAAGCTAACAAGCCAAGTTCATAAGTCAATTTCAAATTAAAACAAAGGGAATGAAATCCAAGTTTGAAATGGAGGATGAAAGATAGGAGGGTGAAAACCCTAAAATTAATCACCATTTTCTCATAATGCAAAGTGTTTCTAAAATAAAAATTTTAGAATTCTTTAATCATTATGTGAAAATATACATTAATACAAAAAATTGACAAAAAGAATGATTAAAAATGAAGAAGTTATGGTGATTTTAAAATTTAATGAAAATTAAATAAAATCAAATAAATTAGCTGCTAAAAATAAAGAAGTGTCTCACCCAAGGATTGAACTCAAGGCCTTGGGGTCATGGACACAAAACTTTACCAATCAGACCACTCTCATGCGTGTAAAAATTAAATGGAGAGGGAAGAAAAAATATTGAAAACATGGAAAAATCATAAAAAAGAGCAAAAATGCCCTCACTGAGGGTCGAACCTGGTTCTTAACGCATGGCAAAGTTCTTAAGGCAAGGCAAGAAACCACTGGGGTGGCGATACATCCATTGTATCAAGCCACCCCATTTGCATATTTACCTAAAAAGCGCATTTCTGGGCAACTCTCATGGCAAAATCAAGTGGAAATATGAAAAACGGTTTGATCCTAACTCTTTCAATTCTTAACCAATTTTAGTGAATTTTGAGTCAAACTTACTTGTTTTTTCATGAGGATTGTAATGGTGCCAACCATATTATGAAATAATGCATACAAAATGAAATTCAAATACTCATGCAATTGGATGCTTGAAGTGCATTTGGAAACCTCAAGTTTTAAAACATGTACAATTAAGGGTGGGTAGTGATCTGAGCAAGTTCCAAATGTGGCATTGAAGGAATTTTAATAAGAAATTCACTCAACAAAACTCAGACCAAGAAAATGATATGTGAGTTGTAAGTTGGTGAAATTGTGTTTTTTTAAAAGAAGGTGCTCTTTGACAATGCTCAAACAACAAGCCAAGACAACAACTACAATTTATTAAATGGCATAAACTGCAAACAAACACACAAACTTCAGAGGAGAATGAAATGCAACCTGAGATCATCAAGCTCCAAGAATTAATAGCATGACAGTGTATAAGTGAAATTACTAATGGCTGGTCAACAATCTTGGCCTGAGTTTTGACAACCAATCATCAACAACATCCCCCTCCAAAACTCAAACAAGCAAAGTACCTGACCAAGTTCTATCACCCTAACCCTCTAGTTCTATTATTGACATGCTAGTCAAGCCCAGCAAATCTGAGACCTTCAATAGACCTCCCTCATGCAGCAGACTAACTGAACCAATCATTCTACAACTCCTAAGGTAGAAAACCTGGTCATCCACCCTCTACTCCAAACAAACCCTCTTGGATAGTCATCAAAGCCTAAACCAACTTCTCAACCTAATAAACCATCCTTGGCAGTAACTGAAAATGACTGGACAAACTCCCTCTCTAAGAATAATCAAAGAGGAAATTCAAGATATCATGTCTTCAAAAGATGAATTCTTGACAGCATGTTCAAACCAAGACTTAATCACCAATAAACAGCAAGGTGCTTTGTTTTGCAACAGCAAAAGAGAAAATATGACACGATTAGATGGTTGGATGAACTATGGACACTCCTAAAGACACTACTATGAATTCCAACATGATTATGCTAGCATCATCATCAATCCTACACCTCAATCATCTAACAGACTTACAAGCCAAAAAGAGGGTTCTTACAAGGAAATGAGTTAACAGACTTCTCCTCACCACACCATAATAGTAGAGAAAATTACTAGATTCTAAACTCCACTAGGCCATGCTTGTGGACACCAGCAGCAAAGATTCAACACAAACCACACTAGACTTAGTTAAAAGCCAACTACAACAAACATCCTGCAAGGACCTAATCAAAGTTGAGGTACACCACAGTCTTAGAAATTCTCATGACAACCCTCACTCTAAGGATAATGCTAAACACCTCACTAAGTGCTAGACTGATCCAAATACTCTAAGTGGAGGTTCATAAATCTACCCTCAGTTGTGCTAATATCAGAACACTTAAATCCAAGTCTGCAGCCAGCTCTAAGAAAACACTCTAGCAGTAGGTGAAATAAAATCAGACCCATAGCACCTCAAGAAGAAGAGTCAAAACCACTCAGTGGTATGTCAATATGGATTGACAGACCCAAACTCAAGACATCTCTAAAAGCACAGCAAAAAAACTCAAACATGGCAGCACTTAACTCAATCCACAAATTGTCCTTATACATGATATAACCTAGGTTGAATCACTACCAAGTTAGTTATGAGGAAAATAGCTTTGGCAAAAAAAAAACATAAACTTGACATCACAATGTCAACCCTAAACATCATCATCTATTTCAACATCAAGTATCAACACCTCTACAAAAGCAAAAAACTACATACATTGCCCTAAAAACAGTCTAAAAACCACTGTATAACAATCCTAACAACAAGACATCTAGCACAGCAATGGCAACAATAGACTTGCAAGACCACAAATGACAATATCAAGCCAGTGTTTGAAAGTTAACAAACTTCATCTTAGTAACACACACAAGTTTAAATCAGCAATAGTTATGAGCTTACCAACATTCAAGACAATTTGACAGCATAGCCACAGTTTAACATAACAATGTCTAAACCATCTAACAGCCTAAAAAAACATAAACATGATGCATAATGAGGAGGTTTAGGGCTACATACCTCTTGTAGACCTCCAAAAGCAAGCTAGCAGCAAGAGCAAAGTACTCCCCCCTCCTTTGAGCAAGCCTTTGAAATTTCTCCCCTTTGAAGCAACAAGTGGTTTTTTAGGACAGTTTGAGCAAATGGATTTCCAGTGGTTGTTTGAGATTATGGACAGTTGGTATGACCTAAATGGAGGGTGTTTCAAGTTTCACAATGATGGGAAATGGTTTATGTAGGGATTTGGCATGAAATATGCAATAAAGTCAAACTTAAGTGTGTGAGAAGTTGACTTTTAGATTTGTGGTTTTTTTGATGGAAACAAAGGTTGAGACACCTTCTAATGATGATTTTAAGATTGTGTGGATGGTTTTTATGGTGGTTTCATGGCTAGAAATTATGCTGGTGTGAAAAATGCAAAGAGGCAATTTTTGGTGGTTTTATGACTTCACTTTCAAGCAAGGCAAGATAGAATGAGAGCTGTTTTTTTCTCTTGGGTTTTAGAGGGCTCTGGTGTGTCTAAAAGAGTGGAAGGAAGCCTCTATTTATAGGCCATGAGAGGTGTTGGGGAAGATTTGGATTTTGGTCTTTGGAGGGAGATTTTGGAAGAAAATCGGTCTAAGATTTGTCGCAGTTGAAAACTCAAGTCCTTGGCTCAAGGTGATGCATAAATCAAGTGGCATGAAGGTGAATGAAGTGAGGCTAGGGAGTAGGAGAGGATGCAGCTGTAAGTTCTCATGGAAAGTTTCTCTTTCCTCTTTGTCTTTTTTAATATAATGATGCAACTTTCCATGCCTTGTCAAATCCCTCACTTCTTCTGAATTTCTACTCATAAAACCCTCTCAATATAAGACCAAGACTTGATCAAATGGCTGAGAATGGTTTAAGTGGTTGGCAAGTGGATTTGTTACAAAGTTGAAATGGTGTATTCAAGTGTTAGGACCCCAACTTGTTTGATTCAAAACTCTCAACTCATAAGGGCTATGGAGGAGTTCTATTACTTTTCGGAAAGACCTCATGGATCTCTACAACTTTCATGTTTTATGAATTTTCATATTCCAAGTGGAACTAGGTCAAAAATCCCCTCAAAGTTGGCTGAAAACATGCCTAAAAAGACCAAGAACTTAGAATTTTTCTAAGTGTTTTCTCCCTCTTGTGATGATTTTGACTATAACTCCAAATCTATGCATTTTTTACACATGGACCCCTGTGAAACTTTTGTAGGACTTGTCAAAGACCTTTCTAACAAGCTTTGAACCACCTCAATTAGATGTGTTGTTAGTGTCGCTACTGCGAAAAAGGAGCCGGCGGAATACAGAAGACTCACCACTGTTCGTTATTTATCCTAAAGAGAGGGAAAGGAAACGATCAGAGAAAACGTACGAAAAGCGAACAGACAGGTCATCACAACCAAATCTTGGGTTCGGGAGTCGTTTACGCAAGGGGAAGGTATGAGCACCCCTCACGTCCGTTGTACTCAACGGGATCCACGCTTTATATCTATCTAAAAGGGTGTTAATCTACCTACGCTACATGCCCACAGGGACAAAAGAAAAGAAAAGAGACTCGATAGAGCATCGTTGCTCTATGCCTACATACTCCCTCGTGCAATGGGAAAGTCAGAGTCAACGTAGCTCGGAAAACTACGGGTGAAAGGTGGGGAAGGTTGCTCGCCAAGACATCGCCGTCTTGTGCCTACATATCCTCGTCTGGTACGAGAAATCAGAGCAAACGTATTTCGGTCTAACACGACCACAAGTTGGTTCAAGTGTTTTAACTGAGTAGGGTTAAACCTTCGTTCTAGCAGTTAGGTGTATTGCTGCTCGACCATTGGAGACTTAGGCGTTACCTGTTTGCGGTAGAACCAAGAGTTAACACACTCTTCCTGAAAATGATTTTCCAAACAATCCCGAAGGATAAAAATATTTGATGCTTGTTTTTGTGTTTTTTAAAGAAGAGGTGAATTGAGTTAAGTTTTTAACTCATGTTGCACTAAAGACTATGACTTGAGAGCGAATGTGTCGCATATCGCCCAAAGGGCATACGCTAAACACTCTAGACAATTGAGAGGAGGCCCCCCAATCATCATTTCCCAAATACTTAAGACTCGTAGGGTACAACACTCATTATCCATTATTACATGTTTTGAAGGAGTTTTGAGATGAGAAGAGAAGATACAAACTCTAAAGGGAAACTAATCAACCCTAATGTTATCATGCAATGTACTCCTAAGATTAAGATTAAAGGGGAAAAGACTATCCTAATGTTAGCATTCTTGGATTGAACACTTAATGTCTCTCCTACTCCCATCTTAAACGGAGGGACTAGGAACCCTAAGGGATCATGGAAAACACCAAGAAAGCACAAGATAAATCAATCACAAGTGAAATTCAAGAAAGGGATGAAGTTGACTTAAACAAGTTAAGAGAATGCAAACATGATATGTAAGATGCAAGAGATGCAAAACAAATGGAAAATGAGAACAAAATAACTTAAGCAAGTCAAAGAGAAAGTGAGATGAAATGGGAGAAGTGACAACTCCTACAACCATTCATGCATCAATCACTAATCTCAAAAGGTAAGAAAATAAGCAAGAGATGAAACCATGATCATGTTGAAGATGGGAGAATAGGCTTGGGAAGCAAGCAACATGAGAAATATCTCAACCAAATGCAACACATTGATCATGCAAGAAGAGAGAGCAAACAAGTTCTCAAAGTGGTTTCTCATTCAAAGCAAATTCAAAATACAAACAAAGAGTACCAAATCACCTTGAATGAGTGCCAAAGTCCAAAGGACAGAAGTGAGAACACAAGAAGAAAGCTCACAAACAAGAATGAAAACCAAACTCAAGCAAGTTACAAGTTAAGGCAAGAGAAAGAACCAAAGTTCAAACCACATTCAACACTTAAACACAAGTGGGATGCCTTAAATCAAAGTGACTTGCAACACAAACCAAACAAGTGTATGGCCTATAAAATTAAAACCGGCACCTTAATCATGTTATGAATGAGTATCAAAGCTCATAAGGTGCTCACGGGATCCATCAAGGTCATTTCCCAAAGAAACTAGGTCAACTAGTTTGTATGAACTTCCTCTAGGGTGACTTGACTTGCAAGGTTCACCAAAAAGAGAAAGAATGTTCAATAAATGCCAAATAAAATGCACAAAGCCACTAAACCAATTGTCAACCAGAGGCCAAAGCATCCAATCCAAATTCAATTCAAGGCATCACCAAATGGTTTGATCAACTAGGGTGCTCCACCTTTTGTCGCGGTGAGAATTGTATGTCAAATTATTAATTAATTTGAATCTTAATTCATTTAGTCCACCACCGGTCTTTTATTTGTCCAAAGGAAGGGAAAAAGATCGAATTACCCATAATGCAATGCAAATACAAAAGCTAGAGAGTTTAGGTTCGGGGGTTGGTTAAACTTAGGGAATGTGCTAGCATCCTAAGTTTCTGTAGTACTCTATAGGAACCTCTTGTTTTATGTTGTTTATTGTTAAGGGTTATCTGCTTAAGGATTAAAAGACCTAATGGTTTAATTCTAAGTATACCCGCCAAGACTTCGCATCTAATTATGCCTACATATCCTGACGGGAATGGAATCAGAGTATTTGTAGTTCCCCTAAAGGGTTTAAGGAAATTTTTTACTGTTGATCAAAGTTTCAAAGGAATAAGGGTAGTTGATTGATTGATTCTAGGAGAAAAGACGAGTTGCCATCTTAAGGAAGACTACTCGACTTAACCACCACAACTTGTAGGATATGGTCTTTGCATCGTCTTGAGAGAAGGGTTCTAGCACTCGAAATTATCGACAAGTGCGCCACTATCTCCCTCAAGCGGAAAAGATCCTACATATCGATTGTATTGTTATGCGGCAGGAGATTTATCTCACCTGTCAAGATGACTAACATCTTATTCTCTAATGGTTTGAATAGTTTGAATGAGTTGATTAAAGATTGTTCATCTAAGTTGTAAAAGAAAAAGTCCTTCTTATGGGGTAGGATCTAAACTTAAGCGATCAACTTGAAAAGGATCAAGGATCGAATGGGAATTAATGATGCAAATGAAATGCATACGCAAAAGTATTAAGTCATGCGCAAGTTCTTCCTTTGGACGTTATGGGGTGCGTTAAAATAAATAGCGATAAATAAAAGCTTATAAATAAATCAAAAGTGCTCTAATGTAAGCCAAGTGTGGAGGTGTGAATGCTCGAACGTGAGATCGAAGTTTGGCAGATGGAAGCGTGTGCGCGTTGATTAATTAGGGGTGAGATTGTTTTTAGGCGAATTGATTTAGGAAATTATATTTTGGTGAAATTAGAAAAGGGTAAATTAAGTTGGATAGATTAAATTAAGTGAATTAGATTTTTAAATAGAAAGTATTTAAATAAATATAAGTTTTAAATAAAAAAGGGTTTTATTAAATAAAATAGTTTTTATTATTATAAAAAGAGGACAAATTAATAGAATTTCTCTTAATAAAAAACAGGTGTTATTATTAAAGTATTAAAGATTATTATGAAATAGGTTTTATTAAAAAATGCAAATGATTTTAGTTATTAATAAAAAAAGTTATTTAAAAAAGGTTTTGCTAAATAATTATTATTATAATTAAAAAAAAGGTATTATTAAAGGTTGATTAATTAAAAAGTTGATTATGGTGGGTTATTAAAGGGTAAAAAAAGGTATTATTAAAGGTTGATTATTAAAGGGGCGAATCATTGTGTGTGTGTGAGCTCAGGAGGGCCTACGGTGGGCGTGTGCTGCAGGATGTTGGATGTGGATCCGTTGGAGATCCTAGGGTTGCATGTGTGGGGTGTATCATAGTTGTGGTGTGTGAGAGTGTACGTGATTATATTTCAACAAATAAAAACCAAAAATTTAAAAAACCTAAATTCCTAAATCCATCTTCTTCTCCTCCGATATTGATTCTTTCCATTCCCTCCTCTCAAAATTGCTCCTTCTTCTCCTCAAATCCCGTCGTTCTTCTCCATTCTTTCTCTTCGATTTCTTCTGCTCCACGATTCCATTTCTTCTCATTCCTTTCCTTTTCAATCTAAATCAAACACAAAAAAGATCAATAAAAACTAATAGGAAATGGATTTTTGTGTAGGTGTGGCGAATGGGTTTCGACGGTTTCGGTGGAGCTGGTTTGAGAAGGAATGGCGATCTGCGGGTGGCGACGACGGCTTGTGGCGAATTCTGGAGAGGGTTTGAAGAAAGATAAGTCTTTATCTTCTGTATTTAGGTTTTTTCGAAATAGGGATTTCTGGTGGCGAATTTGTTGTTGAACTCTGAGTTGATTTTTTCTGATGATTCTGAATCTCCAATCTTCTTCTTTTATAGACCTAAAAAATGATTTGGTTTAAATGCTTTCCAAATTTGATTGAATGTATGTGGAAACCTTGATTTATTGTCTCATATGCCGTTAGGTTTTAAGGATACGACTTCATGGTGATAAAACTCTTGTCCAGCCTTGGCGCATTTCTTTTTTATTCTGATTAAATGCGATTGTCTTCTTGCAGGTTTGAATTGGAAACAAGGTTTTGGAAAGAAAATAAAAGACGTGATTTCCTGATTTACTTCCTCTTTCCATACGCATGAACAACATCTTATTTCTCAAACATGCTTTACGTAAGGCTGAAGTTCGTCAACCCGATGATACCTTCGACGGTGTTTCAGATAAACAGGTGAATCAAAAAGATTTCATGACTAAACTTGGTTGGAGTTGAGGTTTTGTCTCAGATACTAACATATGTTCGTCATACTTGTAGGTAGCTATAGTCTGTGCAAATCAAACTCTGTCAAGAATTAATTGTTCAGCGTCAACGACGAAAGGCACGATGGCATGACTTTTAGAATAGGCCTCTATAGATCATGAAGCCTTGGGTCAACACACAGGCGGAGACTTTTGCGGCATCCTGCCCGTTAATTAGAGAGACGAGAGGTGGCACTTCGTAGCTGCTGCTAAGTCATTGATGGTGGGGAACTTGTTCTCAGAAATGACTTTGAGGCTGTGTTTTAGTAGCATATTTTTCCAAGTTCAGGACCTTGAGGATCTTAAAGTCCAGGTGGTTGTTGCAAATTCCTGGTTTGAAAGAACTCTGATATATGATTGAATAAGTAATCTTTGGGGAACTTCAAATTTGTTGTTCTTAGTTTTTGTTAACAGGGCGGCATAAGTTGCTTTGCATCTTACAATGAAGCTTCCTCTGTATGCAGCCAACAACATTCACTTTTCTTGAATCAAATGACGATTTTCGAGTTTAGGCACCTTACTCCTCCAACCCCAGTGACATAACAACGGACAGTTCCTAACGGTGGGCAAAGTCGCTACGTAATGTGGTAAATTACGGAAGTCTCTATCACTTTCCAAATGGATCTCTTTATGAATTAACTTTATCTAAATACTGTTGTTAATCTTGATAAAGTTTCATTGTGCTTAAATAGAGCAATGAACTGTTGTTATGAAAAATCTTCACATTGTCATGTGCTTTGCAGGTGCTTGACGTGGAGAGCCATTGGCCAAGAAAAATCCCTTAAGACATTAATGTTAAAAACAATGAGATTTCTCACAAACTTGGTCACGGTAATGCCGGAAGCTTTGAAGATGTTATTAGAAAATGAATGTAACCGATTTGTAATATTTGAAAATTGTAACTTAGGACCTGTTGTCACTTTGAGTCAAATGGCAGGAAGTTAAAAAAAAGATTCACGTGTATTCGTCCTTGTGATAAAGATAATGTGATCATGGTAATAAAGTTGTTCAATGGTTTTCTTTCAATAAGAATGGGACTTTCCCTTATTGAGTGAATAACAAAGGGTATCTGAGGCCATATCCGAACGAAAATGAATAGTATAGGAGATATAGTTGATGAAAACCCCCCTAATACCACTTCTTGAACTTCTCTTCACTTGTCAAAAAAAATGATAACAACATTGTCTCCAAATGTGATCACAACCTGCGTTCACAACCTTCTAACAAACAACCACTAATTAAACATGAGAATGAAGTCACAGAACTCCTCCCCGCCTGGTCTTAACAAACTTATAAGAGATAATTATTATTAAAAAACAAAGTGCATTAACTATAATTAAAATCAAGCAGAAACAAACCCTTAGGTTGTTTCGAATCGAGATCACCTGGTCGTACCCTGAAACACTTAACTTTCAAGAGTACCATCTATTTAGTATCAAATGCACCTGCATAAGCTGGTTAGTCATAAATGAACACACATACAAAATTATAAAGCTAACACATAACAAAACGCACAAGGAAGTGGGATCTTATGGTCAAAAATTAGGGTGTGACAGATGCCCCTATTTAAGTTTCTTCTATCCGGAGATATGGTGATTGAAATCTACGTCTAGACGCGATAGGAGGGACTTAAATACAAACATTGCACGAATTTTTGGCCCTAAGGTGCCACCAGATGCATATGACGTGCAGATGATATGAAATGCAAGACCGAGGTCCTGTGAGGGAAAGGTGTCACAGGGGAGAAACCAGACACGACACACGAGAAGAATAGGCTCAAAAAAGCGAGACTCCATGGGGAAAGAAAACAGGAAGCACTGGGGAATCTCCAAAGAATACAGATATAGTAATACCAACAAGAGTACAATAGTTTGAATAATGGCGAGGAACCTGAAAGTGAAAGATAACCTACTACCAACGCATGGTATCCTAAGCAAAGGTGTCCGGTTGAAACAAAGAAATACATGTTACCTACTATCAATCAAATGATACCCTAAGCAAAGGCAACATGAAGAGGAAAGATGACCTACTACCAATCCTGGTAGCCTAAGCAAAGGTATCTGACCAAAATAAGATGGTATATTACCTACTATCAAACGTATGATAGCCTAAGCAAAGGTAATAGCCAAAACAAGGTGTATTACCTACTATCAAACGTATGATAGTCTAAGAAAAGGTAATAAACTTGAAAGGAGAGATCACCTACTACCAAACATATGGCAGCCTATGAAAAGGTGTCTGACCCACAAGAGGTGTGCTACCTACTATCAAGCATATGATAGCCTAAGAAAAGGTGAACACAAAAGGAAAGATGACCTACTACCGAACATGGTAGCCTAAGCAAAGGTATTTGTCCAAAAAGATACGGTAAATTACCTACTATCAGACGTATGATAGCCTAAGCAAAGGTAATAACCAAAAGAAAGGTGTGTTATCTACTATCAAACACATGATAGCCTAAGAAAAGGTAAACACAAAAGGAGAGAGGACCTACTATCGAACATGGTAGCCTAAGCAAAGGTATTTGTCCAAAAAGATACGATAAATTACCTACTATCAGACATGTGATAACCCAAGCAAAGGTAATAACCCAAAAGATTCGGTAAATTACCTACTATCAAACATATGATAGCCTAAGCAAAGGTAATAACCAAAACAAAGCTCCCCACGCTTCAAGATTGTATGCCATGAAAGGGTCTCAGTTTCTTCTTTGAATGATGATTACTCGGGAAAGCATCTTCACAGGTGATTGAAAATTCACTAGAGGTTAAAGACTTCAGCAGTAAATCATAATATACTGGAGATTGTAAAACTTCACCGGGGATCTTCAGAATAGATATAAGCAGGGTATATTTGCAAATATGTCTTCTCAGATAAAGGGAGATCCACTATAATAAGCTTCACCAAACTTTTCGGGAGAGATGCCATTTGATGGAAGCAGACTTGTGAAATGAACTCATTGGGGAATACATTCCCGAGGAGTATCTCTTGTAGTTGTAAGATGTATGAAACTCTTGAGGTGAAAATTTCTCAAATAAAGAGGAAATATTTGTAATGTCTTCGGCAAACTTCTCTGACGGATTTCTGAAGAGATGCCATTAGACGAGTTGACAATCTTGATAAACCCACTGGGGATGGACAAATTTTCTTGAGGAGACTGCCATTTTCCGTTTTGATAGAAAACCTGATCAAAACGAGTTCCTCAAATAAAGAGGTATCTTGTAATCTAGGTATAAATGTTGAGAAAAACTTGCAATATTGTTGGAGAAATATATGTCTTCAATGATGATCTTCGGGAAGAACCTTCATGGGGAGTAAAGTGCAAAATAAATGCACGCTTAAACCATATTCAAAAGTTGGAGATGTCAACAGTGATTTCCAGATACTGAAGTTCAATTCAGGAAATAACCGAAGAGAAAATGTCAAGCAAGACTCAACCATTGAGGCATGAACTCAAATGGGATTTTAACTAAAGTAACCGTCTTCCACGAGGATCGAACTCTGTGGGGAAATAGAAATATGGCACTCTTTCTTCCTAGGGCTGGCAACTCTACTTGGAAGGAGAAGACACACCCAGCCACTTAGGGATAACACGACCAAAGTGACAGAACAAACAAACACAAAGAAAGCAAGATGCATATGCCATGCTATCTATATGTTATGCGTATGCCTATGGTGACAAAACAAATAAACATAAGCAACCGGAGATGAAATAAAGATCTCGAAACAAACATCGGACCAATCTTCAAAGATAGAAGCATCACTAGGGATAGGTGGAGAACCAAATACGGGATCACAATCCTGCTTCAAGGCTTCAAATTCCTTTGGGGATAGAAAATACTCCACTAGGGAATATAACATCTTATTTTTATCTGAAGGGTTTGTCAGGATGAATCATAGCTATCTTGTTGAAGATGAGAATAACGATCTACCAGGAGTGGATCAAACTCATAATTGGAGCAGCTTCATGGATAAAACAAATAATCCACTTCACCGAAGAGATTCCTACTAAAGTTTTATAGAGGTACCCGAACTGAGGTTTCACAAGGGATAAAATAAATGTCCATTTCAAATGGGGAAACCCGAGGTTAACAAAGCTGTTGAATACGCCTGAGTTGAAACTTCATGTGGGGATGAAATAAACATCCGCTTCGTTGGGGAAGATCGGCGTTGTACAAGATCCACTGAGGAGTAGAATAACGTCCACTTCATCGAGAAGGTGAAGTTTAAGGAGATTCACTTAGGATTAAAATATTATCCACTTCATTGGGGAAATGAAGATAAGCAAATCACTGGGAATTCTCAGGTCACCAACTGAAGATTTCTTATATCGGGAAGATTCATCGGAGAATCGTCACGACCACCAGAAGTAAAATTTACCGGGGATATGAATGAAGAATATTGTATGTTGAGGAATTGTAATGGTAGTCGCCATTTGAACAATGGTTTGTTGTAAATGGATAAAATAATCTTTAATTATTGAATGCCCCAAGTCACATGCTCATGAGAAAAATTCATTCCAGAAGGATTTTACAGAAAACTTGGCGTCCCGTTATTTTCAAACTCTATGGAGAGATTCACCGAATCTCGATGTAACTGGCCCAGATTGACGGTATTATGACTGAGTCTTCAAAAATAGCTCTTAAGAGAGCCAGACTTGCATTAGTGAGCTACCTGGAAACAACTTGCCCCTGTTTAGCAGAACCTCAATCTTTTATCGTCGATGCTTATATGTAAACCTTTCATGATATCAAGCAAAGTTAGCAGGTCAGTAATGTTAATTCCGAAATTGTTAATGCAACATACATGTTTTTATTGAAGTTTTAAAAAGAGAGATATCACTATAACTTGTGACAAAATCACTAGTTAGGATATAAGTTTATATTTACAAGGCCAATACCAAATTTGAGCAAAGCACATAGGAGTCAGGAAACGTTATCTCGTTGAGTATGCTTTCAAATTAAACCTTACTTCAATTAGGGCTTTTGAAGGTCGTATCATAGTTTAGTTTACGATTTGTAAAACAAAGGGAATAAGGGCCAAAGCTTATTTGTACCCGCCCATTTTGAAAGATGTTCATTTTCTTTTTTGAAAGTTTTAAGTGTTTTATCAAGCTGACGGAAATTGTCTTGTCCCAAGTTAAAGATGAATCTTGAAAAGGGTTAAAATGGATTTAACTTCCTTATATCTCTGGTGTTTTAAGAGGTTTGAAACAATGACTTACATCATCAGTAGGGTTTTTATTTAAAAGCATACAACAAGAGACCTTGCGTTTTACTTCGTCATCCTCCTTCCAATTCTTTATCAAAGTGAGAAAGAAAGATTGGGTAAAGTTGGCGTTATAAATCATGAAGAAAATTTTAAGAGTGAATACGAATGGATTTCTTCAAGACAAACATTTTATTACATTAATTATTCAAAATAACAAGTTCTTACGTGCCAATTATACTTTTAATCAAAGAAATAAGAAGTACATATAAGCGAATAAAATAAACAGCTGATGAGCCCTTTTGAATTTTTCACACATATCAGCATAACGGTGTTCCATTCAGACACGGTCTTTCTCCTTCGAAGGTTAGGGTTTCATCATTAATCATTTCTTGAACTTTCTCTCGGAAAACTTTACACTCTTCAATCGAATGCCCCAATATTCCATCGTGAAATTCACAGCTGGCGTTAGAGTTGAACCAAGGTGGGTGAGACTTCATGATTCTAATCTTTCTGGGTGTCATCACCGAGTTTCGGGTGAAATAAAACCATAGTTGAGGTACGTCATCGGGATGTGATCAAACCGGCGAGTTTCTTCTTTCGGAATACTCAAAGGTATATTCTGATTACGAAACCGTCTTCGAACCCGTCAATTCTGATGTCGATCTGGTGAGATCAACCCATGCTTAGGAGGTAGTCGCTGTTTATGCTGAGCAGGCTCCGCATACCGATGTTGAGGGTAAGATACTGGAACTACCAATTCTCTGGAAGATTTATTGTCATTCTTACTATCTGGAGCTATATCCAAATTGTAATTGTATTGTTTCATAAAAGCAACGACTAAGTCTTCCCAAGACTGAACATGGTTATTTTGTAGCTTCATATACCATATCAAGGATGCCCCACATAAACTTTCTTGAAAGCAGTGAATCATCAGTTTTTCGTTGTCAATGTAAGCAATCATCTTTCGACAAAACCTCGTCAAATGGTATCTTGGACAACTAACACCCTTGTATACTTCAAAGACAGGCATCCTGAACTTTGGAAGAATAATTATGCCTGGAACTAAACATAGGTCATGAGCTTTAATACCAGATGTACCAGCTCTTTTCATCACCTTCAATTGTTTCTCGAGATCATGAAATCCTTTATCAATTGCTAAAAATCTAGGATCATCCACCTTCATCTTAGTACAAACATTCTGAGGATTTGGTATACACTGCGGAAACTGAGAATCTCTTCTATCAACTTGACCAACCGAATTATCTTGCATAGGTCGAGATTGCGTAGGAATATCCACTTGTTGAACATTGACATTAGAAGGAAGATCAAATAACGGATTAGTCCTTACCCTAAAGCCAGTCATGAAATCCATATTCTTTGTTCTCTTTACTATCCTTCAGTAATTACCTCGAACTTGGTCAGATGGTCACGATGTCAGCTGACCGACAAAGACAGAAGACTGGATGAGCCACAACAGAGGAGAGACACATGCACATGCAAAATGCTAAATGCAGGATGCTAATGCAAGATGCGGGATGCAAAATGCAGAATGCAGAAATGAAAGGTTTCATAAAACTCAAGTATTTATAAATATCACAGAATACCAAAGAAAACTTATTTATTATTTTTTGATAACGGATTACAAATGAATATTCTTGAAAGATTCCTGACATAATAGCTAAATAAAAGCTAATAAAGTTCTAAGGAAGTCTTGTATCATGCTTCTTGATCGACTTTTCTAGCTGGACTTTCTTGAATATAAGCTAATTGGATCAACGTCCAAGGATTAGTCTGATAGAGGAAAATAAATCCTCCATATCTTTCTTTTCTTGATGGAAAGTAAGGGAGGAATCCCTTGTTTACTTGGATCTTCAATATTTATGAAAGTCTTTTGAACTTCTATTGATCTTCAATGATAATGGAAGCCTCTTATATTTGTCTTTTCAGTTTTCTTGATTCTTCAATCAGCGTCCCTTAACTTCCTTAGGTTATCCAAGTTAGGAATCTTAAAAGAATATTTTAAAATATTTTCTTTTGTAATCCGTATGGTTCCGAAATGTTTATAAATAAACTTGGGATCCCATGAAACCAATGCAATATGATGCTTTATGGATGCAACAAACACAAGTAAGCACATAGAGACACAAAGATAAACAAACAAGGAGACCCTAGGTTCATAACGAGCATGGAATAAAGGATATACCCATTCCTAAAAGGATGTGGACTAAAGGTTGATTGTACCTGCAGAACAAGGTTCTAAAGAGGTGCCCAAAATCATTAGTCCATCTTTCGGATATTATCAATTTTCCAATTACTCGGTGGTTAATAATACTCTTAAGAGAACCTCTTTTCAGTGTAGCATCGCGTAGAAACTACTTCGGGAATACTCCCTCATAGTCCTCGCACTACGTCCTAAGAAAGGCCAAAGTGGGGTTAAAGGTAACTACGGTCCCCAGTATCACAGGCTCCAAGGTTGAAAAAGTGAATGTTTTCACGATTAACTCGTTCAACAGTACTGTTTTCGAGAGGGCCTCAACTGAGTGGTGATTCTCAAGTCAGCTTGGTTGAGATTCAACTTCCTATAAGCCTCGTCGAATATATCACCATCCTATCATAAGTTCACTCAAGTACGGGTGTAGGACTTTGTCTCACCACTCAAGGATATCAACCCAAAAATAAACAAAAGCAATTATACAAATAGGCAGATAAATATATAAAACAATAAATAAGCAAAAAACCAAGTTAGGGAAACCCATAATTTTTCCCCAGTGAAGTCGCCATTTCTGTCGCGGTGAGAATTGGATGTCAAATTATTAATTAATTTGAATCTTAATTCATTTAGTCTACCACCGGTCTTTTATTTATCCAAAGGAAAGGAAAAAGATCGAATTACCCGAAATGCAATGCAAATGCAAAAGCTAGAGAGTTTAGGTTCGGGGGTTAGTTAAACTTAGGGAATGTGCTAATATCCTAAGTTTCTGTAGTACTCTACAGGAACCTCTTGTTTTATGTTGTTTATTGCTAAGGGTTATCTGCTTATGGATTAAAAGACCTAATGGTTTAATTCTACGTATACTCGCCAAGATGTCGCATCTTGTGCCTACATATCCTGACGGGAATGAAATCAGAGTATTTGTAGTTCCCCTAAAGGGTTTAAGGAACTTTTTGATTGTTGGTCAAAGTTCCAAAGGAATAAGGGTAGTTGATTGATTGGTTCTAGGAGAAAAAACGAGTCGTCATCTTAAGGAAGACTACTCGACTTAACCACCACAACCTGTAGGATATGGTCTTTGCATCGTCTTGAGAGAAGGGCTCTAGCACTCAGAATTATTGACGAGTGCGCCACTATTTCCCTCAAGCGAAAAAGATCCTACATATCAATTATATTGTTATGGGGCAGGAGATTAATCTCGCCTGTCAAGATGACTAACATCTTATTCTCTAATGGTTTGAATAGTTTGAATGAGTTGATTAAAGATTGTTCATCTAAGTTCTAAAAGAAAAAGGTCCTCCTTATGGGGTAGATATAAACTTAAGCGATCAACTTGAAAAGGATCAAGGATCGAATGGGGATTAATGATGCAAATGAAATGCATACGCACAAGTATTAAGTCATGCGCAAGTTCTTCCTTTGGACGTTATGCGGTGCGTTAAAATAAAATGGCGATAAATAAAAGCTTATAAATAAATGAAAAGTGCTCAAATGTAAGCCAAGTGTAGAGTTGTGTGTCATACCCCAAATTTGTCCTACTTCGTTATTTAATGAATGTTACTGCTTCATGATTTCTGGCCGTGATTCTCCAGGACTTCGTCTATATAGACTTTGTGGGTACTCATAATCCTTAGCAATTTATGTTGCATTCTTGTGGGAAGAGCGTGCCTCCAGCCCCCTGTACCCAAAGCTCATGTGCGTCCTCGTTCTCACGATCAGATAGACATGATATGGTTAATGAGCATAAAGTACCTAATGACAAGCGTCAAGCTATGTTTGGATTCTAAATCGGTTTGCGACAAACTTATATTTAGCTTGCAAATTTCAAGTTGTAATTAAATCTAGATGCAACTAGTCCAGAAGATATTTCGATTCGTCTCAATACATTTACAAGACTTCATCCATTGTAATGAGGGAAATGTTTGCGTCATGAGGAGATGAGTATAAGTAATAATGATTTGATCGAAGTTGGCATTCAGGTTATTAGTCTGAGTTGTTTTAAGACGCATGGAAAGGACTACAAGATTAGAGGATGAGGATTCCTGGTGCGGGTCATGGTTTTGATAAGGGATCCAAATTTTTTTAAGCCATTGATTTAAGCAGTTCGGAATCATGATTAGATTTTATCTTCACGCCAAGAATAAGAGCGTTATTTTATTAAGACACAACTTCAACTTTTGTTGCAAGCCATGTTTGAATTATTTTAAGAATGTTTCATGATCAATTCGAACCAAGTTTTGTTCCAATTTATTACAAGAACTCTCCGAAGCCATGGATAGGCCAAAGCCAACAGAGCTATTTCACAACCAAACATTGTGCCGCTACCCAATCAAAGGACAGGTCGTGTGATTAAATTTTACAAAGTTATGGTTAAACCATCATGAGCCACGATTCACGAAATATACTATCTCAAGTCAATACAAATCTAAAATCCCAAGAGTTTATTGTGCTATTAAATGATGCATAACATTGATACTAAAGAAGTTCTAGAAATAAAAGTGTGTTGTCCATTCAATTATGATTCATTACAAAGAAGCAAATGTTATGTCACCAAGGGCTAAATGTTGTGGCATAATCCAATTTGTCGAGTCTTGAGTTACTAAAGGAGTGGTTCAAGCAAGACTGAATGACCACCTACATTTCAAGGATACTTTTCTGTTCCTTATTCTTCCTTAGTGATTCTCATCATTACAAGTATTGATTGATCCTTCAAAACAATAAAGACAAAAAAATAAGTATTAGCAGGGATACTTAGAAGATTAAAGTTGATACAAGGCATTCCTTTGACAGCCAAAACACAATCCTTGAATAAGGATAAATATTGTCATATCAGCTAAGCCAAGGTCAAAAGAAGACACAAGAGTATGCCATTGCAGAGCATTTGAGGACTCATGGCAAGAATTTATTATAGAAATCATTTTGTCATGATTACCTCTTTGGGCAATGCAGGGCCAGTTGCTACTCAGGTAACCCCCTTTTGATTCTTCCTAGAATAACTCGCAGCACCCAGCTTTTCATCTGAATACACAAGTCCATCAGCATTTGTAGAAGTTGATCTTGTGTGACTTAACTTCTTGGTCTCCAAAGTGCCATCCTGCAGATTAGGTTGCTGAGCGGATGAACTTGTATTTCCAGTAATGCCTATATCCTGGAAGCGATGTGCCTTTAGGTCAACAATATTATTTAAGTCTGCATCTTGCTCAGAATTGTTCTTATTTTTTATAGCAATTGAAAGATCTTCACTGATATTGATGTTTGGCAAGACCTGTGGACCAGTAGAATCTGGGATGGCATTTGATGCCTCCTCTCTTAAAGTTCGGGACAATCCATGAGTCACAGCTGTACCGAACTTTGAACCAGGGGGACTTTTGCTTATATTATTTCCCCCTAATTGCCCCGGCTTGGAATCTTATGATAGGTGTTGTGGCACGAAACACCGCTTCATCCTTAAGTATATTTGTCGTGCTGACATTGGTTATGAAGTTTAGTACTCAGTTACTTGGAAGAAGAGGTTGGAACGGGAACGGATCTTACTCATACTCAATGCAATAAAAAGGGAAACTCCAGACTGTTAAAATACACCATGAACCATCATCATGTCAAGAAAAAAAGGGAGCTAGTTACAAGGATTGAATTTGTAGTTGTTTCTAAACTTAACGATAAGCGAGAGCTACAAGAAGAAATGTTTACCTTTGCTGATTTATTCTCATCAATCCTTCGAAACCAGCGGCATGGATTTATCACAATCTATGGGTGAATTTCCTGAAGCTTTGAGCTTAAGTTGTCACCATGATTCCTAGATATTCAAAGAGGACGCCTTGCACATGAAACAAAAGGCAGTACAGGTCAGAATTGTCGGTCATGACGGCACCAAAACAAGCCACGATCATTTCACAATGCAAAAAACAATAAGATCCTACATTTCAACCGAGCAGCCATGGTGAAGGGTCCTGGTCTATACACTGACAACGGCAAGAAAGCAAGAAAACCTGTTGTACAAGGACTATCACTATCTACAAGGATACCGAACACACATGAATGTTATCAAAGCGGCACCTTGAGTCTTCTCAATTTCACGACACATGACCTTTCATGATTTTCTCCACCCTTCAAGTTTCAATGCTGAATGTATACAAAATGAAGACACATGAATGATTTAGTGTACAAGATGGCGAGTTGTTATCCCCGGTGTTACAGCAAAATTCTGACTTGGCTTTTATGGCGAGTTTATCCCGGCAACGGAACGAAAGTTTGACTTGATATTGTTACTCGTCAACATGACTGTTGTGTGTTTCAATAAGGAAAAGCAGTTGCAAGGTTGCTGTTGATATTTCTCCTTGTCGTATCAAACCGTTGTTAAGCCTGCACTCCCATCATGCATATCACGCATATATAAGATGAAAAGACGCAGTATGGTCAGTATGGGCAGGAGTCATGACAAGTTACAAGAAAATCATGCATACAAACTAACATATAAGGTGCAAAACCAAAACAGAACCATGTCAACAGGAAAATACAGTCGGATAGAATTCAATGAAAAGAACCTAAAACTATATTCAGTTGCGGAATGGGGGACTACCTTCGTCTTTTCTCGCAAAACACCGAGCATCTTCAATACTACTCAATGCGCATTTTTCAGCTGCAATCGGTTCACAATGTGAGGACGACAGGATAACAGCTACTTCTGCTGATGCAGGGAATGTTGAACCATCAAACAACCCTCTTTCACTTGCCTCCATTTGGAGGCAAACTAGGCGTCCATTAACTAATTTTTGGTTTGGTGGTAGGAGCATTTGGGAAGGTGGTGTTGGTCTGTTTCGGGTTTCGGGTGCAGTTCTTTTTGCACTTAGTTTGGCATGGTTGAAGGGTTTCCAAATACGATTTAATTTCAGCAAGTACACAGCAACCTTTGAGTTTTCTCAGGCTTCTGGTATTTCTACCGGAACACCAGTCAGGATCCGAGGGGTCACTGTTGGTGATGTCATTCGAGTCAATCCGTCGTTAAAAAGTATTGAAGCAGTTGTTGAGATTGAAGATGATAAAACAATCATACCACGTAATTCGTTGGTTGAAGTTAACCAGTCAGGGCTTCTTATGGAGACCATAATTGACATTACTCCTCGAGATCCCATTCCAACACCTTCAGCTGGGCCTCTTGACAAGGAATGTCATAAAGAAGGTCTCATTGTGTGTGATAGAGAAAAGATGAAGGGTTCCCAAGGGGTAAGTTTGGATGCATTGGTTGGGATATTTACCCGTCTTGGCCGAGATGTAGAGAAAATTGGTATAGCGACAGCTATTCATTGGCTGAAAGAGCTGCTTCTGTTATTGAAGAAGCAAAACCACTACTTACGAAGATGAAAGCCATGGCTGAAGATCTTCAATCTTTGCTGGCTGATGTCCGTGATAGTGGACTGTTGAAGGAAGTTGAGAATTTAACTCGAAGCCTTACACAAGCTTCTGATGATTTGAGAAGGGCACATTCATCAATTATGACCCCTGAGAACACTGAACTGATCCAAAAGTCCATATACACTCTCATATTCACCCTGAAAAACATTGAGAATGTTAGCTCTGATATTTTGGGCTTCACCGGTGATGAAGCTACAAGAAAGAATTTGAAGCTACTAATTAAGTCTCTCAGCAGGTTATTATGAAGTCAAATTCCAATCATAGTTGGGCATAATACAAATAGTTTATTTCCAATGTTTTTCATCAATCACAACATTGAAGGGGAAAACAGTTATCTCATAGTTGATTCTAAGCTCTGGTATTTCCAATGGTTCTTGCACTGTGTCATGATAAAAATGTATCTTTCCTGATTTTGAATGAAGTGTAGAAGGCTGGTGATTGCCCTGAGCATATCCTTGTTTTACTGTTTAACTTGTGGTAACTGTTAATAGTTGTCACTTTTTAGTACTCTTTTCAAGAACCACAGTAACGGTGTTTCTTGAATTCCATTCTTGGACTCTTCATGGCTCTCATACAGTTAAACAACTCCACTTGCTCAAAAACACAACTCAGAGCCGGATTCAATATTTGCGATGCTTCGACTACAACTTCATCCACGAGATTGTCTCCGTCAACCTCAAGCTGCAGCAACATATTGTCACTAGCTCGTCCAAACCTGGTCACAAGGAGCCTATCAGTTCTAAAGCCAAAGCGTGAAGTAGCGAACATATTGTACTCTGCAAGAAACAGCAATCAACATTAAGACTTTTGGAGATATTTTGATTATAGCAGCAAAGGATGAGAAGTTGCACATCAGTAATATTTTACACGGTAAAAAAAGGGATCCCAAGAATTTACACGGTGAAAAATTATCAGGGTAAAAATAGTTATTTCCAGAAGTTGCTAACAGACAAAATCACAAGAAAGGAGTCTGAAAGCAACCCTAATTTCTACCCAAAATTCACATGTTCTGCTGAGAAAACCCTAATCTCTCACGTATCAGAATGGATATAAAAGGGCACTATTCGTTCAAGGAAAGGGGGAGAGGAAAAAAAACCTAGAAAAATTACCGGCGGCAGCAAAGAGGAGAAAAAGAAACCCTAGCGAAGCCCTGCCCCTTTCTACCCTAAAACCACACTCTCCAAAACTCTCATTAACAAGAGCTCTCAGATTACTCATTGGAATCGGAGTAAGCTCAGAGATTAACCACATACCACGTAAAGTAAAAAAAAAGAGAAAAAGAAAGGAAGTGAATGCAGCCAAAGCACGATGAGATTAAGGAGTATACGCAAAGAAAGTTCAGCGATAATACCTCCAGGTTAGTATGAAATAAAACTCTGTTGATAAACTCCCTTGATGAATATTCGTCCCACCTTATTCTCTGTGACAATTGATGGTTTGCTGCTGATAAAACAAGCTTTTAATGTCTGAAATAATGTTTGTTGATCTTGATGGGAAAGCATGTTAACCTGGTGTATATGTTTAAAAATAACTTTGATTCACTTCTAGGTTGTGTTTCTCGGTTCTGGGGTTTAGGAAAGGGATTAGGTTTGCGTTTTAGAAGAAGATTTAGGGTTATGGTCAAAGTAAAGGTTTCGTTTGAAAATGAGAGGAAAACGAAACGGGTTGGTATCAATGGTGAGAAGAGAAAATGTTGGTAGAAGCTCGGTTGAGTTTCGAGGGAGAGAGAGAGTTGAAGATTCAGATATGAATGGGAGGTAAAAGTGAATGATTTGGGTTAAGGCCAAGTTTGGCCCGTCTGGTTTTGCACCCTGTACCAGTTTTGGGTATCGGGTTGGGTCTGGTTTTAGTTTATTCTTATTTGGTCTAACATTAGTTAATTAATTTAGGTTAATTATAATTTTATCTATAGATTATAACTTTTAATTTTTCCTGCATAAATACTAATTAATATTTAATCTTGTATTGATCGGATAACTTAAGTACGTAAAAGAATCAAAATATTTAAATCTAAATTAATTTTTTAACCTTTGAGAACATTTTGTATATTAATTAAAGATCATAGTTCATCTTAATTAATATTTCTCTTAAAACCTTTTCTTAATTAATTCATATGAAAGTGGTGGATCCTTTGGAGTCTAGCACTCTTTGGGTCCTTAAGAGACCGCTCTCGAGGTGCACACCTTGAGTTGTGGTCGCTTCGTCTTTCATCCTTAAAAACATCTAACCTCGTTTAAACCTTCCAAAGGTCGCAAACCATGATTCGAGCAATACGCTCACCCTAGTTTAATCTACACACTAATATTTTCAAATTAGTTTCATAATTAAATTACGAAAGCATAGAGTTCTTGGAGTCGCGCATTCCTTGAATTCGAGAATAATTACTATCAAGGTGTACACCTCGAACAGTATATCATTCAAACTTTCATTCCTAAAATATTTCCATAATTATTTGGACAAGTATTCACCGTCCAGCAAACACCATTTCATAATTAATGGGATGAAAAAGATTGTCGTTGGGATCTAGCATTCCAATGATATCCCAATTAATTGATTACGAGGCCGGCGTCTCGTTTATCGAGTAGTCGTCATCCCTCCTAAATATACAACCTCTCTAACCTCCTTTCTCACCTCCGTACGGTCGAGTCTAAACCCTAGTATGTCTCTAAATCATACGTCAAATTCAAATCATTTTCTTAATTAAATTGCAAAAGAACTGAGTTCTTGGAGTCTCGCACCCCTTGAATTCTTGAGTAACCACTCTTAGGGCGTACGCTTTAGGTTGCGGTTCGCTCAACCTTTCGTATATAAAATACGTGCCCTAACTACTTGGACCAATGTCGTTATTGTCCATTCAAATACATTTTCATAATTAATTGAATGAAAAAGGTATCATTGGGATCTAGCATTCCAATGATATCCCGATTAATCGATTGCGAGACTAACGTCTCGTTTATCGGGTAGTCGTCATTCTCCCTTAAAATATTCAACCCAACTCTCTTCTCCCGCCCCCGTGCGATTGAACTTTCTCAAACATATTTCGTAATTATTCGAATGAAAATGTGTTATTGGGATCCAGCATTCCAATAATATCTCGATTAATTGATTGCGAGACTGACGTCTCGTTTATCGAATAATCGTCATTCTCCATCATTACCTAACCAAACTTCTCTGCTCTCGTGCCCGCGCGATTGAAACTTTCTCAAACACATTTCGTAGAATCTTTCGAATGAAAAAGGTGTCATTGGAATCCAGCATTCTAGTAATTCCCCGATTAATTGGTTGCAAGACTGACGTCTCGTTTATCGAGTAGTCGTCATTCTCCCTTCAAATAACTTAACTACATTCCTCTTTCCCGCCCTCGTGCGATCAAAACTTTAAACCTATTCAAATATATCTTCTAACCAAAACATCCAATGCGATAAACCTAATCCCTCGCCCTTGCACGATCCCTACAATTCAAACAATCCTTTACCAAAGAACATTGTTCAGTCCCTTCTTCCGCGCATAACAAACTAGTGCTTCAGCCTCCCCTAGCGAGCAGACAAGCCAACGTTTAGCAGTTAGAATGCGACCTGAAATCTCGTTCATTCCAAACACAAACATTTTAGCAAACAGTTAGTCGAACTACGGCTGCTCTGATTTCTCATTTATTAATGAGAATACGTAGGCATAGGATTGCGATGATCCTAGCGAGCACTTTTCCACTTTTCTTTCTTTCCCACCTTTAGGTTCCCATACCTTTTACCAAAGAACATTGTTTAATCCCTTCTTCCGCGCATAACAAACTAGTGCTTCAGCCTCCCCTAGTGAGCAGACAAGCCAACGTTTAGCAGTTAGAATGCGACCTAAACACTCGTTCGTCCCCATACCAAACCTTTTTATCGTAGTTAGCCGAACTACGGCTGCTCTGATTCTTCATTCTCTTCTGAATGAAAAATACGTAGGCACAAGATTGCGATGATCTTGGCGAGCACAATCCCCTACCTTTTCCCGTAGTCCCACGAACTACGAATGCTCTGATTTTCCACTTCTTGCAAGTGAAGATACGTAGGCACAAGGGCCCCAATCCTTGGCGAGCACCCTATCTTAAAACCGCCCATTCCCCCCATAGGAGAAACCTTAGAAGAAAACAACAAGCATAGTTAACTTTACTCTCGAATCGATCAAGAGGTTCCCGTTGAGTACAACGGACATGAGGGGTGCTAATACCTTCCCCTCATGTAACCGACTCCCGAACCTAGAATATTGGTTGCGATGACCATGTTCTTATCTCTCTTAAAGGTTTTATCGATATTTTCCTATTCCATCCTTGGAATGAATAAAGTTCGGTGGCGACTCTGTTTCGAACAGTATTTTTCCACGGACATCGCGAGGATCGTATTTTTTGAGGTACGACAGTGTGATTGCTCGAATGTGAGATCGGAGTTTGGCGGATGGAAGCATGCGCGCGTTGATTAATTAGGGGTGAGATTGTTTTTAGGCGAATTGATTTAGGAAATTATATTTTGGTGAAATTAGAAAAGGGTAAATTAAGTTGGATAGATTAAATTAAGTGAATTAGATTTTTAAATAGAAAAGATTTAAATAAATATAAGTTTTAAATAAAAAAGGGTTTTATTAAATAAAAAGGTTTTTATTATTATAAAAAGAGGACAAATTAATAGAATTTCTCTTAATAAAAAACAGGTGTTATTATTAAAGTATTAAAGATTATTATGAAATAGGTTTTATTAAAAAATGAAAATGATTTTAGTTATTAATAAAACAAGTTATTTAAAAAAGGTTTTGCTGAATAATCATGGTGATAAAACTCTTGTCTAGCCTTGGCACATTTCTTCTTTATTCTGATTAAATGCGGCTGTCTTCTTGCAGGTTTGAATTGGGAACAAGGTTTTGGAAAGAAAATAAAAGACATGATATCCTGATTTACTTCCTCTTTCCCTACGCATGAACAACAACTTATTGCTCAAACATGCTTTACGTAAGGTTGAAGTTTGTCAACCCGATGATACCTTCGACGGTGTTTCAGATAAACAGGTGAATCAAAAAGATTTCATGACTAAACTTGGTTGGAGTTACGGTTCTGTCTCGGATACTAAAATATGTTCGTCATACTTGTAGGTAGCTATAGTCTGTGCAAATCAAACTGTGTCAAGAATTAATTGTTCGGCGTCAACGGCGAAAGGTACGATAGGCATGACTTTCAGAATAGGTCTCTATAGATCATGAAGTCTTGGGTCAACACACAGGCGGAGACTTTTGCGGCAGCCTGCCCGTTAACTAGAGAGACGAGAGGTGGCACTTCGTAGCTGCTGCTAAGTCGTTGATGGTAGGGAACTTGTTCTCAGAAATGACTTTGAGGCTATGTTTTAGTAGCATATTTTTCCAAGTTCAGGACCCTGAGGATCTTAAAGTCCAGGTGGTTGTTGCAAATTCTTGGTTCGAAAGAACTCTGATATATGATTGAATATGTAATCTTTGGGGTACTTCAAATTTGTTGTTCTTGGTTTTTGTTAACAGGGCGACATAAGTTTCTTTGCATCTTACAATGAAGCTTCCTTTGTATGCAGCCAACAACATTCACTTTTCTTGAATCAAATGATGATTTTCGAGTTCATGCGCCTTACTCCTCCAACCCCAGCGACATAACAACGGACAGTTCCTAACGGTGGGCAAAGTCGCTACGTAATGTGGTAAATTACGGTAGTCTCTATCACTTTCCAAATGGATCTCTTTATGAATTAACTTTATCTGAATACTGCTGTTATTCTTAATAAAGTTTCATCGTGCTTAAATAGAGCAACCAACTGCTGTTATGAAAAATCTTCACACTGTCATGTGCTTTGCAGGTGCTTGACGCGGAGATCCATTGGCCAAGAAAAATCCCTTAAGACATTACTATTAGAAACAATGAAATTTCTCACAAAGTTGGTCACGGCAATGCCGGAAGCTTTGAAGATGTTATTAGAAAATGAATGTAACCGATTTGTAATATTTGAAAATTGTAACTTAGGACCTGTTGTCACTTTGAGTCAAATGGCAGGAAGTTAAAAAAAAGATTCACGTATATTCCTCCTTGTGATAAAGATAATGTGATCATGGTAATAAAGTTGTTCAATGGTTTTCTTTTAATAATAATGGTACTTTCCCTTATTGAGTGAATAACAAATGGTATCTAAGGCCATTTCCGAACGAAAGTGAATAGTGTAGGAGATATAGTTGATGAAAACACCCCCTAATACCACTTCTTGAAGTTCTCTTCACTTGTAAAAAAAAACGATAACAACATTGCCTCCAAATGTGATCACAACCTGCGCTCACAACCTTCTAACGAACAACCACTAATTAAACATGAGAATGAAGTCACAGAACTCCTCCCCGCCTGGTCTTAACAAACTTATAAGAGATAATTATTATTAAAAAACAAAGTGCATTAACTGTAATTAAAAACAATCAGAAACAAACCCTTAGGTTGTTTCGAATCAAGATCACCTGGTCGTACCCTGAAACACTTAACTGTCAAGAGTACCATCCATTTAGTATCAAATGCACCTGCATAAGCTGGTTAGTCATAAACGAACACACATACAAAATTATAAAGCTAACACGTAACAAAACGCCCAAGGAGGTGGGATCTTATGGTAAAAAATTAGAGGGTGACAACCTTAAGGAATTATTATCGAGGGTCAAACAAAAGCAAAGTAGAGTCAAACAAAAATTGATCAAACCTTGACCAATCTCAGCCTCAAAGATACCTCAATCCATCCTCAAAATGGAGAGGAAGCCCTATTCATTGGTGATTGCAAATGGTACATCAAGCAAGGATGATCAAGTGAAAACAATTTCAAAAATAACTCCAATTGCAAAATTCACAATTAATTGCAAAATAAAATAAAGTAGAAATAAAAAATTATAGAAAATTAAATGAAGTTTTTAAATATCAAAAAATAATTTTTGTGGAATTATTAGCAATTTGGAGCTATTTTTAAAAATTGCAAAATAAAACAAAAAAAAAGAAATAAAATAAAATAAAACATAAATGGAAGAGGAGGTGCAATAGCAAAATAGAAATGAAAAGGGATTAGGCAAAGCACGCAATGGGCTGGAAATCTGGGGGTGCCAATATCACTTCTGGCCCAATCCAATAGCCAAAGCTCAGATTAATGAAACTCTGCGTTTCATTAATCCTACATGGATTCAAAGATCACACGTAAGCAAGTCAAACGAATCAGAAACACACGCATGCAGTCGAACTTTCAAACAAACGCCAGATCAGATCTGAATGTCAAATAACTAGACGTCGGAGCCCTAGCTCCGGTCTTCTTCTCCGGTGAGATGGCCGGAGACACATTCATCCAACCTCAACCAAAATGCACAAAAATGGTACCAAATGAAAGCTGGAGTTGCAAGGATCATGAATCCACTCTTAGATTCTCAAGATGATCCATAAATAAAGAGAATCGAAGCCAAGAAAAATGAGACGCGCATGCTGAAATTCAACCAAACATGAACAACAAGCAATCAAACATGGCCTACTCAACGTAGGGATTCAGATGCAACCAATATGAGCCTAGATCATGGTCTAGAATGAGAGAAAAATGGAATGGAAACTTACTGAATGGAGATACTCCGTTGGTGCTTCAAACGCGTGTAAGCTTGCTTCTCTTGCTCCAGATCCACTCCAAATGCTTCAAGGAAGATGAATTGAGCTTTAATTTGAACTTGATTTGCAGAGGAATAGTGAATTCGATTTTGAAATTTCCTTGAGAAATTTGAAAATGCAACTGCTCTCTCTAGCTCCAAATGCACATTCTGAGCTCTTAAGGCGAACTCCGAGCTTATATATGATGGATCTCAGATGATTTGGAAGGCCCATGAAGCCTCCATTTGATTATTTGAAAAAATGCCCAAAATAAGTAAGCCACTCATGCATACGTGAAATGCTCTCCTTCACTCATGAAAACCCCTCCAATCTGCAGCATGTGAGTTCAAATTTGCAATGGAATAGATTTGGGCCTTTGATTTGATCCAATTTGCAAGATTGAAGTTGAAACTTCTTTGTGAAGGAACTTGGATTTGCACGTGTTTTTGCCCTCGTGTACCAACACCAATTTGTGCAAACTTCTTATGAGTGTATCTTGGAAAGAATTGAATCAAAATAAGACATAAACACGACCTATAATGAGTTGAATTGAAATCATGCTTGAGAGCTCACTTTTCACTTGATCCTTAATTCACATGATCCTTGGGCTTTATAATGTAAATGAGGTCTCTAGGAGCAAATTCCATGTTGGTTGAAAGTTCATAGATCAATAATTCACATTATCCTTGGGCTTTATAATGTAAATGAGGTCTCTAGGAGCAAATTCCATGTTGGTTGAAAGTTCATTTGAGGTAAACAAGTGCATGAAAATGACCTACGTAACAAATGACCTACAATTAAACTTTCCCAAAATATCCTTGCCTTGTAAGGTCCATAAATTGAGTTCTACAAATGACATCAAGGACTTTTTGGAAAACTAAGACCATGAGAAACAAATTTCATGCTCACTTCAAGTTGAGGAGAATCTTAATTCTAGGTCAAAAGTGCCTTGGAAGTGAGTTGACTTTTAGTTGACCAAAAATAAGTTCAGCTGAGACCTCTAACTTGGTGTCATCATAACTTGAGTTCCACAAACCCAATGGATGAGTTCTAGTACTCAAAAGAAATCTTGGAACATGCCCTACAAGTTTCATGTTTGCATGAAAATGAGATTGAACTTATATCATGAGGTAACTTGTCCTTGAAGTTGGGCCCTAAAGAAGGGGATTTTACACTGAGATCCTCTGAAACCCTATTTTAGTAACTCCTTGGACTCTTGATCCCTTTTAAATTAAGCTTGACATGACATCCTAGATGTCTCAAGATAACTTACCATGGCCTCAATGACTTAAAACCAAGTCTTGAGCTCTCTCAAGTCCACAAGTGACCTTGAGTTGACCAGATGAAACCCTAGGTTCACATCTTTTGACTGTGGCCTATTGCAGATGAAATGAGTGGCTAGATAAACTCCACAATGACTTCAAAAGTACTCAATGAGATTATCAACTATATCTTATCCAACACAAAGATCTCATGAACCTCTGATGATCCTCTGTTGACCCCCAAGATAGGAGATAAGCAACATACATCCATATTCTCCTTCAAAGAGCCTTGACAACCTCTTGATGATTGTGAGCACTTGAGGACTTGAATAAATACTCTTTCTTGAGTTTGAAACCCTATGAGACTCTTCTCTTGAATGGAATATCACTTTTGATCCCTTGTTAAGAACAATGTTATGCAAATGCAAATTCTAAAATGAAATGAAACACAAGCCAAGTAAGAAAAAGAGTTGGTCAAATTTTGGTGTACAACAGCTGCCCCTACTCAAACGGTTGTATACCAAAGAACCCGGAAATTTGCCAACCGCAAGAATAGAACTGAAAACTATGTTATTGGAACAAACTCCCCAGAAACACTGTATCTGATAATTGCAACGACAATGAACTAACTGATTACCAACCAGAAAGCCTCGACACGCAGTCGGAAGAAACATCTGCTAACGCGCAGGCAACGACACTAAGTTGATAAGAACGTCTAATTTCAACATCAGGCATCTGTTAAACAACAGGCATCGAACCCGAAGGCCGGCTCAACACAAAGTTGAGAACATCTGCTAACTAGCAGGCATTCGCTAGATAAAAGAGAGCATTGAACCCGAAGGCCGGCTCAACACGAAGTTAAGAAGAACATCTAACATCGCTGCCAGGCATCTATTAAACAAACAGGCATCGAACCCGAAGGCCAGCTCAACACGAAGTTGAGAACATCATTTGACCTCGCCTCTAGGCATTTGCTAAATAAAAGCGAGCATCGAACCCGAAGGTCGGCTCAACCCGAAGTTGAGAACATCATATGACCTCGCCGCCAGGCATTCGCTAAATAAAAGCGAGCATTGAACCCGAAGGCCGGCTCAACCCGAAGTTGAGAACATCATCTGACCTCACCACCAAGAATTCGCTAAATAAAAGCGAGCATCGAACCCGAAGGCCGGCTCAACCCGAAGTTAAAGACATCTTTCAATAATTCACAATTTGAAAGAAGAAATCCGTTGGGGACAGAGAAACTTAAACAAGCAAACTCTATTGGGGAACAAATGATGGGATGAACACATGTGTCAAAGATCCTTGCTGGGGGTCTAGATACCCTTCAGGCTCAAGAGAAACATGAATACTTGTCGAGGTCTGGGTACCACATTGGCTTGAGAAAAACACTGTTGTCTGCTGGAGACACACCTGAAAACACAAAGGTAACCACCTGGCTTATGTTTCAAATGCACATGTTTGAATATGGCGTAATGCTCCATACGAAATGGAAATGCTACGCGTTTGGAAGGATGTTATGCACAATGCAAAAATGCAAAGGAACCACTTCAGCAAAATAAATGCTGAAGAGACGAGAGCGACCCTGCCGGGGAAAGATATCACGTGCCAAGTACGATTGGACTTATGCTGGGAAAAAACAAGCCCTGGATGGCCTCCTGGAACAGAACTTTCCTGGGTAATACTGTTCTGACGAGAACAAAAATCCACTCCGCTGGGGATTAATTCAAAATCTGCTGAGGAAAACGCCCTAGATGGCCTACCAAAATACACTCTTCTGGGGGATAAATGACTCAGCTGGGGAAAAGCAGCCAGCTGCTAAGATCAGCTCCACTCTATTGGGGAATGAACGACTCTGCGAGGAAAGCACAACCGATCACGAAGGTCGACTGTACTCTACTGGGGAAATCAACCCTGGATGGCCTTCTAGAACACCGAAGTCCTTCTAGGGTACAAAGCAAACAAAAGGGAATACCTTCTCTGCCGGAGATTCCGCTCTGCTGGAAAATAAATCCAAACGGATATGGATATACAAATAAGATTTACTGGGAAGCTATCCCAAACTCTCTCTGTTGAGGATGATAAATAAGTTTCCCATGTAACAATCCCACTCCACGGGGAAGAAAAATACTCCGCCAACTTCATTGGGGATTAAGCAATGAGGGAATCAGCATCAATCTCTACTTGGGGAAAATGAGAATAAAATTCAACAATACCCACCTCCGCTTGAGAAATGAGTCAATGACCTAGACTATGAGGGAAAAAGAGCCAAAAACTATGACTCTGCAGGGATTGGCAATCCTGAACTCACCTTGCGGTTGGGGAAATAAATCCATACCTTCCCGTTGCGGAAAAACCTTAATCTCAACCTACTAGAGATAAGCGCATACATTCAACCTGCTAGGGATAGATGTACACGCTCAACCTGCATGAGAAAACTCAGTTTCGACCCTCTAGGGATAAGGTAATATGCATCCAGACTGCTGGGGATGACTTTGATCACAAGCAACATCAGACCTGCTAGGGAGAAATTAGCCTCAAACTACACATCCTTCTTCTGTGGGGATAGAGACATGGTGATCCTTGCTGAGGATGCACCTTTGGAATAGTCTCAAGAACGAGAGCCCTGCAACAAATACAAATAAAGTATCTTGTATACAACAAGAGCTATCTCAGTTATCACTCATGACATTATTCGAGCCAATCAAAGTTTTAATGATTACCGACAAAGCCTACAAGTTTATGTATGCAAAGTTTTATCAAAAACATCGGGCGTTTTTTACAAACAAAACAGTAAAATCTAAAGCAAGAACAACAATTTTATGAATAGTATGTACTTCATTGATAAATGGCCTGTAAATAGGAAGATTTTACAATAGATGCATCTCCTGAAAAGAGAAAGCTGCACAAAACTTACAAAAATGCACAAAAATATACAAAACGTCGGCAATGTGATATAGACAACCACCCTGTGTCGATTCATCTATGACTCGTATGACTTCGATGCTTCTCCAATGCTTTATCGTCTGAAGAGATTGATTTGGATGAACGGCCCTCAGGTCCTTCCCATAATCCACTACACTCTGAAGATCAATACGCAGACCGCAGTCATTTTCTTTTCAAATCCCTAACTTTTGCCTGAATCGCCCTTGCGGGTTTTCGATTCACCAGGATACCCATTTTTGCCAAAGTCGCCTTTTCAGGTTTTCAACTTTGCGGGTTTACATCTTTCCTTTTTTATCCCTAACTTTTGCCCGAACCCAATCATTTTATGGTTCGCCGGGTTGCCCCATTTTTGCCTGGATATTCTTTTTCTTTCCATCGGGTCTCTTTAAGCAAAGTATTTTTTAACTGCGTCTACGTTCACTGGGGATGTGAAATCATCACCATCCATGGTTGACAGTAACAAGGCTCCTCCTGAGAAGACTTTCCTTATAACATATGGGCCTTCATAGTTGGGAGTCCATTTGCCCCTGTGATCTGTCTGTGGAGGGAGAATCTTCTTTAACACTAACTTGCCTGCCTGAAAGCTCCTAGGGCGTACCTTCTTATCAAAAGCTTTCTTCATCCTGCTCTAGTACAACCGACCGTATGCAATGGATTCCATTCCATTCTCATCCATCAGGCTGAGCTGATTCAATCTGTTTCTTGCCCATTCTGCCTCATCAAGCTTGATGTCAACCAGAACTCTCAAAGAAGGAATCTTGACTTCCAATGGTAGGACAACTTCCATACCATATACTAGCAAGAAAGGAGTTTCCCCAGTTGAAGTACGTACCTAAGTACGATATCTGTGTAATGAAAAGGGAAACATCTCGTGCCAATCTTTATAGGTCACAACCATCTTCTGCACAATCTTCTTTATGTTCTTATTGGTCGCTTCCACAGTGCCATTCATCTTCGAACGATAGGGAGAAGAATTGTGATGCTCAATCTTGAAACTTTGGCACAGTTCCTTCATCATCTTGTTATTCAAGTTTGAACCATTATTAGTAATTATTCTTTCAGGCACTCCGTAACGACAAATGATGTCCTTCTAGATAAACCGGGCTACCACTTACTTGTTGACATTAGCATAGGAAGCTGCTTCAACCCATTTAGTGAAATAGTCAATGGCCACTAAGATGAAGCGATGTCCATTAGATGCAGTCGACTCAATATTGTCAATCATATAAATGCCCCACATGGAAAAGGGTCAAGGAGACGCCATGACATTCAAAGGACTCGGCATGACAAGAATCTTATCGGCATAAATCTGGCATTTATGGCATTTTTTGGCATATTTGAAACAGCCAGACTCCATAGTCAACCAATAATAGCCCGCCCTCAACAGTTTTCGAGACATAGCATGCCCACCCGCATGCGTACCAAAGGCACCTTCGTGAACCTCTTCCATAAGCAAACCTGCTTCTTTTTCGTCCACGCATCTTAGCAGTACTAAGTCAAAATTCCTCCGGCAGAGTACACCATCTTGGTTCAAATAGAAATTTCCAGCCAACTTCCTCATGGTCTTCTTATCCCGGCTCGACGCCCCTGGCGGATATTCTTGGTTCTTGAGGAATTTCTAGATATTATAATACCATGGCTTGCCATCAGAAGCTTCCTCTATTGCGAATACAAACACTGGCCTATCAAGGCTCGAGATGACGATTCTCGGAGCATCATTCCAAAAATTCACCTTATACATTGAGGATAATGTAGCCAAGACATCTTCCATCTGATTTTCTTCTCTTGGCACATGATGAAACTCCATCCTATCAAAGAAGGGCAACAATCTCCTAGCGTAATTCATATAAGGAATCAGATTGGGCTGACGAGTCTCCCACTCTCCTTTGATCTGATTGACCACCAAAGCTGAATCACCATAAATATCAAGGTTTTTGATTCTCAAATCAATCGCTTCTTCAATACCCATGATACATGCTTCATATTCAGCTTCATTATTGGTGCAGGGAAAATTTAACCTAGCAGTGAATGGTATATGAAACCCATGGGGAGTTATGATAATTGCCCCAATTCCACTACCGTAAGAGTTAACAACACCGTCAAAAATCATTTTCCACTAGGAACATTTCTCAGGACCTTCATCAGGTAACGACTTGTCGCAATCCTTCATCTTCAAGAACATGATATCCTCATCAGGAAATTCAAACTTCATCGGTTGATAGTCATCGATTGGTTGTTCTGCAAGATATTCTGACAGGACACTTCCTTTAATAGCCTTTTGGGAGACGTATTGAATGTCATACTCTGTTAAAACCATCTACCACCTGGAAATCCTTCCCGAAAGTGCTTGTTTTTCAAACACGTACTTAATAGGACCCATCTTTGAAATCAACATGGTTGTGTGGTTTAGCATATACTGCCTTAGGCGTTTGGCGGTCCAAGCAAGTGCACAACATGTTTTCTCCAACATCGAGTATCTGGACTCACAATCTGTGAACTTTTTACTCAAGTAGTATATGGCATGCTCTTTTCTTCCAGTCTCTTCGTTTTGACCGAGAACACAACCCATGGAGCTCTCAAGAACCGTTAAATACATTATCAAGGGTCTTCCAGTCACTGGAGGCATAAGTATCAGAGGCTCCTGCAAATATTCTTTTATTTTCTCGAATGCCCTTTGGTAATTTTCATTCCAGACAACCGCCTGTTCTTTCTTTAACAATTTAAACATTGGTTCATAAGTGGTTGTGAGGTGAGATATGAACCTCGCAATGTAGTTCAATCTACCCAGGAAACCACGAATCTCTTTCTCTGTTTTCGGTGCTGGAATTTCTTGAATTGCTTTTATTTTTGTAGGATCGACCTCGATTCCTTTTTCACTAACAATGAACCCCAGTAACTTTCCTGACCGTACACCAAAAGTGCACTTGTTCGGATTCAACCTCAATCTGAACTTCCTTAACCTCTCAAACAGCTTCAAAAGATTTACCAGATGTTCCTGCTCCGTTTGCGACTTTGCGATCATGTCATCAACATAAAATTCAATCTCATGATGAATCATATCATGAAACAAAGTGACCATCGCTCGCTGATTGGTTGCCCCTGCGTTTTTCAACCCAAAAGGCATCACCTTATAGCAAAAAGCCCCCCATGGTGTGATAAACATTGTTTTCTCCCTATCCTCCGACACCATCTTAATCTGATTATATCTGGAGAAACCGTCCATGAAGCAAAACACTGAATATTGCGCGGTATTATCAACAAGCACATCAATGTGGGGGAGCGGAAAGTCATCCTTCGGGCTCGCTTTGTTCAAGTTTCTATAATCAACACACATCCTTACCTTACTGTCCTTCTTAGGTACAGGTACGATGTTAGCGACCCACGGAGGGTAATTCGTTACGACAAGAAATCCTGCGTCCAATTGCTTCTGGACCTCTTCTTTGATTTTTACCGCCATATCTGACCTGGTTGTTCTTAGCTTCTTTTTGACAGGAGGACACTCTTCACGAAGAGGTAAGCGATGCACCACAATATGTGTATCAAGACCAGGCATATCTTCATACGACCAAGCAAAGACATATTTATACTCTCGGAGCATTTCAACCAGTCTTTGTTTGACGCTATCTTCCAACGCAGCCCCTATCCTGACTTCCTTTCTAGCTTCCTCGGTACCCAAGTTGATGACCTCAATTTCCTCCTGATGAGGCAGAATAACCTTCTCTTCTTGTTTCAGTAGCCTGGCGAGCTCTTCCGGAAGGTCTTCGTCTTCCTCAATCTCTTCTTCAGCTTGAAATATTGGATTATCAAAGTCATACCGAGTCATAGACGAGTCTGAATCGGTGGCATCTGCAGTGTGAAACCTGCAATGATGATGATTTAATGCTTAAAACGATATGAAAACAAGCACAAACCATATTTCCATTTTATTGTTAAAAATAAAACAAGAAAAACAGAGATCACAATATTTGAATGCAAGAAAAACACCCATCGATTAATGATAAAACAAATGTTCAAACATAAAAAATAAGGCCCTTCAGACAGAGACCACTATGCTGCGGGTAGAACATAGGGCTACACATAATCAAGAAAACAGGAAAATTACTCTTCACGAGTCACTTGGATAACCTCCTTGATGGTCCAGTTGTTCAAGCTCTGACCAGGAACACATGGCCGGATCCATGCATCCATATCGCAATCACTGTCACCTTCTTCATCAGATACAACATTGATCTGCTCAAAAATCACCCCACCGCTGGTGAATTGGACCGGTCCCTTGTAGCGCGGTGTGCTCTGTGAAGAGGAGGATAGGATGTACCCCAGTCCGAACTTGTCCTATTTATTGGGGATGCTCAAAACTTGGCCCTAACCCTGAGATGCTCCAGACTTCGCCACAACTTGCACCTCCTTAAAAGAAGGCATAGCAACCTCAGAAACTTTATCCGCAACCGGCGCCTTTTCCTTGACCTGTACACCCTCAAAATCTTGACATAAGGTTTCATGAATTTCTCGGTCGACCTCCACATATTTGAATGAGGACAAATGGCTTATCATAATATCTTCTTCACCGCAAACGGTGACAACACTACCACCCATCATATATTTCAATTTCTGGTGCAGAGTTGACGTTACAGCTCCTACCAAATGGATCCAGAGTCATCCCAGTAGACAGCTGTATGCCGGCTGAATATCCATGATGTAAAACACGGCATCAAAAACTTCCGGACCAACCTGGATGGGAAGAGTCAATTCTCCTAAAATGGACCTTTTTGTCCCATCAAAAGCTCGCACAACCAAATCACTTTGGGTGCACATTATTCCCCGGGTGTCTAGCTTCATCAAAGCCTTCTTGGGTAACACATTAAGTGATGACCCAGTGTCCACTAGCACGTGCGACAGTACAACCCCTCTGCATTCAATGGAGATATGTAGCGCGTGATTATGGTCTCGTCCTTCGGGTATCAAATCAAGATCAGTAAATCCTAACCTATTCCCAGTTTTGACATGTGCCACCACTCCTTCCAACTGATTCACAGAAATCTCCTGTGGCACGTACGCAGTATTCAGAATCCTTAGCAACACATTCCGATGTGCCTCAAAACACATAAGTAAAGACAAAATTGAAATCTTTGATGGAGTTTGCTGGAGATGGTCTACAATCTTGTAGTCACTTTTCCTGATTAGGCACATAAATTCTTCTGCATCTTTCAACAAAGCTTCCTTCTCACCACACTGAGAACTCTTTAACCACAACCTTTCCTTTTCCCTTATCCAATCTTTCAGCATTCACTTCCGGAGATGAAAATACTCTTCCACTTCTAGTTATCCCACCGATTCCTACTAAATTATCAACAGAATCCACCGGCGAACTCTTCAATTCCTGCTTTTGACCGTTGCAATAAACCTCGGCACCAAAGTTCCATGGTATCGCCTTGGTGCTCTCGTTGAGTACAGGTCCAGCCTTGGGAATTATAATGGTAGGTGGCCTTGGAGGCGCATAAATGGTGATCATCTTATAAGGAATGGAAATTGTAGCCACTTCATTCCTCTCTTTATTAACTACCTTCTCACTTTCTTCTAAAATTCGGTCAAATTGCAGGACAACGTTGTAACACCCTTATTCTACCCCACAGATATTACGGAAAAATAACACGGATTTTAGAGTAAAATATTAACTTTCCTAAAAAGCCACAAAAGGGCATACATTTCTCAAAGTTAACAAAATAAGTCAATGCTCCATAACACACGGGTTTTCTCAAAATACATCAAAACATCATAACCAGCGGAACTCAAAATATAACTCAATGTTTTCCTCATAAGGGAACATCAATAAAATAACCCAATGATATAAAATCAACTTAAAGAACCCAACCCGATGTTACATATCAGAGCAAGACCTTCTAACTTAACCATATAGGCTAATGACTCTAAAACTCCAAAATACTCCTCGACGGCGTCCAAGGCTAAACTTGCTCATCTGCACGTTACCCACGTGGAGGTAACATTCAAATAGGCAGGGTGAGTAAAACAATTCATAATAATCAATGTATAACAATTAATGCATAAACGACATATTACTCATAGTTATATTCAACACATTGATATCCTTCAAATATGCCTCAAAGGCCACAACGTCATAATTTATACACAAAGGCTCATAAATGCAAATGCAACATAGACTCAATGCATGTGGTACCAATCATCACAACGCGATGTACACTGGGCCATCAGCCCTCCATAGATCCCCATCAATAGGATCGATGCACATCAAAATACTTCACATCCACACAGTGGGATTGAAGCCAAAGTAATCGAGGTGCTGAACCGAAGTCCGGATGCACATGAATGCATGATGCACACGTCATAAAATCATTCTCATATAACAACATAAGTGCATCATCATTCATCATATTCATCATCATTACACGTCATATCTCATCGTCATATTCATCATCATAAATCATGTCATAACAGCTCATCGTAACAATCATCATCATACATCATGTTATCATATCTAATCACAGTAATCATCATCATACAACATATCATCATATCTCATCATAATAATCATCATACATCATACTATCATATCTCATCACATTAATCATCATTATACAACATGTCATCATATCTCATCACAATACTCATCATCATACAACATATCATCATATCTCATCATAATACTCATCATATGATTCATCATAATAATCAATCTCACGCTTCATGGAAATTGTCATATACACACGTACAACTCATAATTATACTCCTATTAATCCATCATGTTATCCCCCATTATCACATCTTAATTCATAATATTATCTCTTATTATCTCATGTTAATTCATAGTATTACTCCCTATCATCTCCTATTAATTCATAATACTATCCCATGTTATCTCATATTAATTCATCAAATTACACTCGCGGTAATTCTCACCCTATCGCCTATCAATCACATAACTCCTCATTGTCAGACTCATGCTAACTCATCTAAGGAATCTCAGAATCAAACATCACGGTATCGCTGCAACACGATCAACTTTCGCGAACTCTACTACGTTCGCTGGCTTGCTCGCTAGGCAAGCCTGTAGCGAATGCTCGCTAGGCGAGTCTTGTGGCAAATGTTTGCCAGCTTGTTTGCTAGGCGAACAACGCGATAACATCACCACCTGCTACGATTAGACCTGCTCTCTGCCCAAAATACTCATACGATTCATTTACCCAATGCCCCCAAAACATCCCTAAGATCATACGGCGATAACGACACGAACCCTATGGTTCCTTAGGCCAATCCAACAATATTTGCACTGCCTAAATCACTATTTCCTGCAATTTCACTGAGTGTGTCAGAGTTACTCATATTTGAATATTCCTATTCCTACAGGGTCAAACATATTACAATCCAAGGTTTTGTCCATGGAGGCCTAAGGTTTCCTTTCTCATGTTACACATCAAACAGTCCGATAAGGTTTCCTAAATTCATGTCAATATTTAGGGATACATATCATCAATCATAACCTCAAAGTCTATTCATCAATTCCCTAATTCTCCCAACTCAATCCAACATACCCTAAATCATAAACCCCACCATAAACACACCGAAAGGCATACATAGAAAATCATGAAATGCGGTACTCCCCATACTGTCGCTACTGCGAAAATCGGCGCCGGCCATGACAGAAGAGTCGCCACCGTGCGTTATTTATCCCAAAAAAGGGAAAGGAAACGCTCAGAGAAAACCTAACGCAAAGAGGGAAAGGAATGGTCATCGCAACCAAATCCTGGATTTGGGAGTCGGTTACGCAAGAGGAAGGTATTAGCACCCCTCACGTCCGTCGTACTCGACAGGATCCACGCTTGTTTTCTATCTAAGGGTATGTTTATCTATCTACTCTAAAGGTCTGGTCTAAAAAGAAAATAAAATGACTCGGCAAAGTATCACACTTTATGCCTATGTATTCCCGTCTAGAACGAGAAATCAGAGTCAACGTAGTTCGCCTAACTACGGGTTAAAGGGGGGAAGGTTGCTCGCCGAGATGTCGCATCTCGTGCCTACGTACTTTCATACGGCATGAAAGATCAGAGCAAACGTAGTTCGGGCCACGGAAGGCACAAGTTTGTCTGACAGTTTTTTATCTCCTTATGAAAGGGTTTTCCAGATTAAGGGTCCAAGAGGACAAAAACAGAGTTTGAATGTTTGTTTGAATTTTTTACGAAAGAACTATTTTTTAGGATGTTCGCAATCTCCATCTCACTAGAGACTATGACCCAGGAGTGAACGCTTTGTATGTCACCCAAAGGGTACCACACTAAACATTCAGATTACTAGAGAGAGACCCTCCACAAACCTTTCCCCAGATAGCTTAAGGCTCGTAACGTACGACTTCAATTAACCTTATTACTGTATTTTTGAATTGTTTTGAGATGAGAAGAGAAAGACGCCCTAAAACTACGGTTGAAAGGGAATCTACCTACAGTTATCATGCATGGTTTAAAAACCTAATGTCTGTCATAATTCCTCTTGTACAGAGGAAATAAGAGATCCTAGGGGAAAACAGCAAAAGAAAGCAAGTAGTAAACAATAAACAGTAAAATGCATGCTATGCAACAGTACAAGCGAGGCAAGGGAGTCCGGCTCATACTCAAAACTAAGAAAACAACAGGCAAGCGGAGACAAGCTCCACCTCAAACCTAAAGGTAAGAAACACAAGCAAACAAACAATACAACAAAATAAAAATAGAGGAAGCAGCCCAAGCAGCAGCAACAATCTTCTACAGACAGCAACTCCATCCTTTAACAGCAGCTCTGGTCAGCAAAATTGAATTGACAGCAAAAAGTATTCATCTTCAAGCTAGCTCCTATCTTCAAGCTTCTTCAATTCTTCATCTTCACACTCTAGCGAGCTCCACAAGAAGAGAAATCACCATTAAGATTAAATTACAATGTTAGGAAACCTGATGAAAACCAAAGGAATTCATCAGGAACCAACATGAGAGAAAGTGCATCCTCAAAAGTTCTACTCATTAAGGCATGCCATTCATCCCTCCAAAGGAGAGATGGAGCTTCCTTAAGAGGACTTTTCATCATAGGATGAGGATAGAAGCAAACAATGCATTCTATTTTTTATGAAAGAAAAAAAAAACTAGTTCTAATGGCTCTTCCTAAAACCCTAATCCTATAAGCTTCTAAAAAGCTCCTAAAAGAGAAAGAAAACTCCAAAATAAACTCCACAAGCTAATCCACAGCAGCTACAAGATGTCCAATACCTCCTCCAAAAAGGAAACCAAGCTCTTCAAGCTCCAAAGCCACCAACAAGATCAAACAAGGCAAGGCACCAAAGAAAGAACACCAAAAGCAACACATACTTGAAAATTCTATCTAAAATAGAAAACTAAGTTGTAAAAATCTAATAAATTTCCTAAGGGAACATGCATGTTTTAACATTCTAGGGTTCAAATATCAAAGCCTAAATCAACTTCTAGGTCCCCTAAATAAATCCTAAATTGAATTGTGTCAAGATAAACCATAAGTTGGGAAGGCTCTAAACATCTCACCTAAAACAGAACCTACAATTGTTGAAAAAATCTAATAAAAATCCTAAGGGAGCATGGATATCTAACCTACAACAGACTCAAAAATCAAATTCAGAAGCCAAACCAAATGATCAAACCAAAATCAACAAAATAGATAGTCAAATATGCAAAATTAAAGAAATAACATAAAAGAAAAAAATGCAAATTAAATTGAAAATGCATGAAAATGCAATTTATTGATCCCAGAAAATCAAAAATTTAATCAGGAGCATGGAGATATTTCTAAAATATTTTTCTGATTAAAAATGGATTTATTGTGATTTTTGGAATCAATATGCATTAAATAAAATCAAATATGAAATAAAACAAATTAAAAACTAAGAAAATAACATGAGGCGTTGGATGAATTGACAAGGTATGCAGATCCAAGGGCAATGAGCGCGTCCACGCAAGAATCCCAGTCACACGCTGACTGGGATTAATGAAACGCTGCGTTTTTGGTTTTGGAGGCAAATCCTCAGATCAAATGCAAGCCACACGATGCGCATAACAAGTCAATCTTCAACAAGATCTAATGGCCAGAACCTCATCTTCTTCCTTGGACCTCCAGTAGGGCTTCAAACTCAGACGGTGGCCCAGATGGTGGCGCCACCGTCTTCTCCGGTGAGACGTTATTCACAGGTGACCAAATCCAACAAAATTTACACCAATCTTGCTCAATTTTACACGCTGAGTTCAAATATGATCTTAAAATTAACTGAATCCTCGTGCATTCTACAATCCGATCCAAAACTCAAATGTCACCTTAACTCTGATCATCACCAAACCTAAATCTAATCACACAGAAATGTTCCTCATGCTTCCTAGATCATCCTGATCTATCTAGATCACATTGAAACCTTAAGATCAAGCTAAATCGTGTCCCAACAGAAATTGCACTTCAACATAAATTGTCTCTAATTGCTTCAATTTTGATCCAAAAACGATCTATGTCTCTATTAGATCCTAACCACATGCACAACATGAACTACATCTCCCTAGAATTGTGAGGAATTTGAAGGTTACATACATGGTGTAGATCTATGCACAGATGTAGTTAGAGCACGATTCAGCCTTCAAAAGTTTCCAGAATCACTCAAGGATGCAAGAGGAAGATGAAGAAACCTTCAATTTGATCTGAATTGGCTTGGAACTCAAAACCCCATCTGCACTTGCTTGCTTGAAAATGAACGTGCAATCTCTGCTTCAGCCACGAAAATTGCACCAAAATGAATCTGAAATCATCAAATGACTTAAATAGAACATGTCTATGGGCTTTTTGAGTCCAATTGGAGCCCAATCCAGCTATTTCAATTTTCTGGTTTTCTCTTTAAAATTGCACATGACAGTCATGAATTGGCCATGGAAATTGTTCTAGAAGCTTCCCTTTCAATTGAAAAATGTCTTGTGAATGCAATGAGACCAAAAGGAACACTTGAAATGCCTTGGTGAGTGATTTGGTCATGTAACTTGCATATGAAGAAACAACCTTGTAACTCATGAAAATCTGCCTCAACTCAAAAATATACCAATGTCATTGTGTTTGAAATGAAATTCCCAATCAAAATGAGTACTTATTTGACATGTTTTGGTCACTTAACCATTAATTTGGATTTTTCAACTTTGAATCCTTTGAAAATCTTCCTTTTGAAGCCATTTCAAACCAAATCTTGATATGAGTCCAATCAATTCATCATGACTTCTTAGTTAGCCTAAAAACCACATTTTGAACAAGTTCCATGTTAAACAAAAATCCATTTGACAAGTGCAAGTTGGATATTTTGACCTATGATTGAAAATGGCCTATAATCTCACTTTCCCAAAATACCCCTGACTTGTAAACCTCATAACATGAGTTCTACAAATCATATGGAAGACTTATAATACAATTTAGAAAGCTATTATCATGAGGAACAACTTTCATGTTGGCCAAAAGTTCAGGTGAAACCTCCTTCTAGGTCAAAAATAGCTTTGAAGTCAGATGAGTTTCACAAACAAATTTCAGAGACATCTGAGGACTTGTAACTTGTCTAGACCATAACTTGAGTTCTATAAATCCCCTTGAGGACTTCTAGTACTAAAATAAAAGGTATTGAGATTCTCTACAAGTTTCATGTTGGCCAAAGATCCATTTAAAACTTTCATCGTGACTTATGTGGTCTTGAACTTAGGCACTAAATAGGGGATTTTACACTGAAACCCTAATTTAGCAACTTCCCACACTCTTGACTCTTTTTGAATTGATCTTGGAACAACACCACAAATGTCTCAACATATCATTTCATGAACTGCATGATCTAAAAGTAGGCTTTGATACCATTCAATTGCACGGTTGACCTAGAATTAACCCAGATGAAACCCTAATTGCTTGCACCTCAACTGTGGCTATTGCATTTGACTCAATGACTTGATTGAGCTCTCCCATGGCCCTCTAGGCATTCTATGAGATCCATACACATTCTCTTCTCATATTCAACACTTCACATCCCTCTGATGGTCTTCAATTGATCCTCAAGTTAGGAGAAAATCTTCATGCAAGCAGCTAAACTCTTAGGCACTCAAATTACCTCCTGATGACTTTGATAACTTCTCGATCTTGAATAAGACCTCTTGCTAGGCTTCTCTTGATAAGAATCACACTTGATCCCCTTCTATATGAATGATATCATGATATGCAAATTATATAACTATGCAAATGCTAATGCAATGAAACATAAACCAAGTAAGGAAAGAGGTTGGGCAAATTTTGGGGTGCAACACATACCTTAGCCGATTCAAAGCTTTCACGATTAACTCCGACAATCTTCCGAAGCTTTTGCCTCCACTGATCCCTCCTCAGAGATCTGGCCTCCATTCTTTTCAAAGTTATCCAAATGAATCCCAAACCTTCAGAATTCTATTTTGTCAAATTTAGACTTGGGCCACACAATTGGGCTTTTCCCATAACACCCTTACTAACTCTTCATAATGCCCAATTTACCCTTATTTCACTTATATTCATTTTAATCAATAATAATACTAATATTCTCATATAGTATACTATTAATTAAATAAATAGTCCAACATGCCCATTTTCTTAATAATTCCCAAAACTACCGAAAACACCAAAAGTACGAATATTCTCAATTAAATAAATTAATTAAAATATTATGATTAAATTCGGGGTGTTACAACTCTCCCTCACTTAAAAGAATTTTCCGCCCTCGAAAATTACCTCAAGGAACAGAGTCGGATACGACTCTCTCGACTGATCTCCAAGTTTCCAAATCCAACTTTCTCCAGCTGGTCCTCCCAAACTACCTTCACCAAAGAAATCTCTTTACCTCGAAGTTGCTTCTCGTTCATCAACCTGAACTAGCAATGCCTCAATTGTCAAATTATCTCTCACTTGTACACCATCCATCCGAATAAATGCACTTCCTCAACTTAGGCACATGCCACATCATGTAAATTCACAAGCGACAACGGTAAAACAGTTTAACATGCTACTTCTCCCACGCTTCCGCTGCGCCATTTCCGATACGAATCAACAAAACATAGTGTGTGCTTCCGAGACTTCAAAGCTCGACTAACACCAGTCACCATCGTAACTCTCAAAACACGTCTTTTCTTGGATCTTCTTGATATTTTCAGTCGTCCCTTACACAATTCTCAGGTCCGAGCACATCACTCTCTCCTAACTCATATCAACACAAAGGAGTCCTACACCTCCTACCATACAACTCCTCATACGGAGCCATCCTGATACCGGAATGATAATTGTTATTGTAGGTAACTCAATCAACGATAATTAACTATCCCACGATCCACCTTGATCCAACATACAAGTTCTCCACAAATCCTCTAAGGACTGGATAGTTCTCTCTGCCCGTCCATCCGTCCACAGATGATAGACAGAGTTCAACTTCAACATGGTACTCAAAGCGTCTGCAAACTCTCCCAAAATCTCGATGAAAACTCAGATCCCCCTCTGACACAATATTCGACGACATCTCATACAACTTCACAACTTCATCGATATACATCTCAGTTAGCTTCAACATAGAATGGTTAATCCTCATTGGTAAGAAAAGAGCCAATCTAGTCAATCTATCCAAAATCACCCAATTAAAATCATATCCCTCCAATTCTTCGGAATATCCAACACAAAATCCATGGAAATACTACCTGATTTCCACCCTGGAATATTCAACGGTTGCATCAGACCCAACGGTCTCTGACGTTTATTCTTCGACTTCCGACAAGTCTAACCAGCATATACAAACTCAACCACTTCTCTCTTCATCTATGGCCATCAAAATAATTTCCTCAAATCCGGTTACATCTTCATAGCACCGGGATGGATACTCCATCTACCTCAATACTCTTATTCCACTCAATAATATCTAGAACATAAACTCTATCACGACATCTCATGATACTATTTCCATTAATCCGAAAATCAGCCCTTCGACTTTAATTCATCAAATTCAACCAATCTGCCAACTTAATTCAGATTTATGACCTTCTTGAATCTCATCAAGAACACCACTAGTAAGCTCCAACATACTAAGCTTAACTCCATAAGAAGTCTCTTCACACACCAAACTCATATCACAAAATTGCTCAATCAGTTCTAACTCTTTTCACCATCATCATCGGTATATGAAAAGATTTCCAAATCAATGCATAAGCTACCACGTTTGCTTCGCCCGAATGGTAATTTAATCCAAACCCATAATCCTTCAGGAGTCCCAATTATTTTCTCTGCCTCATATTCAACTCTTCCAAATCAAGAAAATACCTTAAGCTCTTGAGATCACCAAACATTTTAAACCTCAAACTAACCAATTGAAGCCCCTAACTCCGGCACAAACACAACAACAACCAACTCTAAATCACTCGTCAGATAATAAAGCATGACTAAAAGTCGCTGTTGTTGCACTTAACATCTCTCCCAATCACACCAATAAAGCATCCCAAAACACAACGAATAGTTCTGTCAGATTCGGCAAAAATCAACACACAAGCTGTTGACAGCTCTCCCAAAAACTCTTTGAACTTTTTTCACAGTGGCATATCTCTGCTTCTTCTCCAACAATGATAACTCAAGTTCCCAATTCTCAACATGATCCTCTATACTCTCCGAATATATCAAAATATCATCGGTTAACACAACCACTGACTCTCTCAAATAAGTATGGAAAATCCCATGCCAAACGGACTCTCAATTTGCGAGTTATGGCAGAAACACAAACCGCACCTTCTGCACTTACCACGACATCCAAACATATTCCATAAATAAATAACTTAATTTCATGCCACTACTTCACCATCACATATAGCATTGGACTAGCTTTCCAATGCTTCGAACTGTGCGTCATTCCGAGTTACAGTTCTCCCGTTACGAAAAAAATACCAAAACAACATTCTTCTGCCCAGGACATGCTCGCTAGGCGAACACAGCGGCGAGCGGCCTCCTGGAGTTGTTTGCTAGGCGAAGGACCTAGCGAACCTGACAGTCCGAAATTCTATTTTCGACCGTTACCTGACTTTCGGGCGTCCGATTTCGATTCCGTAAAAAGCTGCGATCTCGGAATTTGACGTACAACAACAATTTCACACTTAGGAAGTCATTCAACACATTTCTAATTTTTGAAATATTTTAAAACTCAATTATACCAATATTGCATTCCACATCTGACTTTCTCTAATAATCACCAGCAGTCATCGTCCACCTTTAATATACTCGACCTCACAATCTGTTGCCTTAGTACACACACCAGACACAAGTCTCAATACTACTCAATCCGTTTAATTCCTTCACCGTCCAAACAGACATATAATATGGAGCTCTCAATCTCGGACTAGTTTCCGTAACTAAGTCGATCACAACTCCACTTCACGTCCTGGCTGTATATCACTATCTTGTTAGGATAACTTCCAGACAACCACAGTTAATCGGCAAACCGCCAACTTCCCCACTTTCAGTAACACTCAAAATTCCGATCAAAATTAAACATCTCAACACTGTCCTGCGCCGACTCATCAAAACAATTCTTAAACACTTAGCTTAACTCAAGACAATTCGTTGCTCACGGCATCTAAGCTTGCAAGACATGTCTATCCCATCCAACATGATCCCGTCTACTATCAACAACAGATTAAGGATGACTAGTTCCTCAATTTGTCAATAGACAGCCGAAAATCATGATGGGGTATAAACCATCTTTACCAAACTATAAGAGCGTTCAACCACACACTGAGCTACAACTCCACACTTACAGCATCCTGGAGAAGCACAACTTCTCCCCCACTTGTTTCATTCCCACTTCTGTAGACAAAGCTTAGGCAACAAACATGTATCGACAGTGTTTTCACACATATGTCGCATACCAGGGAACAAACAACATTAGACAACTTGGTCGGACGGACCGACCTGCTCTGATACCACTAATGTAACACCCTTATTCTACCCCACAGATATTACTGCAAAATAACACGGATTTCAGAGTAAAATATTTACTTTCTTAAAAAGCCACAAAAGGGCGTACATTTCTCAAAGTCAACAAAATAAGTCAATGCTCCGTAACACACGGGTTTTCTCAAAATACATCAAAACATCATAAATAGCGAAACTCAAAATATAACTCAATGTTTTCCTCATAAGGGAACATCAGTAAAATATCCTAATGATATAAAATCAACTCAAAGAACCCAACCCGATGTTACATATTAGAGAAAGACCCTCTAACTTAACCATATAGGCTAACGACTCTAAAGCTCCAAAATACTCATCGACGGTGTCCACGGCTAAACTTGCTCATCTGCATGTTACCCACGTGGATGTAACATTCAAACAGGCAGGGTGAGTAAAATAATTCATAATAATCAATGTAGAACAATTAATTCATAAATGGCATATTACTCATTGTTATATTCAACACATTGATATCCTTCAAATATGCCTCAAAGGCCACAATGTCATAATTTATACACAAAGGCTCATAAATGCAAATGCAACATAGACTCATTGCATGTGGTACCAATCATCACAATGCGATGGACACTGGGCCATCAACCCTCCATAGATACCCATCAATAGGATCAGAGCACATCAAAATACTTCACATCCACACAGTGGGATGAAGCAAAAGTAATCGAGGTCCTGAACCGAAGTCCGGATGCACATGAATGCATGATGCACACGTCACAAAATCATCCTCATATAACAGCATAAGTGCATCATCATTCATCATATTCATCATCATTACACGTCATATCTCATCATCATATTCATCATCATAAATCATGTCATGACAGCTCATCGTAACAATCATCATCATACATCATGTTATCATATCTCATCACAGTAATCATCATCATACAACGTATCATCATATCTCATCATAATAATCATCATACATCATACTATCATATCTCATCACAGTAATCATCATTATATAACATATCATCATATCTCATTACAGTACTCATCATCATACAACATATCATCATATCTCATCATATGATTCATCATAATAATCAATCTCACACTTCATGGAAATTTTCATATACTCACGTACAGCTCATAATTATACTCCTATTAATCCATCATGTTATCCCCTATTATCACATCTTAATTCATAATATTATCTCTTATTATCTCATGTTAATTCATAGTATTACTCCCTATCATCTCCTATTAATTCATAATACTATCCCATGTTATCTCATATTAATTCATCAAATTACACTCGCAGTAATCCTCACCCTATTGCCTATCAATCACATAACTCCTCATTGTCAGACTCATGCTAACTTATCTCAGAAATCTCAGAATCAAACATCACGGTATCGCTGCAACACGATCAACTTTCGCGAACTCTGCTACATTTGTTGGCTTGCTCGCTAAGCGAGCCTGTAGCGAATGCTCGCTAGGCAAGTCTTGTGGCAAATGTTCGCCAGCTTATTCGCTAGGCGAACAGCGCGATAACAACACCACCTGCTACGATCAGACTTGCTCTCTGCCAAAAATACTCATACGATTCATTTACCCAATGCCCCCAAATCATCCCTAAGATCATACGACGATAACGACACGAACCCTATGGTTCCTTAGGCCAATCCAGCAATATTTGCACTGCCTAAAACACTATTTCCTGTAATTGCTCTGAGTGTGTCAGAGTTACTCATATTTGAATATTCTTATTCCTACAGGGTCAAACATATTACAATCCAAGGTTTTGGCCACGAAGGCCTAAGGTTTCCTTTCTCATGTTACACATCAAACAGTCCGATAAGGTTTCCTAAATTCATGTCAATATTCAGGGATACATATCATCAACCATAACCTCAAAGTCTATTCATCAATTCCCTAATTCTCCCAACTCAATCCAACATACCCTAAATCATAAACTCCACCATAAATACACCGAAAGGCATACATAGAAAATCATGAAATGCGATACTCCCCATACCTTAGCCGATTCAAAGCTTTCACGATTAACTCCGACAATCTTCTGAAGCTTTTGCCTCCCATTGATCCCTCCTTAGAGCTCTGGCCTTAATTCTTTTCACGGTTAACCAAATGAATCCCAAACCTTCAGAATTCTATTTTGTCAAATTTAGACTTGTGTTGCACCCGAAAATTTGACCAACATTTCTTTACCTAGCTTGTGGTCCATCTCATTCACATCAGCATTATCATTTGCATCTCATTGATATGTATGCAGGAGATCAAGAGGTATGAGTACCAATCAAGGGCTACACAAGAGTTTGAAGCTATCCAAGAAGGTTATTCAAGTGTTCAAGGGTTGATATCTTTGTCAGAGAAGTTAAGAGATCCTCAGAGATAGGGGTTGAAGCCAAGGTTGTGTGCCTCCTAACTTAAGAGTTGGGGGAGCTCCTCAAATGATTCTGAAGCTATGAGGATGGACTTGAAGCTTTGAGAGAGCTTATGAGATGTCTTTAAAGCCATCATGAAGCCTAGAGAGGTCATTATGCAAGATTAAGAAACCCCAGCCATAAGTGGTGCAGTTAGGGTTTGACTGGGTCAACCCTAGGTCAACTGATGATTTGGAGGAGGTTGAGACCTAATCCAAGAGCCATGTGATCATTGATTGATGCATTGAGATTCTATAAGTATGATTCCAAGGTCAACTAATCATGATTGAAGAGTTTGAGAAGTTTCAAGCTAGGGTTTCTAAGGCTTGACAGTGTAAAATCCCCTAGTTTGACCCTTATCTTCAAGGCAGTTTAGCTCAAGATGTGATTGTCATCTCATCTTACCCCCAACATGAATGTTGTAAAGCTTGTTCTTAGATTTAATTTAAGTACTAGAAGTCCTTGATAGGATTTGTAGAGCTCAAGTTATGACTTTGACAAGTTACAGGTCATCTGAGGTATGTGAATCTGGGGCCTTGGAAGTCACCCAACTTGCATCCAAATTTTGCCCAAGAAGGATGATTCCTATGAACTCTTGGTCAACAGGAATGTTGTTCCTTATCTTCTTAGCTTTATATAGGGTACTAGAAGTCCTTGATAGGATTTGTAGAACTCAAGTTATGGCTTTGACAAGTCAAGGGCATTTTGGTCATTTGGAGATTATAGGTCATTTCAAGCATAAGGCCATAACTCCTATTTCCATGCTTCAAATGGAAAAATCTTCAACATCAAACTTGCTTAAAATGATGTTTTAAGGCTAGTAAGGAGGTCATGAGATGTTGAAAAGGCTTGTAGCTCAAAATGGTAAAAATGACCTAAAATGGAGGCATAAGTTAAATAAGTCAAAGTTGGAAATTGAAATTTCCAAGTTACACATCCAAACCATGGCATGTAATAGGTCATTTTGACTCTAAAAAACATTTTAGAAACAATGGTTCAGCCACATTTTTGATTTGAGGCCTAAATCATGGACTTGCTTTGGAAAATGGTTGCTTGTATCTTAAGGTACATATGCAAAACACAAGGAAAACCAATACACAAGCTAGCAAAGTATCCTAACATGTCATGTATCTCATCTAAGGAGATTTTCAAGTCAGAACAAGTTGCTGCAAGAGGTATAGCCCAAGTTGGTACATGAGATGGATTGAAGTCAAAAACTCATGGCATGAGAATCTCAAATTCTCATTGGATGATTCCAGAAAGTTCTGGATGGTTTAGAACCATCCTATATATGGATTAGAACTTGCTCAGATGCATGGTTGGTGAGAGATTAGAGAGAAGAGTGAGATAGCCATTTTAATTTCTTCCATTGCAAGTTGAAATCAATTTCTACTTTCCACACCATTTCCATTGATTCTTTCAATCCTAACACCTTCCATTGATCATACTGAATGTGTGCATACCAAATTGAGGGCAAGATCATGAAGAATTGAAGAGATAGCATTTGGATTTTGGGAGCTGCAAGTCACCATCGAATTCTGAGATTCAAGCATCCTCCATCAAAACTTTTGCAAACAGTAGCAAGATCTTGGTGCAAGGAGTGATTCTGAAGAGATTGAGAGGTTGAACTGAAGATTTGACCTATCTGGTATACAAGATTTGACAGGTTTGTAACTTTTCTTCTACACCCTAATTTAAGCATAATTAGTTAGATTTGTTAGGTTAGAATGGTTAGAGACAAGTAGGAGATGGATTCTGGAAAGTTTGAGAGCATTTGGTGAAGTTCTAGATAGTGACACCATTTCTGTTTACCACCATAACTTGTTGAATCTTGAGAGATAATCTTGGTATGATAGCAAGAATTGACCAGTGTAGCATGAGGAAGAGATTGATCACTTTAATTTCAAGAATGGTTATAGTTGAAGTTCGAGCATAATTTTGATCTTGGATCGGGTTTAGAGATTGAGGATGATTCTTTGAATTCTAAGGTGATGATCATAACCAGCATGGAATTTAGAACAGATTAGGGTTTTGAACCATGGATTTTGGTTGAGAATTGAGGTGATATGATTGTGGTGAAGACTCACTATGAAGCTCTGTTTCCATGGCTTCTTCATTTCAAACCCTGGCTGAAGGAAGAAGACGACTTCATGGCCGTTGGATGGAGAGTAGACCATTAACTAGGGTCAGATCGTGTGGCCAAGATTTAATTTTGCGTTTGAAGAGGGAAGTCTGAAGACGATCAAAACGCGGCGTTTGATTAATTGGGGTATTGGGCTTTATAGCTATACACACCCCCTTCCATGGCCCAGTGGTGATTTAAACTAGTTTTCTTTACCAAATGCACGAAGTATTTTTCTTTTTCTTTATATTTTGTTATTTGTTTTCTGATTAAAAATTGGGCCTAGCGCATTTGCTGATGGCACCCCCGTTTCAAGCCCATCCTCATATTGAACTACATGGCATTGCTATCTGCACCAATGTTTTCACATTTTATTTATTTTTTCTCCATTTTTCTTTAATCTTTGAAAAATCATATTAAATAGAAAATTAATGATTTTTGCATGGGGATTTTTTCTCCTATTTCACATTGATGTCTAGAAAATAATAAAATCAAAACCTTTGCATTTCATGCATTTTTAATATTTGTTGTGTATTTTCTCTTTCAATTGCTTTTTAATTCATTTTATGTTGGTGCATAGATTTGTAGAATTTTGTTTAGCTAGTTCCATTTGAATTTTTATGCCATTATGTTTAGGATAGTTAGATTAGGACTTTAGCTCCCCTCTGGATTTATTCCATAATTTTGTGATTAGTTTTGATTAGATGACTTTAGGTTGTGTAGATTTAGGTCAATCCTTAACATAGGTCCACAATAACACTAGAATTTTGGGTTTCTAGGTCAAGTTAGGTATTGGGACATATAGGGTATTAAGGGTAGGTATATAGGATCCCCTAGAAATTATATTAGATTTTAATATAATAGTATACTATTTTTAATTGATTTTTGTAGTTGATTGTGATTTGTGTTGCCCTTGTGGGCTTGTATTTTGTTTTGCCTTGCTTTGTGGGTTTTTGCTTGGCTTGGTGGGCTTGGTCTTGCTTTGTGGAGCATGGAGGAGCATAGTAGAAGACTTGAAGATTGGGAGAAGGAGCTTGAGAGCTTGAAGACTTGGTTGTTTTGTTGTTGTTTTAGGGTTAGGAGTTAAGTAGAGCTTAGACTCAGTGAATTTCTTTCTTAAACATGGATGGTATCTTTCACCTCCATTCTTCCCCATGATTCAAGGTCCTTCCATGGTATTCACCTCCCTCCTTAGGAGGGATAAGTGATGGTACCTAGGAAGTAGAACTTTTGAGGGAACCATTCTTTTGATGTTAAACCCTTATAGGTCACCTTGGGTGGTCAATAAGCAGTTTAATATCCTAGCTTATCCAGTTAAGTGATTTCTTCTAGTTTGGGTATCTTGAGAGATGTTGGGCTTGAGTGTGAAGATGAAGACTTCATTGAAGAGTATGGAAGAGGATGATTCCCTGAATATTGCCATTGTAGCTGAAGCTTGGAGAGCAAGAGGAGCAAGTTGATGCTTGAAGATCCAGTAAAGACTGAATGGACAGCTGAGGCTTAAAGATTGAAGGATGAAGTTGACATTTCCAGATGATTGAAGATTACTCTGAGAAGCTGAAGCTTGTAGGAAGAGAGGACCAAGTTGAGACTGGTAAAGCAAAGAGAGCTGAAGCTTGAAGACTAAGTTGATACTTATGAAGAGGATCCAATTAAGATTGAATGAAGAGTTGAGGCTTGAAGAACAGAGGATGAGTTGATACTTACTTTGAAGCTTGGAGATCCTGAAGGAATCAAGTTGATACTTGTGGTTAAGAGTGAAGCCTGAAGGTAGAACTGATTAAGGAGCTGAAGCTTGGAGAAGAAGAATAAGTTGAAACTTATGTTGAAGGGTTGAAACCTGGAGAAGCAAATTGATATTTGTCAAGAGTGATGGAGGTCTGAAGACTGAGTTGCTGACTGAGGAGCTAAGGCTTGGAGTTGAGAGAGGAGTGGATCTGCTTTCTTGTCTGTTTTCTTTTCTGTATTGATGTGACTTGTTTGACTTGCTTGATGCATTAGAATAAGTCCATATCTAGACTAGCTTTAATCTAGGAGCATGATTGCACTAGAGGTTGAGTTGCTCCCTCTGCTTGTATTGTTACTGTATGGCTTTGCTTGCGGGTATTCGGTAGAGCCCAGCTCCCTTGCCCATGTGGTTTATTTTGCTTGATAGCATGATTTCATTTCTTCTGTATGATTGCAGTTTATTGTTTGCTTGATAGCATGCTTTATTTTCCTCAGTATGATTACTGTTATTCATTCTGGCTTGAGGTTGAGATGAGCTTGTGGAGGCTGCTGCCCCGCACACATTTCCTCCCTCACTTGCATTGCATGCATTTTACAGTCGTTTACTGTATTACTGTTACTGTTTAAGCTAATGCTTTATCTGTTCTATGTATCATTGATATGATCCCTTAGGACTCTCATTTCCTTTGATAAGGAACTGATGATAGAACTTTAGGTTGAAACCTATGCATGATAACTTCTAGGAGTTCCCTGTTTCAAACCTCAACCATAGGATGCATCCTTGGCATGACAACAGTAGGACTTGATAGTCTCCCCGTAGTTGAGCCTGTTCTCTTCTCATCTCAAAACAGCTTAAGATACAATAATCATGACTGATTTCTTTCGTACGTCACGAGCCTTAAGCTATCTGAGAAAGGATTGTTGGAGAGTTTCTTTTCAACAGTCTCGATGTTTAGTATGGCACCCTTTGGGTGACATGCGACGCATTCACTCTCAGGTCATAGTCTTTAGTGCGATTGAAATTGCAAACAAAATAAAAAACACTTATTTCGTAAAAGACAGAAAACAAACTTCAAACCTTTTTGCCCCGTGGGCCCGTAATTCAAAGGAAAGCTTTTCTGAAGAAAAGAGTGTCGTTAAACTTCAGCGCCAACGCAAACAGGCTTTGTCCCTAACTGCTGGAACTGTTGTTTAACCCTACTCGGTAAAACAGATGAATCTGAATCCCCATAATGCGTAGTATCCCGAACTACGTAAGCTCCGATCTCTCATACCTGTTGAGAGTACGTAGGCACAATACTGATGTACTGGCGAGCTACCTTCCCCGTAACCCGTCGTAGGTCGAACTACGTTGACTCTGATTTCTCATTCTCTGATGAGAATACGTAGGCATAAAGTGCGACGCTTTGCCGAGTCATTTTTCTTTTCTGTTTAAGCCAGCCTTGATAGGTAGATAGATAAACCAACTCGTCTAGTAAACACAACAAGCGTGGATCCCGTCGAGTACGACGGACGTGAGGGGTGCTAATACCTTCCCCTTGCGTAACCGACTCCCGAACCCAGACAACGGTTGCGATGACCTTGTCTTACCTTTTTCATCAGGTTTTTCCGATCGTTTCCTTTCCCGTTCTGAGGGATAAATAACAAAAGGTGGCGACTCTTCTGTTTTGTCGGCACCTTATTTTCGCGGAAGCGACAGCTGGCGACTCTGCTGGGGATCGAACCCAGAATCTCTGGTTCTCCGGTTCCCTGCGAGAGTCAATCCTAGCGCTTGTATGATTACTTGTTAGGTTGTGTTTATTTATCGCATTTTATTTCCCGCATTTTAATTTCAGTATGATATGATTATCTGTGCTGTTGTGGGAGGGGCATTCTGATGAGTGAGAAGCCAGACCCAGGCTTGAGTGAACATGGCATTAGTTATGGAAATTAGTGGGCGCGTGCTTGCTTTGCAGGCACTAGTGTCTCATGAAATCCACGCTCAGACGAGGTTCTCCCGGTTGGATTCTCTTTCAACCCTTTGGGTTGAGACGGTTGCTGGTTTGGAGGATTGTCGACTCTGGGGACCGATCGTTTGTGATTCAGCCGAGTGAGGCCGCTTCATGAGCTGGTGATGCCACACCTTCTGGGTATCGTATCACCCTTCTTGAATGTCTGTGACGCTGATGAACGCATAGGATGCCGAACTTGAGTCAGTTTAGGTCCATACCTATGAGCAGGGTTGGGTTTATTGCAGGAAACTATGACCTTCAGACCACCTAGTTTTCTTGACAGCGAATCAGTTTTGTTGGTACCGGAGGTTCTCATCATCAGATGTGTATTTGTTCTTGATAGAGCAGGTTTTTGACTAGGATCAGAGGATCTTATCATCAGATGTGTATTTGTTCTTGATAGAGCAGATGGGGATCAGAGGATCTTATCATCAGATGTGTATTTGTTCTTGACAGAGCAGATGGGGATCAGAGGATCTTATCATCAGATGTGTATTTGTTCTTGACAGAGCAGGTTTATGACTGGGGTCTGAGGATCTCATTATCAGATGTTTGTTCTTGATAGAGCAGAGTTTTGGTCACCAGTTGTTTGTTCTTGACAGAGCAGATTTATGATTGGGGTCTGAAGATCTCATCAGCAAATGTATGTTTGTTCTTGACAGAGCAGAGTTTCTCGGTCCTGTATCAGAGGTCCTTATTATCAGACGTTTGTTCTTGACAGAGCAGAATTATGGTCCTATGTATATGGCCCTATCAGATGGTTGTTCTTGACAGAGCAGATTTGTGGTCCGATACCAGGGTTTTCTTCTTATCAGATGCAGTGGTTGTTCTTGATAGAGCAGGATTATGGTTTTGTTGATACAGAATCTCCACAGCACAGTTGCCTTGATCTCCTGCTGCATGATTGCATTTTGCATTATTTTGCATGCTCATTTGCATTTCATTAACGTGTGTCTGTGTTGCAGGTACCGTTTTCCCCGATCCAAGATTTCTTGCCTCCTATTGTATTGTTATGGGTTCTCTGAGGAAGACCGTGGCTTACAAGTTCCCTGCCCCTGATGTGGTTCGGCTGACCGGTTTGATTGCTTTAGCAGATGATTCTGTGAGGGATGAGTTCAGAAAGTCTTATGGTAAATTGCTCAGTTTGGCTCGTAAACCTTCTGCGTTCGAGTTGAATGGGTTGCACACTCTGCTGCAGTTCTACGATCCTCCGCTGAGATGCTTCACTTTCCAAGATTTTGTTCTCGCCCCTACGCTAGAGGAATATGCTGATTTGTTGGGTGTGCCTATCAAGAGGCAGATGCCTTTCGTTCATATGGATGCTGAGCCTGACCTGGCTGGTCTAGCTCCTTCACTTCATCTGGATGCCTCCGAATTGGTATTGTCTAGTTGGAACAGGGTTCCCGGGTTCTCCTTGCAGTTTCTAGTGGGAAAGGCTCAACAGTGCGCCAAAGACGGATGTTGGGTCGCGTTCAACGCCATCCTCGCTCTGTGCATATATGGCATCATTTTGTTCCCTAATATGCCCGATTTTGTAGACTTCGACGCATTTCATATCTTCGCATCAGGGAATCCAGTCCCTACCTTGATAGGAGATGTCTACCATTCCGTCCACTACAAAAAAGAGAACAGGAGGGGCAAGAATGTCTCATGCTGTGTACCCTTGCTCTATAAATGGCTTGATAGTCATCTGCCCAAGAGGGGTCCTTTTGTTTCGTCTGCAGCCACAGCTGAGTGGTCCGAGCGTCTGATGAGTTTATCTGCAGAGGATATTGACTGGTTTGACAGAGATAGGCTGGGTACCGAGATTATCTTCAGCTGCAGCGGGTTTCCAAACGTGCCTTTGATAGGCAGGAAAGGCTGTATAAACTATAATCCGTCTTTGCTGGTCCGACAGTTCGCATATGCTTTGAGAGCTCCGCCGAAGGATGAAGAGGTGCAGGAATCTTTGTACCTCACTGGTCTTCTAGAGGGGGATCTGTTATCTAAGCTTCAGCGCGCATGGAATGGTGTCAGTAAGAGGGGAAAGCCATTGCTGGGGAGAAGCAACAATCAAGCCTACCCTCCGTATGTGACCTGGGTCAGAGCCAGAGCAGATGCTATAGGGATGCCGTTTCCTCATGCCAAGCCAGAAAGCCCTCCAATGATTGAAGAGCCTATTACTGTGCCCATTCAGCAGCATAATCAGGTGTTGGCTGAGAGAGATGAATTGAAGCGGGAAAATGAAGAACTGGAGAAAGAATTGGCTCAGCTCCGAAGCGAGAGGAACGAAGTCGTTCATTCCTTCAAAAGGAAAATAGAGCTGGTGAACCAGCTAGGTACAGACCTGACTAAGCAGATAGCCGAGCGTGAACGCATGGGTCAAGACTTCAAAGCTGTCAACGACGTACTGGCTACGAAGAAGCAGCACTTGGACGAAGCGTATCGGAGGATATCCAAGTTCAACCAGCACTGGAAGGCTTCCCTGGCCACCAGGAAAGAGTGGGAGGATAAGCTGATGCTACAGATCTCCAAGCTGGAAGCCCAAGTGAAAGCTAGTGAGAAGAGGTTTGATGAAGAAACCGCTCGCAGATACGCCACTGAAGGCCAGCTCAACAGGGCTTTCGCTAACTTGAAGGAGCGCAAACTGACGTTTGAGTCCAAGAAGCGGAAGCTAGAAGATTGTTTCAGCGAAGGAGCATGGGAAGATTCGGTCGAAGGTCTTCAGTACACCATTGTGCAAAGGGAATTACTCGTCGAAGGGTTACTCTCTCTGCCTGATCATCCAGAAACGAAGGAGTTGTTAGAAGAGTATCGCGCCCGTGGCCGTACTTAACTATTTGTATTCCTTTTGTTTTGATAATTGTTGTATGCTGACCATCACCAGGCTTGTTGGCTGAGGTCACGCTATTGATTCATCTTGTACTCGTTGATGTTGTGTACTGCCTTGATGGGCTTTCTTTATATATGAGATTATTATTTCCATGTCTGGACTCAGACTTCTTCTTATTATCAGCACTGGAACTCAGGCACTAGGATCGGGGGATACCTCCCTAACACACAGACACACGTTTGCATTTGCATGAAGCATTTGCATAACGAGCACTTTGTTGTTTTTCCTAACCCTTTTGTGTTTTCCAGGTTGTTTCAGGTTGTTTCAGGTTATTCCAGGATTGATCAGAGACCTATTCACCGCTATCCGACCAGAGCAAATCAAACCAGGATCATGGAGCAAGTGCAAACTGATGTTCAGGAACTCCGTGAAAGAATGGATCGCTTCATGGAGCTCATGCAAGCGGTCGCTAATGGCCAGGATCAGCTCAGAACCTTGGTTCAGCCTATGATTTCAAGGGTCGATAGCAATGGCGTACTCCATGGTGGGACTGTGCCTACTCCTCCACCAGTTGAAACTCCACAGAATGGTGTTCCCGTGAACGGAGGAAACGGCAGTGCCAACGACAATGTGATGGCCAGCATGGGACTCAATACGACGGGCGTTGGTAATGGGAGTCTGGGAGCTAATGTTAATGTCGGGTTGGGCAACGACAATGCAGGTGTCGGGAATCTGTTTGGGCCTCAGCCATGGCTAGAGGATCGTCAGGACGATGTGTTCTCTCAGAGAGGTGCTGAAGGGGAGCTGAATGCTGAAGCACGGCTTAGATTCAAGGCACTTGAAGATAAGATGAGAGATATCGAGAATCAGAATACTTTGGGCGTTGATATGTCCAAGTTGGGACTAATTGCTGATTTCAAGGTGCCTCCTAAGTTCAAGGTACCTGACTTTGAAAAATATAAGGGCACCACTTGCCCTCGCGTCCACCTGAGATCGTACTACAGAAAAATGTCCGCTCATTCTGATGACGAGAAGTTGCTGATGCACTTCTTTCAAGACAGTCTTTCCGGGACATCCCTCGAATGGTACATGAGTCTGGAGCCCACTAGTGTGCGCACGTGGAAGGATATTGCTGAAGCATTTGTGCACCACTACCAATACAATAGCGACTTGGCCCCGAACCGAGTCCAGCTGCAAAATCTGTTGCAGAGGAACAATGAAGGGTTTAAGGAGTACGCCCAGCGGTGGCGTGAGTTGGCAGCCAGGGTTCAGCCGCCGATGGTTGAACGTGAGCTCGTGCAGATGTTTGTAGCCACCCTCCCAGGGGTTTACTATGAGAAGTTGGTCAGCGGTATGTCTGGGACGTTCTCAGATCTCATTATCACGGGTGAGCACGTCGAAAATGGGATCAAGATCGAGAAAATTCAAGGTGATTCATCCTCAGCTGGAGGCGGAAAGAAGCCTTATAGTGGAAAAAGACGGGAAGGAGAAGCGAGCGCTGTGACCAACGCTCGAAGGAAGGGTAAAGGTCCTCACCAGCAGGTGGCCAACATAACTATCCCGACAGTTCCACAACAGCAGCAGCAGCAACCGAATCAACAGGGGTACAGGAAGTATCAGAATCGGGCACCTTTGTCTAACCATCACCTCGAGACACCGCCCATGTCGTACGCGCAACTGTTACAGACTTTGCTTCAGCTACAGTTGATCCAGAAGAGAACGCTGGCTCCCTTGACAGGGGCACCTCTGCCAGGGTACGACGCGAATGCCACTTGTGAGTTCCACTCAGGGGCACCAGGCCACACAATAGAGAATTGCAAAGCCTTCAAGCATAAGGTGCAGGACATGGTGGATGCCAAGATCATCAACTTCTCGGATAATGTGCCAAATGTCACAAAGAATCCTATGCCGAATCATAGGGGAGGCGGGGTGAACGCCGTTATCGAAGACGAGAGTTCGGATTTGTTGACTGATGTCAGAGATCTGAAGACGCCGCTTAGCTTCGTTAAAGCTAAGTTGATGAAAAGAGGGTTCTTTCCAGGTTGCGGAGAGCTATGTATGGACTGTGCCACACGTTCTGATGGATGTGAGCTGTTGGTAGAAGGAATTCAAAGTCTGATGACTGAAGGGATTTTACAGTTTAGCCGGAGGGCCGAATATGGATCGGGAGAGGTAATGCTGAAGCAAGCTGATGAGGTCGCCACCATCACCATCCCTCGCCGGACGATAACTATTTCTGCGCCTAGGCCGCCCACAATTACCATCACCCGAGCTGGGCCAATACCCTTCGAAAGCACTAATGTTGTCCCGTGGCATTATGGGGCTGAAGTCTACTGCAACGTACAGAAGTTGGAGCTGGAACCATTTGGGTCGACTGTGGAGAACCATGTGGGAATCAGTGGTATTACTCACAGCGGAAGAGTGTTTGCACCACCAGAGGTCGTGGCGGATAAAGCGGTCAGAGCTGATGCGGTCGATAAAGGTAAAAGTAAAGTCGATGAAGAGATCCCACGTGGGGCAGAAAAAGACTTGCTTGTTAAAGATGTCGAAGAGTTTATGCGGTTGATTAAAAAGAGTGACTACAAGATTGTGGATCATCTCCATCAGACGCCCTCGAAGATTTCCATTCTGAACTTGTTGCTGTGTTCTGAAGCACACCGCAACGCGCTGCTGAAGGTGTTGAACGCCGCATATGTACTGCAGGAAATATCGGTGAATCAGCTAGAAGAGGTCGTAGCCCACGTAAATGCTAGAAATGGGCTAGGTTTCACGGACCTGGAGCTGACGCTGAAAGGGAGGAATCACAATAGCGCCCTGCACATCTTGATAGAGTGTAGGGGCACGATTATGTCGCACATGTTGGTGGACACGGGTTCGTCACTTAATGTTCTTCCGAAGAAGGCATTAATGAAGTTAGATACTCGTGGAGTGATTTGCACACCCAGTGATCTGGTTGTGAAGGCATTCGATGGGACTAAACGCCATGTTTTCGGGGAGGTGACCCTGCCAATCCAAGTCGGGCCGGAAACGTTCGACGCGGTGTTTTATATTATGGACATCATGCCTGCCTACAGTTGTCTCTTGGGCCGGCCATGGATCCATGCTACTGGAGCCGTGACCTCCACGTTGCACCAGAAACTCAAGTATGCTGTCGGAGGTAGCATCGTGACCGTATGTGGTGAGGAAGACATAATGGTGAGCCATTTGTCGTCCTTCAAGTATGTGGAGATGGATGGCGAAATCCATGAGACTCTATGCCAAGCGTTTGAAGCTGTCAAAGTGAAGGACGTAGCTCCTGTAGTCACCAAAAAGCCAGAGATGACTCTCTCCTCATTCAAGGAAGCTCGGGCCGTTGTCCAAGCCGGATCTACCCCAGGCTGGGGGCGAATTTTGGAGATACCTAACAAGCAAGATAAGTTTGGGTTGGGATATTCTCCTGGAGCTGAAGCTTCTTCTTCTTCTAGCAGTGCGTCTCGAGGTAAAGGGCCGATCCAGTTTACCAGTGGCGGAGTGATTTTCGAAAGCATCAACGCGGTGTCTGAAGACAGCGGAGATAGCGACTGTGACCTCGACTCTTGGATCTAGCCAAGCAAGCCAGGCGAGGGCCTCAACAATTGGTCCTTCAAGGATATCATCCAGATGACAAGCGAAGAGTAATGATTTACTTTTTCCAATCATTGTACAACCCTATGTCCTACCTGGGACATAGTGGTTTTATTGCCAGGGCCTTGTTGGATTATGTACATGCATTTTGTTAATAAATCAAAGGCGTTTTCTTCGTATTCAAATATCGTGGTCTCTGTTATTCCTGTTTTATATTTGTTTTGAAAAACAATGAAATGGCAATGGGGTTTGTGCTAACCTGCATATCCTTGTTTTAAGCTTAACCCTTCTTATTGCAGGATCCACATAACAGATGGCATCGACTCTGGACCTTCTACGGCTCACTTCGACTTTGATTGCCCGATCTATCAAGCCGAAGAAGAGATTGATGAAGACGAAGACCTTCCTGAAGAGTTGGCCCGCTTGTTGAAACAAGAGGAGAAAGTTATTCTGCCTCATGAAGAGGAGATCGAGATTGTGAATCTGGGTTCTGAAGAACTCGTCAGAAATGTTGGGATAGGGGCTGCACTGCAGAGTGATGTCAAGCAGAGATTAGTCGAGATGCTGAGAGAGTATAGTGACGTCTTTGCTTGGTCATACGAAGATATGCCCGGACTTGATACGGACATCGTGGTCCACCACTTGCCGCTGCGAGAAGATTATCCTCCCATTAAGCAGAAGCTTAGGAGGACGAGGCCAGATATGGCCGTTAAGATCAAAGAAGAAGTGCAGAAACAGCTTGATGCTGGCTTAGCGGTCACTACTTACCCTCCGTGGGTCACCAACATAGTGCCTGTACCGAAGAAGGACGGTAAGGTACGAATGTGCGTCGATTATCGGGATTTGAATAGAGCGAGCCCTAAAGATGATTTCCCGCTGCCTCATATTGATGTGTTGGTCGACAGCACATCCCAGTTCTCCGTGTTTTCGTTCATGGATGGCTTCTCCGGTTACAATCAGATCAAGATGGCGCCAGAGGACATGGAGAAAACGACGTTTATCACTCCCTGGGGAACATTTTGCTATAAGGTAATGCCTTTTGGTCTGAAGAACGCAGGGGCCACTTACCAACAAGCAATGGTTACTTTGTTTCATGACATGATTCATCACGAGATTGAAGTCTATGTTGATGACATGATTGTGAAGTCCCAAACGGAGGAGGGACATCTGGTAAATTTGCTGAAGCTTTTTGAGAGGCTTAGGAAGTTCAGGTTGAGGCTGAATCCTAACAAGTGTACTTTCGGAGTACGGTCCGGAAAGTTACTGGGGTTTATCGTGAGCGAAAGAGGCATCGAGGTTGATCCTGCGAAGATTAAAGCCATACAAGAAATGCCAGTGCCAAAAACAGAAAAAGAAGTTCGTGGTTTCTTGGGCAGAATAAACTACATTGCAAGGTTTATCTCTCAGCTCACGGCCACGTGTGAACCGATGTTCAAACTACTGAAAAAAGATCAGGCGATTATCTGGAACGAGGATTGCCAGAAGGCATTCAACAAGATAAAACAGTATCTGCAGGAACCTCCAATCTTGATACCCCCAGTGGCCGGACGGCCATTAATCATGTACTTGACAGTTCTTGAGAATAGTATGGGGTGTGTTCTCGGTCAGCACGACGAGACGGGAAGAAAGAAGCATGCCATTTACTACTTGAGTAAAAAGTTCAATGACTGTGAATCTCGCTACTCGATGCTGGAGAAGACGTGTTGTGCACTAGCCTGGGCTGCCAAACGTTTGCGACAGTACATGTTCAATCACACCACCATGCTAATTTCGAAGATGGATCCGATCAAGTACGTCTTCAAGAAGCAAGCGCTTTCGGGCAGGATTGCCAGATGGCAAATGGTGTTGACGGAATATGACATTCAGTATGTTTCCCAGAAGGCCATCAAAGGAAGCGTATTGTCTGAATACCTGGCCGGACAGCCGATCAAGGATTACCAGCCGATGAAATTTGAATTCCCTGATGAGGATATCATGTTTCTCAAAGCGAAAGATTGTGATGAACCGTTGCCCGGCGAGGGGCCAGATAGGAAATCCCAGTGGAAGTTGATATTCGACGGGGCGGTTAATTCCTACGGAAGTGGCATTGGGGTGATCATCACGACTCCCCACGGATCCCACATCCCGTTCACTGCGAGACTGACGTTTCCGGTCACCAATAACGAAGCGGAGTACGAAGCATGCATCATGGGTCTAGAAGAGGCAATTGATTTGAGAATCAAGAACCTAAACGTATATGGTGACTCGGCGCTTGTGATCAACCAAATTAAAGGGGAGTGGGAGACTCGTCAATCGAATTTGGTGCCATACATGAATTATGCCAGAACGCTACTTCTGTTCTTTGATCGAGTGGAACTCCATCATGTGCCCAGGGCCGAAAATCAAATGGCTGATGCCTTAGCCACGTTGGCTTCGATGTATAAAGTCAATTTTTGGAATGAAGCTCCAAGAATTGTTCTTTCTCGTCTTGATAGACCTGCATTCGTCTTTGCGATCGAGGAAGCCTCCGACGGCAAGCCATGGTTCCATGACATCCAGACCTTCCTTGTGACTAAGGAGTATCCTGCGGGAGCGTCAACCCAGGATAAGAAGACTCTGAGGAGGCTGTCTGGAAATTTTTATCTCAATCCTGACGGAGTTTTGTATAAAAGAAACCACGATCTCGTGCTACTCAGATGTGTAGATGAGAAAGAGGCGAGTATGCTCATGGAAGAAGTCCATGAAGGAACATTTGGTACGCACGCCGGCGGGCATGCCATGACAAGAAAGATCCTGAGAGCAGGATATTACTGGCTGACGATGGAATCAGATTGCTTTAAATTCGCGAAGAGATGTCATAAATGCCAGATTTATGCTGATAAGATTCACGTGCCGCCGTGTCCGTTGAATGTCATGTCCTCCCCGTGGCCGTTCTCCATGTGGGGCATCGACATGATAGGCAAGATCGAGCCCACTGCATCTAACGGTCATCGCTTCATTCTAGTAGTTATCGACTACTTCACCAAGTGGGTGGAGGCATCCTCGTATGCTAATGTAACCAAGCAGGTGGTGGCTAAATTCATAAAGAGGGACATCATCTGTCGTTACGGAATTCCCGAGCGAATCATTACTGACAATGGTTCGAATTTGAATAACAAGATGATGAAGGAGCTGTGCCAGAGTTTCAAGATTGAACACCACAACTCATCTCCTTACCGGCCGAAGATGAATGGCGCCGTTGAAGCGGCCAATAAGAACATAAAGAAGATTGTTCAGAAGATGAATGGCGACGGTACGTACGTCAACTGGGGCAACTCCTTTCTCCTTGGTGTACGGTATGGAAGATGTCCTACCGTTAGAAGTGGAGATTCCTTCTTTGTGAGTTTTGGTTGACGTGAAACTCGACGAGGCAGAATGGATTAAGAACCGACTGAACCAACTCAGCCTGATGGACGAGAAGAGGTTAGCATCGATTGCGCATGGTCGTTTATACCAAAGCCGGATGAAGAAAGCTTATGATAAGAAGGTGCGTCCTAGAAGCTTTCAGACGGGTGATCTCGTCCTGAAGAAGATTCTTCCTCCACACTCCGATCACCGGGGCAAGTGGACTCCCAATTACGAAGGTCCGTACGTCGTCAGCAAGGTCTTCTCGGGAGGAGCTTTTTTGTTATCCACGATGGATGGTGAAGATTTTGCATCCCCGGTGAACGCGGACGCAGTTAAAAAATACTTTGCTTGAAAGCGACCCGCTGGACAGTAAAAAGAGAGTCCAGGCAAAAATGGGGCATCCCGGCGAACCATAAAAAAGGAAAAAGGTTCGGGCAAAAATTAGGGATATAAATTGAAAACCGCAAAGTCGAAAACTCGGATGGGCGACTTTGGCAAAAAAGGGTATCCCGGTGAATTGAAAACCCGCAAAGGGCGGTTCACGCAAAAGTTAGGGATTTGAAAAAGCAAATGACTGCGTTCCGCGTATGGACTTTCATTGTTTAGTGGTTTGGAAGACCTGAGGGCCGTTTATCTGAATCAATCTCTTCTGAAGCTGAAGCGTCGGAGAAGTATCAAAGTCGAGTGGGTCATAGAGGGATCAACTCATGGTGTTCGTCTACGCCTCATTGCCGACATTTGTATATACTGATGTATATTTATGTTTTATTTTTTGCGCGGCTTCCTCATTCCAGGAGCTTGCATCCGTTGTAAAACATTTTTACCCATTCAGGGGTTCGTTATCAATAAAATGTATACTATTCAGCAATTCTGTTTGCCTGTTTAGCATTTACCTGTTTTGTTTGCGAAAAAGAACGTCGATGTTTTTGATAAAATGCGCATACATAAACTTACTGGCCTAGGCCACTGATTGTTGAAACAATGAATTACTTAAACATTGTCACAAGATGATAACCTTGATAGGTCCCTTTGAGAAGGGTATCTTGTCTGTTTGTTTGTGTTGTTACAGGTGTAGCATATTCCAGACAGTACGCCGTGCGCGTCCCCAAGCAGGATGATTCCTCCTTCTCCAGCAAAGTCAGCAGCCTCTCCCCGCAGAGTCTGAACGTTAGATCGTGAGCATTGATATGTCTCCCCAGGCAGAGAAGACTCTCTCCCCGATTAGATGCATCCTGAAGGAACGTCATCTCCTCAGCTGAGTCATTCACCGAAGTGTGCAGCAATTGATGGTTCAAGACTGAAGTCTCCAGCGGAATCGAGGTTCCCCACAGAGTCGTAATCTCCCCAGCAAGCAGAATGATTTCTTCTTCCTCAGCCGAGTTTGCAGATCCCCAAGAGAGCCGAGTCCTTGGAAGCCGCTCAGGCCATGATTGGTTTTCCCCAGTGGGGTGTTGAATAGCTGATGCTGTGTTTCCCCGCCGGAGCCGTTATCTCCAGGAGAGTAGCCGCGAAGGCCGTGCAGTTTATTCCCGCGATTGACATTGCTTTCCCTCAGCAGGTCCAGGTTCTCGTAGAGCTTCGTCCCCCTGCAGCAGAAAACTGAAGTTCACTTCCCCACAGCGCCCGATTGAGATTGGTGTGACCTTGTTCTCCTCAGCAGGATGATTCCTCCCCCTATCTGAGTGGTTCTTCCTCCTTGACAGGAGGATTCTCCCGTCAGCATTTATTTTGCTGATGGGATCGTAGCATTTTGCATGATTGCATAACATTTTGCATGACTGCATAGCATTTATCATAAACGCGTAGCATTTCCACCGTGTGGAGCATTGCGCCATTGCCGAAGCATATGCATAATAAACATGATCTAGGTTGTTACCGTTCTTGTTTTGCAGGTGTTCCACCGCAAAATTGATTGCTCAAGATGATTCTTGAATTCTCCCCAGCGAAGTCTTCGGCTCAAGATGATTCTTGAATTCCCCAGCAAGATCGTTTGCTTAAGATGATTCTTAAAATCCCCAGTGCAGTCGCCAGAGTGGTTGCTCAAGTTGATGCTTAGAGTCCCCGGCAGAGTGTTTGCTCAGGATGATTCCTAAATCTCCAGCATAGTTATCGGTTCAGGATGATTCTTGAAATCCCCGCGGAGTTATTCGTCCAAGATGATTCTTGAAGTCCTCAGCAGAGTTGATTCATCCAAAATGATTCCTGGATCCCCGAAGCAGAGTTACTTGATAGTTCTCCAGAATCCCCAGTGTAACACCCATTTTAATTATTTAGTCATTTTATTATTATTTTAAATATTATATGTTGATGTGCCCTTTGGTAGGGTGTATTTGATGATGTTTGGTGGGTGTCCCTGAGATGGGAGGATCATTGGTGGTAATTTGGTGAGTTTATAATAATATAAGAAATAATAGTAATATTGGTGGTGGTATTATTATTATTATTATTATTATTATTATTATTATTATTATTATTATTATTATTATTATTATTATTATTATTATTATATTTATGATTATTATTAATATTTGTAGTAATATTATTAATATGGAGAATATAATATTATTATTAATATAGTTATTATATTATTATGATTTTTGGTGTGAATATGATAATATAATGAATAATAGTAATATTGGTGGGGGTATTATTATTATTATTATATATTATTATATTTATTAGTATTATTAATATTATTATTATTTTGGTGAGATAATAATATTATTACTATTATTATTATTATTATTATTATTTTGGTGAGATAATAATAATATTATTATTATTATTATTAATAGTATTATTATGATTAATATTATTAATATTAGTAATATTATATTAGTATTATTAATATTAAGATTATTATTATTAATATTATTTTATTATTAGTATTAATATAATTGTTATTATTATCATTAGTATTATTATTATTATTATAATTATAATTATTGTTGGGTGTATTACTATTATTATTATTATGTTGAATATTACTATAATATTACAATAGTATTATATTATTATTATTATTATTATTATTATTATTATTATTATTATTATTATTATTATTATTATTATTATAATGATTATTATAATAATTATTATTAGAATTATTATTGGGAATATTAGTGGTTGGAATAAGTAAAATAAGAAGTGGAAGGATTATGGGGAAGTTAGAATGAAAATATGAAAAGGCACGATAGAAACCGTGAGAAGGGAAATTGGGAGAATAGAGAAGAGCGAAGAACAAAGAGAAAGGGAAAAGGCTAGGGATGAAGAATCTTGGAGGAATTTATCACCGATCAGAATAATTATCCAGGTAAGGGGGGAGAAACTTGATTGGGATGATATATATACATGTATAGGGTAGAGGGGATTCCTTAACCCCGTAGGAAAATGTCGATCTATGAAGTTTTATATTGGCATGCTTGTTATTGTTGTTGCTAATGATAAATTGATGCTTGATATTGATGAATTGTTGATTGGTATGGGTGAATTTGGTATATATATATTATGGTGATATTAGTGAGATTGTATGTTGTTACTGCAGTGTTGATAGTAACTATGAATAGAGTTTTGGTGAGATTTTGTGTTGTTATTGTAGCGTTGGTAATGACCATGATTTATAAATTTGGGAAAATTATGTGTTGTTCCCTGTGATGTTGTTAGTGACTCTGGTCAGGACCTTGGTGAGATTCAGAGTAACTCTGAAGTGTAGGTAATGTACCGTAATGTTGGTTCTAGAGTATGAAGTATATGATAATTGGTAAGTATAATGGTGTGTTTGTGTTTGATGATAACTAGTAATTGATAGCGATGGAGTATAGGTCAATGTTGATGAATTGTTGTTTTTGGTTAATTTGGCGTATAGGCTGGTTTAAGGTTTTTAGGGAGATTCCGTGTGACCTTTTAAGGCATCGGTAGAATGTTTAAGCGATGACTTTGGGAATAAGATTTAGGAACCGATTTAGTTACGGTAATGTACAAGGTTGGTACTAGAGTAGGCTGAGAATTTGAGTTGAGATGATAAGTTTGATTTGGCCTAGAATAGTACTGCAAAACTGTGGGGAAGATGGTGAATCGCAGCATTCGCTGGGCTTCGCCTGGCGAGTGTTGGCGAAGCTTCGCCTAGCGAATGCCAGCGAGCGTAGCAGAACCAGAATGTGACTTTCGTGATGTTTGGCCTTGAGCATTGGTCTGGGGTGATCTTTCTAGCCTTGATGCATTGTAAGGATGATGAGTGTTGGATCTAACCTGTGTACTGGGTGATAGTACTCATTTCCCTTAATATTGTTGGTGGACAATTAGTTAACGTATATGTATGTAGTGATCAGTAGGATCGTGTGTTCCCGGATGTTGGGATGTGGTTATATATGGTGTTACAGTATGAATTTGTTTACTATCTGATTGAGTTATATGGTGTTGGTGTAATATATCTACACATATATGCATTGATGTATGATGATATGATCAGGAGGATCGTGTGCACTTAGTGTGCCTAAATATGATAGTTATGCATTGGTGTGTGCATATCATGGTGTTTTGGTGGGATGAATCATGTCTCAGGAGGAGCGTAAGTGATTCATCCGTACTCCTTTGTGGAGAATGGTGGGGGATAGATCATGTCTCAGGAGGAGCGTAAGTGATCTATCCAGGTTCGATTGAATGAACCAATGAGTCGGTACCGCATGCATGGTGTTGAGTTGCATATTTGCATTATAATATGTTATATTGTAATTTGAACAGTAGGTTCGTTATATGGAGTTGTTGGGGTGAATATTGGTGTGTTGGTGTGTTTTACTACCTTGTTTACATGTATTACATTACCAATATATTTTTGATCATGTTTTCTCACCCCTTGGTTGTTGTTGTGTCTGTGCTTCTCCGGAAGTACAGATAATCCAGGTACTTAGATAGCTTGGATGGTGGTGTGCCAGTCGAGTCTAGGATGCTCTGATACGTAACACGGGATATGGGTGTTTTAATTGTTTTATGTCAAACTTGTTGTAATCCTGTGACGTATCACTTTTTTTGTGAATTATAATAATAAAGATTTTATGAAATTTGGCGGATGGTCGAGAATGTTGGAATAATGTTTTCCGCTGTATTATTTTTGAGAATAATTAATAAAGTATTTTTATAAAAATTTGGTGATGTGATATCCCACTATTTTGGTGAAAACTCTGATGTTTATTTATAATGTTTATATTTTATTTAATTTGGTCTGGGGTGTTACACCCAGCGGAGATGCGTCATCCCCAGCAGGTTTCTGAACAGCGAAGTTGAAACATCCCCTGAAGACTTGATGATTGAAGTCCGACCGTGTTAACGAAGCAGTTCTCTCAGCTGATGCGGAGTGCCTGATGGCAGAAGTTTGGATATCCCGAACTGGCTCATGATTGACCGAGAATTCTATTCCCGACTTACTGATGGAGTCCGGCTGATGCCCGAAAGTTTTCTTTGAATGCCCGATGGCATGATTAACTTGATTGTTGACCTGATGAGGCCCGAGGAATCCTGCCTCCTGACGGTATGGTCGACCGTGTATCACCGGTTACCGTGTGACCAATTCCCCAGCTAGTTGTCGTGCAGCTAATGTTTCAGTTTTCGAAGATTTGTTCCCATCAGAGTACCGTGTACTTGCGTAGTTGGCAAATTTTCGAGTTTGTTGGTATTCAACCGTCTCGTACCTTGATTGGTTGAGAGTCGTTCGCTTCTCACCTAGTCAGGTTCAAGCCGTTTGAATAGGGGCAGCTGTTGCACCCCAAAATTTGACCAACATTTCTTTACCTAGCTTGTGGTCCATCTCATTCACATCAGCATTATCATTTGTATCTCATTGATATGTATGCAGGAGATCAAGAGGTATGAGTACCAATCAAGGGCTACGGAAGAGTTTTAAGCTAGCCAAGAAGGTCATTCAAGTGTTCAAGGGTTGATATCTTTGTCAGAGAAGTTAAGAGATCCTCAGAGATAGTGGTTGAAGCCAAGGTTGTGTGCCTTCTAACTTAAGAGTTGGGGGAGCTCCTCAGATGATTCTGAAGCTATGAGGATGGACTTGAAGCTTTGAGAGAGCTTATTAGATGTCTTGAAAGCCATCATGAAGCCTAGAGAGGTCATTGTGAAAGATTAAGAAACCCCAACCATGAGTGGTGCAGTTAGGGTTTGACTGGGTCAACCCTAGGTCAACTGATGATTTGGAGGAGGTTGAGACCTAATCCAAGAGCCATGTGATCATGGATTGATGCATTGAGATGCTATAAGGATGATTCCAAGGTCAACTCATCATGATTGAAGAGTTTGAGAAGTTTCAAGCTAGGGTTTCTAAGGCTTGACAGTGTAAAATCCCCTAGTTTGACCCCTATCTTCAAGGCAGTTTAGCTCAAGATGTGATTGTCATATCATCTTACCCCCAACATGAATGTTGTAGAGCTTGTTATTAGCTTTAATTTGAGTACTAGAAGTACTTGATAGGATTTGTAGAGCTCAAGTTATGACTTTGACAAGTTACAGGTCATCTGAGGTATGTGAATCTGGGGCCTTGGAAGTCACCCAACTTGCATCCAACTTTTGCCCAAGAAGGATGATTCCTATGAACTCTTGGTCAACAGGAATGTTGTTCCTTATCTTCTTAGCTTTCTAGAGGGTACTATAAGTCCTTGATAGGATTTGTAGAACTCAAGTTATGGCTTTGACAAGTCAAGGGCATTTTGGTCATTTGGAGATTATAGGTCATTTCAAGCATAAGGCCATAACTCCTATTTCCAAGCTTCAAATGGAAAAATCTTCAACATCAAACTTGCTTAAAATGATGTTTTAAGGCTATAAATGAGGTCATGAGATGTTGAAAAGGCTTGTAGCTCAAAATGGTAAAAATGACCTAAAATGGAGGCATAAGTTAAATAAGTCAAAGTTGGAAATTGAAATTTCCAAGTTACACATCCAAACCATGGCATGTAATAGGTCATTTTGACTCTAAAAAACATTTTAGAAACAATGGTTCAGCCACATTTTTTATTTGAGGCCTAAATCATGGACTTGCTTTGGAAAATGGTTGCTTGTATCTTAAGGTACATATGCAAAACACAAGGAAAACCAATACACAAGCTAGCAAAGTATCCTAACATGTCATGTATCTCATCTAAGGAGATTTTCAAGTCAGAACAAGCTGCTGCAAGAGGTATAGCCCAAGTTGGTACATGAGATGTGTAATACCCCAAATTTTACCCTTACATTTAGTCAGTCATGGCGCATGGCATTTCATTTTTGCATCCAATCATTGAGTGCGTTTTGTTTTGCAGGAATTAACCCTAGGGGCGTTTTGGTCATTTTAAAGTAGAATTCGTAATTTTGGGATAGATGAGGCATTATTCCTGAGTCATTTATTTACATGGGTTGATTATGTCAAGGTGTCAGCACGTTTTGACCGGTATTGAGAAACCCTTGTCAGAAGTATTTGGATTCGGGGCCGTTTCGGTGTTTTGTTTTGAATAATAGGAGCTTGGGGGCTGAAAAGAAAGTGGATAGTGTTAATGCTGTTCAGAGAAGTTATGTGATCAACGGGATTGTAGTTAATCATGTCGCGAAATTACTAGTTATAAAATTGATCGAGGCAAATATTTTTGAGACTTTTATCCATAAGTATTCATAAGTTACAACTCAAAGGTGGATTTAAATAATTTGTGAATTATTATTCATGGATATTTAAATTTATAATTGAGAAAATAAACATGAGTATTTGTTGGATTTTATTTCATGAATATTAAAGTACAGTAGAATTGAAAGAACACTTTCAAATTCTATTCAAGATGATTACAGGAGGATGGCATCTACAACAAGTATCTACTCTAAAAAGGTCCTAAGTCCTAAAGATCCTATTGTGTCTTCATGATGTTCATCCACTGGACATTACTTCATGCTTCTCCGATTAACCTGCACAATCAAAAAAGAACAAACAGAAGCAAGAAAGGGTTAGAAGTTATTTTTGAAACTCTCAGAACATCGTCATCATCGAGTGCCGGGAGTGGCACAACCGAAGCTGCGTCCTACCCCTGTTACCGATCCGCGCCATTGGTGTCAGATCAGGTGATCCCTGTTCTTATCATACGGGACAACCGAGAGAGATAAAGGAAGCTTTTTCGAGCCGGAATGATTTGCGCCGATAGGGATTCAAAAAGGGACCATCAAGTAAATATAGCAGCCTATCAAGTAAATATGTGGCTTTTCTCGAAACGGTTTCACAGCCAAAATACAAACTGAAAGTGCACAACAGAAACAATCAGAGGCAACCATCATGTAGGCTCAGTTTAGCAACATCACAACCCCAATCATCAAACTGTTTGTAAATCCGAATACTCCAGCCCTGAAACGATGGAAATGAGTAGATATTAGTTCAAAGGGACTGAGATTATGCGCCGAAAAAGAACCACGCCAACAACACCAAACTGAATGTCACTGAAATCAAATTGTACCAAATAAAGTTCATAAGTTTCATAATTAAAATCAAGTTCAGTTCAGAAGAAGCAGAAGTTGGTTAAGCATAAAAGTGAATATCAAAAGAAGAATCTAAGCATCAATTCCTGCACCTGTCAAGACAAAAAAAGGGGAATCAGTCGGTAATTCGAACGCAAGTGCGAACGTGAGCCAATGTAAATCACGAGGCAGGGGAGAGGATAGAGAAGCTTCATCCCTCAGTTTAACCATCATTGGGCGTAAGAAATCGAGTGGCTGAGAGAGCCACGGCCGAAGCCGTCGCCAACTCCCCACCGAACATCGAATTATAGCATACGGTAATTTCGTGCAAACTGTCAGCCCACAATAGCAGTTCAGACCCTAAGGTCATCATCACCGCGCAACCTTCCCGGCGGCATGGATCAGTTCAAAGTACCCATTCTGAAATAAGAAGAAGAAAAGTAAGTGTGTTCCAATTGGTTTTCCAAACTGATACAAGGGTAAAACAGCACGGCCAATTCGGACTCAGACCCGGATGCCGGCAGGTCTGAATCTCTTTGTTTTCGAAGATTTCCAACACCTGAAATTCACCACAACAGCATCAGTACAAAGTCATAACAGGATTTAAGACCAAAGCTGTTCAGCTGCACAAAGCTTGAGCAGACAACTCAATCCATAAACATGAAACAGCTCATGTGCATAAAGAAGAAGAGACAAGATCGGGAGATCAAACCCATATCAGAACCATATCAGTTCACAAGCCCAGAAACCATGACTCTGAACCAAATTCAAACAAGCAAAGAACACAGCAGAGATTATCAAAAGCAACTGTCGAAACATGGTTAAAGGCAACCGCGGTATCATCGATTCCCTCATCAGGCTCAGACAGAGCGTCATCATCGCCGTATACCCCTTCTCGGCAGTTTGGATTCAACCAAAGCATCCATACCAAATCTGAAAGAAGAAAAAGAATGTTAGTGAACTCGCATCAGGCAGGAATTTTGAAGTAAGACGTGACTCAAAACAAATATCAGACAAATCACAAGGGTCCGCATCCGATAAAAATCAAATCCAATCAAGTGAACCCAAAAAGGAAAGTCAGCAAGCAAATCGCAAAAGCCCGCGTTTGAGAATCCATCAGGGATCAAATCTACATCTGCAAATATCAAAAGAAAATCCAATCAAATCAGCAATAATACGAATCGCATCCAAAAGAGGAATGATCCCAAGTCAAATCCAGAATATTATTCAGTATCAGAAAAAACGTAAATCCAATATCCAATTAGGCCCAGAAAATCGAAGATCAGAAGAGTATAAGAGAGAACAACATCACCATGTTGAAACCCTAACGGGCAAACGGCGAAAACCCTTGAGGGAGAGAGGCCAAATCGCGAACCCTAGCGGGAGAAAGTGGAAAGCAGCCGCGAGATCGAAAGGAAGAAACCCAAGAGCGAACAAACCCAACGAAAGAGGTCCGCCGGCGCCGCCATTCGACGACGGGCAAACAACCCTGAGGCTCAGCTTCTTACATCATCGCCTCGAAGAAATTACCACCATCGCAACTGAGATCGTGAGTGAAAAAATGTGTGTTGTTTGTTATTTAATGTATGGTGTTTGATTTCAGGGATTCCATCATCGAAAACGAAGGGAAAGAACATGAGAGACGAAGCAAGCGAGCGACGAGAAGAAGCACAACGGCGCCGCGAAGAGAAATAGGGTTTTTGAAACCCTAAATTTTCTTTTTTACATTTTACACCAACCGGGTTGGGTCCGGGAGTGATGACCGGCCCAACCCCTTTTATTTTCCTTTTTTATTTTTTATAATTAGTTTAGTTTTAATTTTCCTAAAACTTTTTTTAACTAAATATCAAATTTGTTTTTTTTTAAAATAAATAAAAATAAAAAACCTTTTTTTATATAATAAATAAAAAACCTTTTTTTAAATAAATAACTTAAAATCTTTTTTAAAAAAAAATATATAAATTAAAACTTTTTCTTAATACAAGTGGAAATTTTTTTTTAGATTAAAATTAAAGTATCTTTTTAAAACTAACATCACTCTTTCTTTTTATAAATTCAATTAAAATCTTTTTTTCAAAACAACAAAAATCTCCAATATTGCACTTTTGTTTCATGACTCGTCCAATTACCGTCTGACTTTGCCTACTAACGGGTGTTCATCTTTTGCAGCTCATGTTTACTACTATTGCGTTGTGTTTTTAAGTTTCATTATTATTGTAACTGCTTCTCATCTGTAACTCTGCGAATCCTAACAATCGCGCTTTAGTTTCTGTCTTTAAGTTTCTGCTTGTATGGCTTACTATCTGCATTTTATTTCCGCTTGCATGATTTAAATCTTACACATTCATCAATACTCCTGTCACATTACACACATCCGAAGGGTAGGCCTAGCCGTTTGACCGCCGTGTCAATAGTCCTCAACTTCAACCCTTGCAACTCTTATAAACCCTAATTTTCACAGATGCCTCGCCGCAGGCAAAATTACCATTTTACCCCTAGCATTAGGTCAAAGAGCCGCCATGCTCATTTTAGGGTTTCCCGCCGCGGAATCCCTAACCTAATTTAACCCTAATTATAACTTAACAATTCAACATAGAAATTTGGAGTTCCTACACTCCGCGTAAGCGTGTCCTTAAGACATGTTTATTCCCCTTGAGACCTTGACCACTGTCAAGAAATCTCTAACCTCCCTTTTGAGGGGAACTACAATTACTCTGATTCCACTCCCGTAAGGATACGTAGGCACAAGATGCGATGTCTTGCCGAGTAAACTTAGAATTAACCCCCTAGGTCTCTTTTCTCACTTCCAATCCTTTGTATATACCTTAAGCAAATAAATAAAGCAAATAGTAAACATCTGAACAAAAGGTTCCTGTAGAGTACTACAGAAGTTTAGGGTGCTAATACCTTCCCTAAATTTAACCAACCCCCGAACCCTAGATCTTTCCCTGCATTGTGTTTACGATGCAAAATAGGTTTTCCCTCTTTTGACCTTTTCCTTCGGATAAATCAAAGAGCGGTTGTGAATTGAATTGCGATTCAAACTAATTAATAGTTTGTGATCCTATTTCCACCGCAACAGAAAAATGGCGACTTCATTGGGGAATTCTAAACTTTTGAGGGTTATCCCTAACTTGTTCATATTTATTACTATCTGTTTTACTATTCATTTGCATGTATATATTGTGCTCTGATTTGGGATGGTTCCTTGTGTTGTGAGATAAGTCCTACGCCCGGACTAGTGACATTATTATAGGATGGGGATATATTCGATGAGGCTTATAGGGAGTGAATCCCGACCAAGCTGATTCGAGAATCACCGCTCAGTTGAGACCTTTTCGAAAATGGTTCGGTTGAACGAGTAGTCATGAAAACTTTTTCCATGGTCGATTAGAGTCTGTGATATTGAGGACCGTAGTACCTTAACACCACCTTGGCCTTATTTAGGACGTAGTGCGAGAACTGTGTGGGAGTAGTCCTACAATGGTTGCTACGCGGTACTACACTCAAAAGAGGTTCTCTTGAGAATATTATTAACCCCCGAGTCAGTCGGAAGGTTGATAATATCCGAAAGATGGGCTGACGACTTTGGGCACTTTTTAGAACCTTGTTCTACAGGTACAACTAACCTATAGTACATTCCTTTTGGGGATGGGTAGATCTTAACTCCGCTCACGTACCTTTAACCTAGGACTTTGTGTGTTTTCATGCATTGCATCCATAAAGCATCATATTACATTAAGACTTCATGGAATTCAAATTCTATTTATGAATATTGCAGGATACCATGGATTACCATAGAAGGCATACTTTGAAATTTACGTTTAAGGGTTTTAATTTGGAAGTCCTAGAGAAGCTAAGAGATTTGGTTCAAGATCAAGAAAAGTTACAAAATAGATATGGAAGGCTATTGTCTTTGTTGAAGGTTCAAGTAAACGAAGGGCTTCTTGCGACTTTGCTACAGTTTTATGATCCAGATTATCACTGCTTCACCTTTCCAGATTATCAGCTCTTACCTACCTTAGAAGAGTACTCTCAATTGGAGGGATTACCTATCTTGGATAAGTCTCCATTCCCTTTCTTGGAGGAAGACCCTAAAGAACGAGATATTGCTAAAGCCATCTGTCTAAGGATATCCGATGTCAAAAACAATATGATCACCAAAGGGGGGACCTCCGGTTTTCTCAGGGACTTCCTAATTAAGAAAGCCCAATTTTATGCCGATCATAAAGACATGTTTGCCTTTGAGACAATATTTGCCTTGCTTATTTATGGGTTGCTGCTTTTTCCTAGTTTCGAGGGGTTTGTGGACCTTAATGCAATCAAGACCTTCATGAGGAGAAATCCAGTTCCAACGCTATTGGGTAATACTTATCATTCAGTACATCTTCGAAACTTGCATGGTGGAGGAATGATTACATGTTGTGTGCCATTACTATACAAGTGGTTTATTTCTCACTTACCCAAGTCCGGCCCGTTCTGGAGACCTAATCAAGAACGTTGGTCGCAAAAAGTTATGGCTTTAACTCACTCTGATATCGATTGGTATAATCGCATATACGATGGGATATCGATCATTAATAGTTGTGGAAAACTCAACAATGTGCCTTTGCTCAGTTTCAATGGAGGAATTAGCTACAATCCAGTCTTAGCTCGCCGACAGTTGGGATACCCCTTGAAGGAACTGCCTAAAGGTATTCATGTGGAGAAAATCTTTTTCAAAGACGACAAAAAGCTTCAAGATCAGATTCTATCCTCTTGGAATCATCTGCATAGGAAGGACAAAGAAAGTTTGGGAAGACCTAATTGTGTGTCCATGGAACCATACCTTCAATGGGTCCGAGGAAGAGCTATTGAGTTGAAGATGCCCTACTCTCGCCAAGATCCTTTACCTCAAAGAGAAGAACCTGTCCAGTATTTCATGACTGAGGCTGAGACCTTGAAGATCGCTTTGAAGAGATCACAACTCGAAACAGAAGCATGGAAGAACAAATACCATGTGATGGCCAGCGAGTACGAAGAACTTCAAAAGCAGATTCAGTCGAAGAATGATGAGATACAATCCTACAAGAAGAGAAGGCTCTACGAATATTTATTTTCCTCCGGATCTCCGTCTGCTCACTGAAGTTGTGGAAGATGCTTCTCTAGGATTTTCTAGGCTTTTATTTAGCTATTTTGGTTGCAAGAATGTTATTTGTAATTTTCCTTCGATGAATTAAAAGTTCCCTTGGTATTCCTCCATATTCGTAAATATTTGAATTCCATGAAATCTTCATTTTCATTTTAGCATCATACTTTTGCATTGCATGTGTCTCCCGATTTCTCATACTCGGTTTTCTCACCCTCCAGTTTTGTCACCTTGAGTTCTCTGCATCAATACGACCCTTCAAAAGGATGGAAGATCAAAATCAAGAGATCAATCGTGTCAGCCATGAACTCGAAGATCTTCGAGGAAGTGTAGGGCAGATTTTGGAGATGTTACGAGCTCTTAGTGTGAAGGTGGATGCTCAGTCTACTGTTGTTTCTGGGACTACTAATACCGTTATGGAACCTCAACCAGCTGTTACTGTCGAGAATGTACCTCCTCACGGTCTTCAATCCGATTTGGTGCCTCCTAGTGCTCAACCAGCTCGACGAGCTACCACTCCAAAGTGCAAAACTCCTAACTCCGACCATGGTAAAGGACCTGCACGTTTGAGGAACCGCAAAATGGCTACTCCTCAACCTTGGCAACATCAGCCTGATTATGTTCAAGGTTATCCGCTCTCATATGTTCAACAACCCTATGTAGCTACTGTTGCACCTCCTTTCAATCAGCAGTTTCCTACATACCAGCCTGTGCAGTCAGCTCCGGTATATCAAGCACCGGTTTATCAACAGCCTTCCGGTTATTCACCCATGCAAGTTCCTGTCAACAGTCAACGAGTGCTCAACGCTCCTGTTCTCCAACAATCACAGAATCAGGTTCCTTATCCCCGTAAGAGGCAGTACAAGCCTTGTCCTCCAATTCCGATGACTTTCACTGAGTTATACCCCCATTTGGTACAACAAGGTCTGATTACCACCCGTGCTTTGGGTCCTCCGCCTAATCCGTTACCTGCAGGTTACAACGCTGCCGCTCATTGTTTATTTCATGAGGTTGCGCCCGGCCATGATCTAGAGAATTGCTACGCTCTTAAGAACTTTGTCAGAGATTTGCTAGAAACGAAGAAGTTGTCTTTTAGTGATGCTCAGCCGAAGATCGAGACTCCTCTCGGGGTGCCCTGCTTGTCAAGCTTAAATTCTGCAAAGCATGTTACTCCTGTGGCAAATTAGCTGAATCCAGTAATTATTCAAAGGCCTAGCTCGCTTCATTTCAGTAACCCTTAAGATGATATGACCGGGATCAACAAAGAATCTGGGAAAGTCATTTTGAAGCAACGACTGAAAACTGTTGAAGATGTGACCAGCGTAACTGGGGCAAGCCATGACGACTCGCAGTGACCATAAACCAGACGTCCCTTCCATTGAGGCTCCGCCAAAGGAAACTGTTGCTCTTGAATTTCATAAACCATTTAGAAGGATTTTTCCGACAGTTCATTTGTTTATTTATATGTATTTCTCTTTGATCAAGCATATTTAGCATGTACGAACTTGTTTATCTTTGATTAATTAATGCACGCATATGTTTGTCTTGAATAAATCCATTCGTTTCACTCATTCAAAATATATTTTTCATAAATCATAATGCCAACTTTACCCGATCTCTTGTTCTGATAGAGAATTGGGGGGAGGATGACGAATCCAAAACGTCAGATTTCTTGTCGTATGCTTCGATTGAAACCCGCTGATGACGTAAGGCATTGTTTCAAATCCCAAACACTGGAGATATAAGGATGTTAATCCCTCGTTAACCTCTTTGAGCCCTGAAGCAGGAGTTTTTCTTTCTTTTAAGAACCCTCATCTTAACCTGGGGCAGGGTAGGTTTCAGTTAAACCGGTCGAGCGCTTAGATCCTAAAAAGGAAGAGCAAACCTTCGAGAATTTATTCTTAGCATCTTAAGAAGTCCAACACGACTACTATCCCTCGGTTACCTAAGGAGTGGGGCAGTCACGAGCCTGTCAAAAGATTTACACGACTTGTGCATAAAAGAATATTCAAAAATAAGAGCCCGCTAAGTCAAAACCTATGAAGGAGACTTAGGCAAAACTGGGGCATCCCGCTGGACTCCAAAGTCAGATCAAAAGACATTGTCCAGGCAAAAGTTAGGGAATAAAAGCAAAGAGGGTACCATAAATAATCCCTAGTAAAGAACAAAATCGTGTGACCAATTGCCATTAGAAATAGGTGAGTGACTGCCAGGTCCAAAGCCTTGATGAGTTCTCAACCATAGCAAATCCGTTTGAGGTCTGAGTGCTCTCATCCGATTAACTGAATTAGGATTGGAGAACATCACGAAGAATGGGAGGGTACAAATATAACTTTGAGCCTATATCCTTTGCTTCTCAAACCGTGAACCAACCCATGATACAACCTTTAAAAGACCTAATTGAAGTAGGACTTCGGTTGAAAGCATACTCGACAAGATCACGTTTCCTGACTCCTACGAGCTATGCTCAGAAAAAAATTCATGTTGGCATTATAATTAAAACTTATATCCTGACTAGTGATTTCAGTCAGAAGTTATTGCGATATCTTTTTCAAAACAAAAATTCAAGACAAATATATGTGTACATTGACAAGCTCAAGATAGGCATTTCAGGCATGACTACTTTGCTTGATATCTTAGAGATTTACATATGGACATAACCCGTGGAACTTGAAGATCCTGCTAAACAGGGGCAGGCAGTTTCCCAGTTCGCTTACCAACGCGAGTCTGACACTCTTAAGGAGCTATTTCTCAAAGATTTCGTCGTAACACGATTAACTTGTGCCAGTTACGTCGAGACCTGACAAATCTCTCAAAGAGTTTGAAAACAGTGGGGCAACCAGACTCCGTGTTTTCTATAAAATCCTCTTGAGATGACCATACCTCACAACGCAAATATCCTGGGGCACCATGTTTTTAAAAAAAAAAGGGGAAACAAATGGCGACTACTATAAGGTCCTTCAAGATCAAAACCATGTGGTTTCACAACTTTTCTTCCTGCACCCGATGGATTTTACTCACGGCGGTCTTCATTCCCCAGTAAATCTCAGTGTTGCAACAGGCTCCCAAACTATTGCCTCATCACAGTCCCCAGCGAGACTATAAGCTGACAACTTTTTCTTGGGTAACTCGAAAGTGTCCCTCAGATTTTCTTCTCCCCATGTGAAGACATGATACTATGCACCCAAGCAGATTGCCTTCTCCCCAGAGAATTCAGAACTTTAAAACCAGATTTGGTTCTACCATTGATCCTTCTCACCCATGATTGACGTATTGGTTGCAGAGAACGCAGGGTATCTCCGTTGAGATGTTTATTTCATCTCGCATCCCATCTCTAGTTTGTTTCGTCAGCATACGCAGGGGCATAAGCATCACATGCCTATTTCATATATTCATTTCACATACTCATTACATACTCATTTCATAACATCTTGCATATTTAACTACATACATAGACATTAACATACATTCACATTAACACATGCGTTAGCATTCACAGGTTCATTGTGTCTCATCATCATTGGTTGTTACCGCCGAGTAACTGGGTTGGTCCATTCTCTCCAAATAGCTTGTCAGCCCTAAGCATAAAATACATGTGTGTTTCCAGTTTCCCCACAGAGCTCGATCTTCGTGGATGACGGTTACTTCAGCTATCTTTCCTCGCCAGGATAAGATATTTACCCTTCGAGTTCATTCCCTCGATGGAGTCTTGATCACCAGTCTTTCTTTCTAGCTCGATCCTAGATTGAATCTCGGTCTTGTCGGTCAGACGTGCATTTATTTTGCACCGTCTAAAGATTTTCACCATACCTTGACGGATATGCGACTGTTCTCGCCTGATAAGCTTATCACTGTACCCGGACGTGCATTTATTTTGCACTATATTTCAAGAAAACCTATCACAATCCTTTACAGATTCGCGCCAGTTCACGCCTGGAAAATCTATTAGTACAACACTTTACAATCCTACATGTTACAACATCGGTATGCGACATTTCTCGCCTGAGAAGCCTATCGATATAACAATCCTACATGTTACAACATCGGTATGCGACATTTCTCGCCTGAGAAGCCTATCGATATAACAATCCTACATCTTACAGCATCGGTATGCGACATTTCTCGCCTGAGAAGCCTATCGATATAACAACCTTACACAACAAGATCAGCACCTGTTCTCACCTGAGAAGCTTATCATCGATCAGCGACATTTCTCGCCTGAGAAGCTTATCATCGATCAGCACCTGTTCTCACTTGAGAAGCTTATCATCGATCAGCGACATTTCTCGCCTGAGAAGCTTATCATCGATCAGCACCTGTTCTCACCTGAGAAGCTTATCATCGATCAACACCAGTTCTCGGCCGAGAAGCTTATCATTATTTGTTATCACCTCTACAAGCAGTTCTTACATGAGAAGTTTATTATTGCCACTCTTGCAAATAAGCGACATTTCTCGCCTGAGAAGCTGATCCTATCTTCGTTATGACTCGCAGCAAATGGCCATCTCTATTGAGCAGTTGGGCTTCCATTTTCCTTGTCATCTTGAAGTATAGGGAGGTTTGAACCGAATCGTATTCAGGAGAGTACAGATCTTGAAGTATGAAGAAGTTCATTTACCCTTTAGTAAAAGAAGGAGCGGAATCATATTCGGGAGAGCACAGATCTTGAAGTATGAAGAAGTTCATTTACCCTTTAGTAAAAGAAGGAGCAGAATCATATTCAGGAGAGCACAGATCTTGAAGTATGAAGAAGTTCATTTACCCTTTAGTAAAAGAAGGAGCAGAATCATATTCAGGAGAGCACAGATCTTGAAGTATGAAGAAGTTCATTTACCCTTTAGTAAAAGAAGGAGCAGAATCATATTCAGGAGAGCACAAATCTTGAAGTATGAAGAAGTTCATTTACCCTTTAGTAAAAGAAGGAGCGGAATCATATTCAGGAGAGCACAGATCTTGAAGTATGAAGAAGTTCATTTACCCTTTAGTAAAAGAAGAATCAGAATCGTATTCCAGGCGCCGACCTTAAATATGAGAAGATTTATATATCAGATAAGCAGCAGCCTCTTTATTTGAGTGCTTATCCATTTTGGCATGTAAGTCCCTTCCAACGATAAGTGACAGTTCTCCCTCGAGAAGCTTATCAGGGCATTTCCTATCAAAGTCCATTTATTTGGCATACAGCCGGTCTTTACCCTGTATATTTGATACGGATTCCCGAAAAGTCCGTCCGATCCCATCACGAAGGATAGTTTATAGAAGCTTGGATGTTATTCTTTGCTCAATGCTCCAGCATTCTATAATTGATCTTGCAATCGTGTAGATCCAGTCTTATTGTTAGACATTCCCAAGTGAAGGCCATCTCATAGGCGCCATCACTATTAAGGATTTTGTTCTAACCACTCAAAGCCCATTTATTTTGGCGTACATCCGGTTTTTACCCTTGTATATTTGCTACGGATTCCTGAAAAGTCCGTTTGATCCTGTCACGAGAGATAGTTTACAGAAGCTTGGATGTTATTCTTTGCTCAATGCTCCAGCATTCTGTGATCGATCTTGCAGTCGTACATGATCCAGTTTTACTTTTAGATTCCCCAGTGGAGGCCGTCTCATAGGTGCCATCTCCATTTGAGAATCTCGTTCCAGTTCTAAAAATGACAATTGGTTGTGTTCTCACCAGTTGGCCATCATTTTTAGAATTCCCCGGTGTTGTACTGTGTCCCAGCGCGTGGTTTTCCCCAGTGTGTTCTTCTCGTAGCGTCTGTCCCTGTGTCGTCGTATTCGTCAGCATTTTCGCAATTCACCATTTCAGCATACACATCATATCATATTCATAGCATCGTCTGCCTTAGTCTGTTCTCGTTTGGTCTCTAGGATTGCATATCACCGCGTATAAGGGCAAAATTTTCGGCTATCTATATTTAAATCCCTCCACCATGATTCCTCGAGTCTCCGCCACTTAAATCATCTGGTGCAGCTATTTAAATAGGGGCAACTGTAATACCCCAAATTTTACCCTTACATTTAGTCAGTCATGGCGCATGGCATTTCATTTTTGCATCCAATCATTGAGTGCGTTTTGTTTTGCAGGAATTACCCCTAGGGGCGTTTTGGTTATTTTAAAGCAGAATTCGTAATTTTGGGACAGATGAGGCATTATTCCTGAGTCATTTATTTACATGGGTTGATTATGTCAAGGTGTCGGCACGTTTTGACCGGTATTGAGAAACCCTTGTCAGAAGTATTTGGATTCGGGGCCGTTTCGGTGTTTTGTTTTGAATAATAGGAGCTTGGGGGCTAAAAAGAAAGTGGATAGTGTTAATGCTGTTCAGAGAAGTTATGTGATCAACGGGATTGTAGTTAATCATGTCGCGGAATTACTAGTTATAAAATTGATCGAGGCAAATATTTTTGAGACTTTTATCCATAAGTATTCATAAGTTACAACTCAAAGGTGGATTTAAATAATTTGTGAATTATTATTCATGGATATTTAAATTTATAATTGAGAAAATAAACATGAGTATTTGTTGGATTTTATTTCATGAATATTAAAGTACAGTAGAATTGAAAGAACACTTTCAAATTCTATTCAAGATGATTACAAGAGGATGGCATCTACAATAAGTATCTACTCTAAAAAGGTCCTAAGTCCTAAAGATCCTATTGTGTCTTCATGATGTTCATCCACTGGACATTACTTCATGCTTCTCTGATTAACCTGCACAATCAAAAAAGAACAAACAGAAGCAAGAAAGGGTTAGAAGTTATTTTTGACACTCTCAGAACATCGTCATCATCGAGTGCCGGGAGTGGCACAACCGAAGCTGCGTCCTACCCCCGTTACCGATCCGCGCCATTGGCGTCAGATCAGGTGATCCCTGTTCTTATCATACAGGACAACCGAGAGAGATAAAGGAAGCTTTTTCGAGCCGGAATGATTTGCGCCGATAGGGATTCAAAAAGGGACCATCAAGTAAATATAGCAGCCTATCAAGTAAATATGTGGCTTTTCTCGAAACGGTTTCACAGCCAAAATACAAACTGAAAGTGCAGAACAGAAACAATCAGAGGCAACCATCATGTAGGCTCAGTTTAGCAACATCACAGCCCCAATCATCAAACTGTTTGTAAATCCGAATACTCCAGCCCTGAAACGATAGAAATGAGCAGATATTAGTTCAAAGGGACTGAGATTATGCGCCGAAAAAGAACCACGCCAACAACACCAAACTGAATGTCACTGAAATCAAATTGTACCAAATAAAGTTCATAAGTTTCATAATTAAAATCAAGTTCAGTTCAGAAGAAGCAGAAGTTGGTTAAGCATAAAAGTGAATATCAAAAGAAGAATCTAAGCATCAATTCCTGCACCTGTCAAGACAAAAAAAGGGGAATCAGTCGGTAATTCGAACGCAAGTGCGAACGTGAGCCAATGTAAATCACGAGGCAGGGGAGAGGATAAAGAAGCTTCAGCCCTCAGTTTAACCATCATTGGGCGTAAGAAATCGAGTGGCTGAGAGAGCCACGGCCGAAGCCGTCGCCAACTCCCCACCGAACATCGAATTATAGCATACGGTAATTTCGTGCAAACTGTCAGCCCACAATAGCAGTTCAGACCCTAAGGTCATCATCACCGCGCAACCTTCCCGGCGGCATGGATCAGTTCAAAGTACCCATTCTGAAATAAGAAGAAGAAAAGTAAGTGTGTTCCAATTGGTTTTCCAAACTGATACAAGGGTAAAACAGCACGGCCAATTCGGACTCAGACCCGGATGCCGGCAGGTTTGAATCTCTTTGTTTTCGAAGATTTCCAACACTTGAAATTCACCACAACAGCATCAGTACAAAGTCATAACAGGATTTAAGACCAAAGCTGTTCAGCTGCACAAAGCTTGAGCAGACAACTCAATCCATAAACATGAAACAGCTCAGGTGCATAAAGAAGAAGAGACAAGATCGGGAGATCAAACCCATATCAGAACCATATAAGTTCACAAGCCCAGAAACCATGACTCTGAACCAAATTCAAACAAGCAAAGAACACAGCAGAGATTATCAAAAGCAACTGTCAAAACATGGTTAAAGGCAACCGCGGTATCATCGATTCCCTCATCAGGCTCAGACAGAGCGTCATCATCGCCGTATACCCCTTCTCGGCAGTTTGCATTCAACCAAAGCATCCATACCAAATCTGAAAGAAGAAAAAGAATGTTAGTGAACTCGCATCAGGCAGGAATTTTGAAGTAAGACGTGACTCAAAACAAATATCAGACAAATCACAAGGGTCCGCATCCGATAAAAATCAAATCCAATCAAGTGAACCCAAAAAGGAAAGTCAGCAAGCAAATCGCAAAAGCCCGCGTTTGAGAATCCATCAGGGATCAAATATACATCTACAAATATCAAAAGAAAATCCAATCAAATCAGCAATAATACGAATCGCATCCAAAAGAGGAATGATCCCAAGTCAAATCCAGAATATTATTCAGTATCAGAAAAAACGTAAATCCAATATCGAATTAGGCCCAGAAAATCGAAGATCAGAAGAGTATAAAAGAGAACAACATCACCATGTTGAAACCCTAACGGGCAAACGGCGAAAACCCTAGAGGGAGAGAGGCCAAATCGCGAACCCTAGCGGGAGAAAGTGGAAAGCGGCCGCGAGATCGAAAGGAAGAAACCCCAGAGCGAACAAACCCAACGAAAGAGGTCCGCCGACGCCGCCATTCGACGACGGGCAAACAACCCTGAGGCTCAGCTTCTCACATCATCGCCTCGAAAAAATTACCACCATCGCAACTGAGATCGTGAGTGAAAAAACGTGTGTTGTTCGTTATTTAATGTATGGTGTTTGATTTCAGGGATTCCATCATCGAAAACGAAGGGAAAGAACATGAGAGACGAAGCAAGCGAGCGACGAGAAGAAGCACAACGGCGCCGCGAAGAGAAATAGGGTTTCTGAAACCCTAAATTTTCTTTTTTACATTTTACACCAACCGGGTTGGGTCCGGGAGTGATGACCGGCCCAACCCCTTTTATTTTCCTTTTTTATTTTTTATAATTAGTTTAGTTTAAATTTTCTTAAAACTTTTTTTAACTAAATATTAAATTTGTTTTTTTTTAAAATAAATAAAAATAAAAAACCTTTTTTTATATAATAAATAAAAAACCTTTTTTTAAATAAATAACTTAAAATCTTTTTTTAAAAAAAATATATAAATTAAAACTTTTTCTTAATACAAGTGGAAATTTTTTTTAGATTAAAATTAAAGTATCTTTTTAAAACTAACATCACTCTTTCTTTTTATAAATTCAATTAAAATCTTTTTTTCAAAACAACAAAAATCTCCAATATTGCACTTTTGTTTCATGACTCGTCCAATTACCGTCTGACTTTGCCTACTAACGGGTGTTCATCTTTTGCAGCTCATGTTTACTACTATTGCGTTGTGTTTTTAAGTTTCATTATTATTGTAACTGCTTCTCATCTGTAACTCCGCGAATCCTAACAATCGCGCTTTAGTTTCTATCTTTAAGTTTCTGCTTGTATGGCTTACTATCTGCATTTTATTTCCGCTTGCATGATTTAAATCTTACACATTCATCAATACTCCTGTCACATTACACACATCCGAAGGGTAGGCCTAGCCGTTTGACCGCCGTGTCAATAGTCCTCAACTTCAACCCTTGCAACTCTTACAAACCCTAATTTTCACAGATGCCTCGCCGCAGGCAAAATTACCATTTTACCCCTAGCATTAGGTCAAAGAGCCGCCGTGCTCATTTTAGGGTTTCCCGCCGCGGAATCCCTAACCTAATTTAACTCTAATTATAACTTAACAATTCAACGTAGAAATTTGGAGTTCCTACACTCCGCGTAAGCGTGTCCTTAAGACATGTTTATTCCCCTTGAGACCTTGACCACTGTCAAGAAATCTCTAACCTCCCTTTTGAGGGGAACTACGATTACTCTGATTCCACTCCCGTAAGGATACGTAGGCACAAGATGCGATGTCTTGCCGAGTAAACTTAGAATTAACCCCCTAGGTCTCTTTTCTCACTTCCAATCCTTTGTATATACCTTAAGCAAATAAATAAAGCAAATAGTAAACATCTGAACAAAAGGTTCCTATAGAGTACTACAGAAGTTTAGGGTGCTAATACCTTCCCTAAATTTAACCAACCCCCGAACCCTAGATCTTTCCCCGCATTGTGTTTACGATGCAAAATAGGTTTTCCCTCTTTTGACCTTTTCCTTCGGATAAATCAAAGAGCGGTTGTGAATTGAATTGCGATTCAAACTAATTAATAGTTTGTGATCCTATTTCCACCGCAACAAGATGGATTGAAGTCAAAAACTCATGGCATGAGAATCTCAAATTCTCATTGGATGATTCCAGAAAGTTCTGGATGGTTTAGAACCATCCTATATATGGATTAGAACTTGCTCAAATGCATGGTTGGTGAGAGATTAGAGAGAAGAGTGAGATAGCCATTTCAATTTCTTCCATTGCAAGTTGAAATCAATTTCTACTTTCCACACCATTTCCATTGATTCTTTCAATCCTAACACCTTCCATTGATCATACTGAATGTGTGCATACCAAATTGAGGGCAAGATCATGAAGAATTGAAGAGATAGCATTTGGATTTTGGGAGCTGCAAGTCACCATCGAATTATGAGATTCAAGCATCCTCCATCAAAACTTTTGCAAACAGTAGCAAGATCTTGGTGTAAGGAGTGATTCTGAAGAGATTGAGAGGTTGAACTGAAGATTTGACCTATCTGGTATTCAAGATTTGACAGGTTTGTAACTTTTCTTCTACACCCTAATTTAAGCATAATTAGTTAGATTTGTTAGGTTAGAATGGTTAGAGACAAGTAGGAGATGGATTCTGGAAAGTTTGAGAGCATTTGGTGAAGTTCAAGATAGTGACACCATTTCTGTTTACCACCATAACTTGTTGAATCTTGAGAGATAATCTTGGTATGATAGCAAGAATTGACCAGTTTAGCATGAGGAAGAGATTGATCACTTTAATTTCAAGAATGGTTATAGTTGAAGTTCGAGCATAGTTTTGATCTTGGATCGGGTTTAGAGATTGAGGATGATTCTTTGAATTCTAAGGTGATGATCATAATCAGCATGGAATTTAGAACAGATTAGGGTTTTGAACCATGGATTTTGGTTGAGAATTGAGGTGATACGATTGTGGTGAAGACTCACTATGAAGCTCTGTTTTCGTGGCTTCTTCATTTCAAACCCTGGCTGAAGGAAGAAGACGACTCCATGGCCGTTGGATGGAGAGTAGACCATTGACTAGGGTCAGATCGTGTGGCCAAGATTTATTATTGTGTTTGAAGAGGGAAGTCTGAAGACGACCAAAACGCGGCGTTTCATTAATTGGGGTATTGGGCTTTATAGCTATACACACCCCCTTCCATGGCCCAGTGGTGATTTAAACTAGTTTTCTTTACTAAATGCACCGAGTATTTTTCTTTTTCTTTATATTTTGTTATTTGTTTTCTGATTAAAAATTGGGCCTAGCGCATTTGCTGATGGCACCCCCGTTTCAAGCCTATTCTCATATTGAACTACATGGCATTGCTATCTGCACCAATGTTTTCACATTTTATTTATTTTTTCTCTGTTTTTCTTTAATCTTTGAAAACTCATATTAAATAGAAAATTAATGATTTTTGCATGGGGATTTTTTCTCCTATTTCACATTGATGGGGAAAATTAATAATAAAATCAAAACCTTTGCATTTCATGCATTTTTAATATTTTTTGTGTATTTTCTCTTTCAATTGCTTTTTAATTCATTTTATGTTGGTGCATATATTTGTAGAATTTTGTTTAGCTAGTTCCCTTTGAATTTTTATGCCATTCTTTTTAGGATAGTTAGATTAGGACTTTAGCTCCCCTCTGGATTTATTCCATAATTTTGTGATTAGTTTTTGATTAGTTTTGATTAGATGACTTTAGGTTGTGTAGATTTAGGTCAATCCTTAACATAGGTCCATAATAACACTAGAATTTTGGGTTTCTAGGTCAAGTTAGGTATTGGGACATATAGGGTATTCTCAATTTTGTAAGAAAAATGAGGTAGTATATAACTTGCAAAAAATGGTGAACGATAAAAAATTTAAAATAACATGTCTTGTTTCTTTTTCAATTTTTATCATTCACCATTTCTTTGTACTGCAATTTCTTACAGTTTACAACATGTTTACGAATAAATTACTCAATATTGTCGATCGAGGATAGTAACAAATTATGAAGTATTTTCTTTGAATGACAACATAAGAAGGTTATTCCAACAATACAACAATAACATCAACACCATTATGTTGGGATGAATTGCAAAAGTTGGAAATTTGTTTTGTTCAACATAGAAGAATATTGAAAATTTTCTCTCTCTTGCAATCTATCCCAAAACATGATATCTACAAGTTTGGAGCGGCTACCTATAAGTTAGGTTTAGGGTAAAATCTGACTAACGGGTGCTTTTATAGTATAATTATGATTATTTAATCTCTCAGTTATTAAAGATAACCGAAGAAATAGATCATTAATATAAAAATAAAATATAAAATAAAAAGAAAGACATCACTTTTAAAGAAATAAGAACATAAATTGTTGTTGCTGGAACAAGCGTGTCCTGAATTATTTTTCTCCTCGGTTATATTTAGAAACCGAGTAAATACATGGTATTTTTTAAAAATAAATAAAATATAGCATGCCTTGACATTATAAATCGGTTTTTTCTTGGATGAGGTGAAAGCATTGTCATGAAATATATTATTTATAGTAATGAGAAATAAAAAAGAAAGTAGAAATCATACTCATTTTCTTTTTTCTTCATTGGTCTCTGCTATATATATATAACGTTGACTTATTGCATATTTGCTGACGACACGCTGATAATAGGTGAAGGTAGTTAGAACAACTTATGGGTAATCAAATCTATGTTTAGAGTGTTCGAGTTAGTTTTCAGTTTCAATTTCCACAAGAGTAGAGTTATTGGGATCAATGTAAATCAAAACTTATTCCTAGTTGTCGCCAACTTTCTCTCGTGTAGAATTGAATCAAAAGGGTTCTCATTTTTTGGGATCCCTATTGGAATTAATCCTCATCGTATCAAACCTTGGACGTTTTTGGTGGATAAATTTAGAGTGAGGCTTGAAAATTGGAAGGGAAAGTGTTGTCACTTGGTGGTTAAATTACTCTGATTAGGCCAGTTTTGAGCACTTTGTCCATTTTCCTCCTTTCTATTTACAAAGCTCCTTCCAAGATTTTGAATGAAATTGAGAAGATTCAAAAGCAATTTTTGTGGGGAGACTTTGAGTCAAAGAGGAAAACTCATTGGGTAGGGTTGGAGCATATTTGTACCCTCCTTTTCTTTGGGTGGCCTTGGGGTCAAAAACATCAAGAGTTTAAATATGGCTTTTTTTCTTAAGTGAAAGTGAAGAATCCTCTTGGAAAAAGAGGAGTTACGGAGCAAATCCTTGAGGCCCGTTATGGTGACATTCGTGTTAAAATATTTTTTGAACAAAGTGATTTTAGAAGAATCCCAGAATCGGCATGGTGGAAGGATATCTTAAGTGCTGATAAATCGTTTTTGTATTTTGGTTCTGTTTTGCAGGTAATATCATATGTTCGTTCAGTTATAGTAAATATATCCCCTTTTGGACAGGGGTGTGGACATGTTCAATGGAACCTTCTGTTAGACTTCTTGAGTTGTTTCTTGTTAGTAACTGTAAGTCTGCTGTGGTGGATGATATAGGTAGCTGGGAGCAGGGCCGGTGGCGTTCGAGCGATCTTGGTATCACTCATGCTTTGGGGAACTTTAGTGTGCTTTTTTTGTTGGAACTCTTTGTAGTGTTAGACAACTTCTTCCCAACTCAACAGATAGTGGATTAGTTTACTCGGGTTCCAAATCCGGTGGATGGTTATTCGGTCAAATTGGGATGCAAAGGTCTTATGGCATATGCTTACCATTCCAGTACCTCTGAAAAAAATAGTAAGGCCTTGAATATGCTCTGGAAACTCCCAGTTCTATTTAGTTCCAAAGCTTTTGATTGGAGCACTACTGCAAAATACACCTTCGATAACACAATACTACTATGGTTATGTTTCCCACCGTTGTAATATCGCAAACTAGTTGCGCCTAATATATATTTTTGAAAGTTATTTAATCACGGTTAAGATAAACAACCGTGGTGATAAAGTAAGTGTTACAAGCTTCGAATCCTAGCAACTACATTTTTTTTCCATTTTTCCTATTACAAAAAGAGCATGTTACTTTAGTTTATAAATAAATAAATAATTGAAAATTACTTAACCATGGTTTTACTTTTCAATCATTATAATAATATCAACATTTCACTGCAGTTGAATATAACAACTATGATCAAAGGTTCTCCTAATGAATTTAAAACAAAACTGATTCATTATTTCCTTCATAACATTCCCTAAGCGAACCAGTGAACCAGATTCATTAGAGTTGTATTATTGTTATGAATATGCTTTATATTTTCGATATGCTTTAATTTTGCTTCATATTTTCATTGATCAAAAGGAAAGTGTACAAGATTCTTGGATTACATAATTTTTTCCATATCGGAACAATATCCTCTTGCACTACATAAATCTTCTCAATCTATGTCTCGCTCCTCACTACCCTCATCTGAGTCATAGTAAACAATCTTCCTTGACACCTTTCTCTTCTTCTTCTTCGGCATCTTATTTTTCTTCTTGGCTTTCCTCACCCTCAATGCATCCCTAACAACAGTCGACCAAATGGTTGGACCTCCTCAGTTGACTGCTGATGGTGTTGTACTGTGGTGATGGTTTTGTTCTTAATAGTGACTTCTGTTGATATAATTCTTTTACCCTTCTCAAATGGAGTACTCATGTTGCTATAAGAAGTTAAGAAGAATAGGTTGAAGATGGGGAAATTCAGTATATGAAAGTGTGCATTTATAGAAGAGGTTAAAGATGAAACATCTGGTGATTTAATGCTTGCAATGATTACTTTTGATTGCTGATATTCTTGAATAACATGTGACCATCTTGAGAAATGAAGAAAAATTTCAATCATTGTAGTCATTTCTTTCTTTTGGGAAGAGCAATGTTGTTCGTATTTTTTTTAATCAAAATTCAAATTTCATGCGTCTAAATAATTTTTTATTTTTTAATTAAACGTTTTTAATTATTACCATAATTTATAAACACAACCGTGGTGAAAAGTCCAATCATTGCATCACAGTTTTTCTTGTCAACTATGATGAAAAGTGATATTTTTTAATATATAAGCAAAAGTATCTGTCATTCAATACATAACAGTCGTTTCTCTCAAAAGAAAATCCTAACATATTTCACTCTTGTCTCTCATAACATAACCCTAACATCCATGTCACTCTTTAAACATACTTCAACCTTCAGATTCGTCTTCACCAATCGTTACCATGAGGTTCATTCATTAAACTTATGCTTCAATTTCGTTTGCATTTCATGTTAAAAATGGGTTCTCATTTTTTCATTTGGTGAATGTTTGTTGAATGCCAAACTTGCTTTAAATTGATCCTTATTTATTGGCATTTTTTAACTCTTTTGCTATGTTTTATTGGATTTACTCCATGATATCATGTTATTCTTCAATATTTTTGAAAATATCTTTGGTTGCTTTGATTTGTGTGTTATTATGCATAAATTAGGCATAAAAAATCAAAGTGTAAGGCACAAGTAATTGGACAAGGAAGACAAAGGAAAAGAAGAGATTCAATATGTTCGCTAGGCAAACAGCCAGCGAAGAGTAGCAACGAATGTTCGCTGGGCGAACTCATGGCAAAGCCCCAACAAACCCTCTCAATTTAGAGGCAGTAAGAAAATAGCACTAAGTTCGCTAGGTAAACTGGTAGAGAGTGTTCGTTGTGGCGAGGTCTCAACAAAGGACTAGCGAACCATCCCAGATTTGAGGCAGTAGCTAAAGGACCATAAGTTCGTTGTGCAAACTTGTAGCGAGGTAGTTTGTAGGGCGAAGAATTTCTCGCACGACGAACTTCAGATATTTCTCAGAGGCGGTTTAATTGTTTAGAGGAACTTCAGGTGCCTAAAAGTGTGTTCGCTGGATGAACTTGTCATATTCCAAAAGTACTATATAAGTACTTTTCATAATTTTTGGGGATCATAACCCATTTCTCACACCAAAACTTCATTTCTCAACATTTATTCACCAAAAGGTGATATTTTGCAAATAAAAGATGGATTCGCATTCGAGTTTGATTCTTCAACGTGGATGTTCATTCATATTCTTCCATTACTTGTAAAGCAAGCAACCATGGTTATGGATAGATAATTTCTCTTTTATCAAAGGTATGAGTAGTCTACCATTTTCTTGTATGTATTTCTTTTGATTGGCCTTGTATGTGACTAAGTGATGATTAATATATGATGAATATTTTTGTTCTTAATGATCCATTCTTGTTTTGTAAAACTCTAGACATAGATTTTGTGAAACTTGACCTAAAATATTCATCTATCGATTTATAAATGGAGAAATCGGTCTATGGTCGATAGTTTTTTTGTGTTGAACTTAAAGCTTACTATATTGGTTGTTATATGGAGAAATTGTGTAGTGATGAATACAGTATTTCTAACAACGCCGCTCTAGAGATAGAAGATGTTGAGAGAATACGCAACGATATTAATTGAATATGACTTCACATGCAAGATTGAAAGAATATGTATAAGTTAGGGTAGATGAAAACTACTTTTGATATACTTTGTTAATCAAACTCTTTAGAATTTATAAGCTTTGCTACTAAAAGCGTGACAATTTTATAAATAAAACTTTGAAACCCTTTTTCTTGAAACTGTAAATTGTTGAACATCAAGCATCAAAATATCTGCAATCCCTGTGGAGACGATAACAACCCCCCCCCCCCCCCCCCCCTTAACTACGGTTCGAATAAAATGGTGTCGTTGTCGGAGATTATTTGATATTGTAAGCATTGCAATAGTTTACTAATTTTAAGATCTTCGTATCGTTATTATTACCCCTATTTATTTTCTTGAGCTGTTTAATTTGTTTGGTTAAGTGTGTAGATTCTGTTTATGCGAGGGAGTGTACCTGCGGACCAACTTCTATTTAATCCTGAGATTGAAAGAACCGCTCGTAGGCTCAATAGCAAAAATAGGCAAAGGAAGCAACTTTCCTAAGAAAGACGAGAGTGCAAAGAAGTTTCTTCATCTACACCTATAGTAACACCAAACATGGCAGATCCACCACCACCACCTTCTGCTTCAACCCCATGTGTCAACAGTTCAAGACACAACGCTCAGTTTGCATGCAACACCCACAATAGGAGGCATTCTGAGATGAAAACAAGAATCCTTGCTCTTTTATATGAAAATCCCTTTGAGGGGATGGACCATGAGGATCTGTTTACTCATCTCACGAAGTTCTATGAGATAGCGGGTGCAATTAGAGCGTCGAAAATCAAAGAGGAATTCTTGTTTAAGAGACTATTCACACATTCCTTAATTGGGAAAGAGAAGGAATGCTATCTTGACCAATCTACTCTGGTGATGATGGATTAGAATGTGTTGGAGGAGAAATTTCTAGAAATATCCTTCCCTCAATCAAGATTTATGGAGGTCAAGACCTTATTTTCGGTGTTTGCGCAAGGAGGAAGCGAATCTCTCAATGAAGCTTGGGAGAGATTGAAATCTATGTTGAGGAAATGCAAGGGCTAGGTTTTAATGATTTGACTCAAGTTCACATCTTTTATAACAAACTTCAACCCTTGAATAAAACTCTGTTGGATGCTACGTCGGGTGGTTCTCTAATGTCAAAGAGTGCGGAAGATGTGGTGTCCATCATTGATAGGATGACACTAAATGATCATCAAGGTCAACATAACAGTAGTACCCCTCAAAGAAAACAAGGAATTATCGAGTTGGGAATGAATGATTCTATTCTTGCTCAAAATAAATTACTCTCGCAACAAGTGGAGTTGTTGACAAAACATATGTCAAAACTTCCATAACAAATTAAAGAGATGCAAGAAGTTCTCGACAAAGCTCAACAAATAGCAAGTTGTGAATTGGTAAAGGTGATCATCCTATCGGCTATTATCCACCGGTCGTTGAATAAGCTGTGAGGGCAAAGCCTCATATACTATACATGCGTGTTTCGATGATGTCAAAACGCAACCACATAGAAGAATCGATACATGGCATTATCACCACAAGGAATAAGCATACCTTATCTTTTATGTCTCATTTGCTTGCTTGTTGTGTCGTCAAATTAGCGTTATTCGAGTCAAACATCATTGGTGTATTATATGTTGCATCTAGAAGAGTCAAAAACATAAAAATAGGCATTTTTGCAAAATACAGGTCTTTGAGTCGACCATTCATCTGCTACGGATGACTCATATAAGGTGTCTCTAAATTGCATTTTCCACGGGTCGGCGCACGTCGACCTACCAGTCGGCGCATACTATTATCATTTCTATTTGTCAAAAATTGAAGGCTTTGCGTCGATGCATAGTCCTGTTTCGGTCAACGCGTATATGTTTATTTTACAAAATCTGTTTTCACATGTTAAGCTCTGGTCGACCGCTGCCTTATGCATAGGTCAACCGTCCGCTGTTTGCTGCATAATTTTTGGGCTGTCTATCATTTTGAAAACTAGTTTTATCAGTTATTTTTGGCTGATATAAATAGAAAGTTGCTCATTTCATTTCATAAAAATTGAATCAATTGTAAAACAAGAAAAGTGAAAGAGGTGTTGTAACACCCCTTTTCTACCCCAAAAATATCAAGGCAAAATAACACAGAAATCAGAGTGAATAAATAAATCTCATTAAAAAGCCACTAAAAGGGCGTACATTTCTCAAAGTGATCAAAATAGGTCCATACTCCATAACTACGGGTTTCTCCCAAAGTACATCAAAACATCATAAACAACGGAACTCAAAACATAAATCAAAGTTTTTCTCGAAAAGGGAAATTTATCAAAATAATGTCAACAGTATAAAATCAACTCAAGGAACCCAACCCGATGTTACATATCAGAGCAAGACCCTCTAGGCTGACCAAAAGACTAAAACACTCAAAAACTTCAAAATTAACTTCTCGCCGGCGTCCACGGCTAAACTGGATCATCTGCACGTTACCCACGTAGAGGTAACATTCAAACAGGTAGGGTGAGTAAAACAATTAATAATAATCAATGTGTAACAATTAAAGCATAAACGGCATCATAATCATATTCAACATATTCATATCCTTAAATATGCCTCAAAGGCCACAACGTCATAATCTATACACAAAGGCTCATAAATGCAAATGCAACATAGACTCAATGCATGTGGTACCAATCATCACAGCGTGATAGACACTGAGCCATCAACCCTCCAGAGATCCCCATCAATAGGATCGATTCTACTAGAGAACCGGAGCACATCAAAATACTTCACATTCGCACAGTGGGATCGGAGCCAAAGTAATCGAGGTCCTGAACCGAAGTCCGGATGCACATGAATGCATGATGCACACGTCACAATAATAATCCTCACAATACAACATATGGTGCATCATCATTCATCATAATCATCATCATATAAAACCATCATATCTCATGTTATCACATAGTTCATCAAATCATGGTAATTTCGTTATATTAACTCAATCGATACATCATAGAAACCATCACAACATCATGTACATATCACCCAAATCCACTGTCATACTCGGGGTAATCCATCCCAGAAATCCCAGAATTAAACATCAAGGCATCGCTGCAAAACAATCAAATTTCGCGAACTCGGCTACGTTCGCTGGCTTACTCGCTATCCGAGTCTGTGGCGAACCTTCGCTGGCTTGCTCACTAGGCAAACAGAGCGATGATAGAAAAAATATGTTACGACCATAACTGATTCTTGTCCAAATACTCATACGATTCACTTACCCAATGCCCCAAAAACATCCCTAAAACATCCCTAAGATTTTACGACGATAACAGTACAAAATCTATGGTTTATTAGGCCAATTTGGCAACATTTGCACTGCCTAAATCACTATTTTCCTGCAATTGCTCTGAGTGCATCAGAGTTACTCACATTTGAACATTCCTATTCCTACAGGGTCAAACATATAACGATCCAAAGTTTTGGCCACGAAGGCTAAGGTTTCCCTTCTCATATCAATATTCAGTGTTACATACCATTACCCTTAAACTCAAAGCCTTATCATCAAATTCCCTATTTTCTCACAACCAACCCAAAACACCTTAAATCATAAACCAACCATAAACACATCTAAAGGCATACATAGAAAATCATGAACATCAATAATCCTCATACCTTAGTCGATTCGCAGCTTTCACGATCAACTTCGGGATCATCTGCCTCCAACCTTTCCTTCAGAGCTCTGGCCACCAAACTTTCACGGTTAACACAAATGAATTCAAATTCCCTTCAAAACTCAATTTTGCCCAACCTAGTCTTGGGCCTTACAAATTGGGCTTTTCCCTCATTACCCTTACAAACTCCCTCAAATGCCCAAATTGCCCTTATTTCACTTATATTCCATTTAATTAATAATAATAGTCCTAATAAATTAATATTATATGCTATTAATCAAATAAATACCTGAAAATGCACATCTTTCAAATATTCACAAAACCATCGGAAATTCACTGAAACATGAATATTCTCAATTAAATAATTAATTAACATATTCCGATTAAATTTGGGGTGTTACAACTCTCACTTAAAAGATTTTTCGTCCTCGAAAATTACCTGCAGACAAAAGAGTCGGATACGACTCCTTCATCTGATCTTCACGTTTCCGAGTCCAACTTTCTCCAGCTGGTCCACCCCACAATACCTTCACCAAGGCGATCTCTTTACCTTGTAGTTGTTTCACTTCTCGTTCGTCAACCCGAACAGGCAACACCTCAACATTCAAATCATCTCGCACTTGTACATCATCCATCTGAATCACATGCGACGGATCTGTAATGTACTTCCTCAACTGAGACACATGAAACACATTATGAAAATTCGCGAGCGACGACGGTAAAGCAATCCGATAGGCTACTTCCCCCACCTTCTGCGAAATCTGATACGGACCAACAAAACACGATGTGAGCTTTCAAGGCTTTAAAGCTCGACCAACACCAGTTATCGACGTAACTCTCAGAAACACATGATCTCCCTCTTGGAATTCAAGTGCTTTCCTCCTCTTATCATGGTAACTCTTCTGACGACTCTGCGACGCTTTCATCTTTTCACGGATCACCTTGATCTCTTCAGTCGTCTCTTGCACAATTTCAGGTCCGAGCACAACACTCTCTCTTGATTCATACCAACAGAACGGAGTCCTACACCTCCTACCATACAAAGCCTCATACGGTGCAATTCTGATACTAGAATGATAATTGTTATTGTAGGTAAACTCAACCAACGACAAATAACTATACCACGATCCACCTTGATCCAAAACACAAGCTCTCAAAAAATCCTCTAAAGACTGGATAGTTCTTTCTGTCTGTCCATCTGTCTGCGGATGATAGGCATAACTCAACCTCAACTTAGTATCCAAAGCTGCCTGCAAACTCTCCCAAAACCTCGATGTAAATCTCGGATCTCTATCAGACACAATACTCGACGGAACACCATGCAACTTCACAATCTGCTCAATATACAATTCAGCAAGCTTCTGCAACGAATAACTGACCCTCATCGGTACAAAATGAGCCGATTTAGTCAATCTATCAACAATTACCCAAATCGAATCATATCCCTTCAACGTCTTCGGCAAACTTGTCACAAAATCCATAGAAATGCTATCCCATTTCCATTCTAGAATACTCAACGGTTGCATCAGACCCGACGGTCTCTGATGTTCAATCTTCGACTTCTGACAAGTCAAACAAGCATAAACAAATTCAGCAATTTCCTTCTTCATACTAGGCCACCAAAACAACTTCTTCAAGTCTTGATACATCTTTGTGGCACCAAGATGAATACTCAACCCGCTTCTATGACCTTCTTCAAGAATGCTCTTCCTGATTTCTGGCACATCGGGAACACATACTCTATCTCGGAACCTCATCACACCATTCTCATCGATCCGAAAATCACCTCCGTTACCTTGATTAATTAACATGTGACGATCCGCCAAAATCAAATCAGATCTCCGACCTTCTCTGATCTCTTGGAGAATACTACTAGTCAACTTCAACATACCCAATCTCACACTGTTAGGAGTCCCTTCATAAATCAAACTCATATCTCTGAATTGCTTAATTAGTTCCAACTCTCGAACCATAAGCATCGACATATACAAGGACTTCCTACTCAATGCATCAACCACAACATTAGCCTTACCCGGATAGTAACTCAATTCAAAATCATAATCCTTCAGAAGTTCAAGCTATCTTCGCTACCTCATGTTCAACTCTTTCTGATCAAACAAATACTTCAGACTCTTGTGATCACTGAACACTTCGAATCTGGACCCAAATAGATAATGTCTCCAAATCTTTAACACAAACACCACAACGGCCAACTCTAAATCATGCGTAGGATAATTTCTTTCATGAACCTTCAGTTGTCTGGAAGCGTAAGCAACAACCTGACCGTTCTGCATCAATACGCCTCCAAGGCCCATCTTCGACGCATCACAATACACCACAAAGGACTCACTCGGATTTGGCAAAATCAACACTGGAGCAGTCGTCAACTTCTTCTTGAGTTCTACAAAACTCTTCTCACAAGCAACATCCCACACATAAGCTTGCCCCTTTCGAGTCAACTGAGTCAATGGCAAAGCCAGCTTAGAAAAACCTTCAATAAACCTGCGATAATAACCAGCCAACCCAAGGAAACTTCGAATCTCAATAGCAGACTTTGGAGTTTCCCACTGCAACACAGCATCAATCTTCGACGGATCCACAACAATCCCTCCACTAGAAATCACATGGCCAAGGAATCTCACTTCCTTTAACCAAAAATCACACTTAGACAACTTGGCATAAAGCTTCTTGTGTTTCAAAACCTGCAATACAACTCTTAGATGTTGCGCATGCTCTTCTTCAGACTTAGAATATATCAAAATATCATCAATAAACACCACTACAAACTGATCCAAATAAGGATGGAAAATCCTATTCATATACTCCATGAATACGCCAGGTGTATTTGAAACTCCAAACGGCATCACAGTATACTCATAGTGTCCATATCTCGTCCTGAAAGCTGTCTTCGGAATATCATCAGGCTTAACACGAATCTGGTGATAACTAGACCTCAAATCAATCTTGCTAAACACATAAGCACCCACCAATTGATCGTTTAAATCATCAATCCTCGGAAGTGGATATTTATTCTTAATCATCACTTTATTCAACTGCCGATAATCCATGCACAATCTCATACTACCGTCTTTCTTCTTCACCAACAACACAGGAGCACCCTACGGAGAAACACTCGGTCGAACAAACTTCTTCTCAAGCAGATCTTCCAACTGTTTCTTCAATTCCCTTACTCAGATGCAGACATCTGATAAGGAGCCATCGATACAGGACTAGTACCCGGTATCACCTCAATAGTAAACTCTACCTCACACTCAGGAGGTAGGTCATTCATGTCTTTTGGAAACACCTTAGGAAATTCCCGAACAACTGGTAGCTCCACGCCCACTGCTTCACAATCCACTTGAAGCGAAGCAAACAAAGCAAACATCTTAGCCTCATCTTCTAAGAGTCCTTCCACTTGCTTAGCGGACACAAACATCAACTCTCCGCCATCACCAAACTTAGGAAATCTCACAAACAATCAATGTGAACATAGTTGTACTCCAACCAGTTCATCCCAAGGATAACATCAATTTGATTCAAAGGTAGACAGACCAAGTCCATCACAAAGTTCCTATCATAAATAGTCAAAGGGCAGCTCAAATAGACTAAAGCAGTAGTCACCGAACCATTAGCTGGGGTATCAATAACCATACTCCCACTCATAGCAGACAAATTCAAATTCAACCTCTTAGCACATTCAAGCGAAATAAATGAATGAGTAGCACCAGTATCAATTATAGAAATCAATTCAACATCATTAATAAAACACGTACCTCTGATCAAGTTATCCATCTTGGCTTCTTCTGCACCGCTCAAAGCAAACACTCTGCCACTTGTCTGAGCAACAGTAGCAGTCTTCTTCGGCTGCTGACACTGGGTACTGATATGCCCTTTCTTTCCACAGTTGAAGCAAGTCGGAGCTTCGTCTTTGCAGTCATTAGCCTTATGACCCCTCTTGCCACAACGATGACACCTCAGCGCTTTACAATTCTCAGCACGGTGGCCTTGCTCGCCAGACTTATAACACTTACCTGGAGCAGTAGCCGCTCCCTTTTTCCCATCTGAAGCCTTCTGCTTTCCTTTATCACCAGAAGTCACATACGGTTTTCCCCTGAACTGACCTTTCTCTTTCTTCTCACTCAGCTGCTTGTAGTGAGTAGATCGAGCTCGGCTATCTTCATCATAATTCTGCTCTTGTTCACTAGTTCCGAAAACTAACGAATCCGCTGATACCCAATTCCCTGCTTAATCTCTGGTCTCAAACCATTCTCAATCTTGAGACACTTCGACATCTCTGCGTCAACACGGTTGTAATGTGGACAAAACTTGACCAAAGACTCAAACTTTGCCGCATACTTAGCCACGGTCATATTACCTTGTTTCAACTCAAGGAGCTCCACCTCTTTCTTCCCCCGAACATCTTCAGGAAAATACTTTCTCAGAAACTCTTCTTTAAACATAGTCCAAGTTATTGCAATGCCCGCATCTTCTAATCTCTGGCGAGTGTTATCCCACCAATCCTCAGCCTCTTCTGCTAGCATATGCGTACCAAACTGTACCTGCTGCGCATCAGTGCACGCCATAACTCAGAAAATCTTCTCAATCAATTTCAGCCACTTCTGTGCACCATCATGATCATGAGTACCCACAAAAGTCGGCATATTGTTCCTCTGAAACTTTCCCAAAGCACGGAACTCATCTGGAGGTCCACCATTCTGAGCCATCACTTAGGCAAGTGATTCCAGCGCATCAGCAATAGCACGATCATTCCTTCCTGCCATCTACAACCACCGACCAGGTTAGAAGGAAACAACTCATCGATAGCGTTCTCACACTATCGACTGACAGGGGATTAACAACATAAACACTTGGCCGGACAGACCGACCTGCTCTGATACCACTAATGTAAAACCTTTTTTCTACCCCAAAAATATCAAGGCAAAATAACACAAAAATCAGAGTGAATAAATAAATCACATTAAAAATCCACTAAAAGGGCGTACATTTATCAAAGTAATCAAACTAGGTCCATACTCCGTAACTACGGGTTTCTCCCAAAGTACATCAAAACATCATAAACAGCGGAACTCAAAACATAAATCAAAGTTTTCCTCGAAAAGGGAAATTAATCAAAATAATGTCAACAGTATAAAATCAACTCAAGGAACCCAACCCGATGTTACATATCAGAGCAAGACCCTCTAGGCTGACCAAAAGACTAAAACACTCAAAAACTTCAAAACTAACTCCTCGTCGGCGTCCACTGCTAAACTGGATCATCTGCACGTTACTCATGTAGACGTAACATTCAAACAGGCAGGATGAGTAAAACAATTCATAATAATCAATGTGTAACAATTAATGCATAAATGGCATCATAATCATATTCAACACATTCATATCCTCAAATATGCCTCAAAGGCCACAACGTCATAATTTGTACACAAAGGCTCATAAATGCAAATGCAACATAGACTCAATGCATGTGGTACCAATCATCACAGCACGATGGACACTGGGCCATCAACCCTCCAGAGATCCCCATCAATAGGATCGATTCTACTAGAGAACTGGAGCACATCAAAATACTTCACATCCGCATAGTGGGATCGAAGCCAAAGTAATCGAGGTCCTGAACCGAAGTCCGGATGCACACGTCACAATAATAATCCTCACAATACAACATATGGTGCATCATCATTCATCATACTCATCATCATATAAAATCATCATATCTCATGTTATCACATAGTTCATCAAATCATGGTAATTTCGTCATATTAACTCAATCGATACATCATAGAAACCATCACAACATCATGTACATATCACCCAAACCCACTGTCATACTCGAGGTAATCCATCCCAGAAATCCCAGAATTAAACATCAAGGCATCGTTACAAAACAATCAAATTTCGCAAACTCTGCTACATTCGCTGGCTTGCTCACTAGGCGAGTCTGTGGCGAACCTTCGCTGGCTTGCTCGCTAGGCGAACAGAGCGATGATAGCAAAAATCTGTTACGACCAGAACTGATTCTTGTCCAAATACTCATACGATTCACTTACCCAATGCCCCCAAAACATCCCTAAGATCATACGGCGATAACGGTACAAAATCTATGGTTTATTAGGCCAATTTGGCAACATTTGCACGGCCTAAATCACTATTTTCCTGCAATTGCTCTGAGTGCATTAGAGTTACTCACATTTGAACATTCCTATTCCTACAGGGTCAAACATATAACGATCTAAAGTTTTGGCCACGAAGGCTAAGGTTTTCCTTCTCATATCAATATTCAGTGTTACATACCATTACCCTTAACCTCAAAGCCTTATCATCAAATTCCCTATTTTCCCACAACCAACCCAAAACACCTTAAATCATAAACCAACCATAAACACATCTAAAGGCATACATAGAAAATCATGAACAACGATACTCCCCATACCTTAGTCGATTCGTAGCTTTCACGATCAACTTCGGGATCTTCTGCCTCCAACCTTTCCTTCAGAACTCTGGCCACCAAACTTTCACGGTTAACACAAATGAATTCAAATTCCCTTCAGAATTCAATTTTGTCCAACCTAGTCTTGGGCCTCACAAATTGGGCTTTTCCCTCATTACCCTTACTAACTCCCTCAAATGCCCAAATTGCCCTTATTTAACTTATATTCCATTTAATTAATAATAATATTAATAAATTAATATTATATGCTATTAATCAAATAAATACCCGAAAATGCACATCTTTCTAATATTCACAAAACCACCAGAAATTCACTGAAACATGAATATTCTCAATTAAATAATTAATTAACATGTTCTGATTAAATTTGGGGTGTTACAGGTGCCATTAGTTCTCATCATCTTCATCTTCTACATTTCATACCACAAAAATCACACACAATAATCTTTGTTGTGCATTATGGATTATTTTAAGTGATAACGTCTGAAGCTGTTGATTGGGAATCCGGTTCGGGTTGAGATTTTGGCAGGTTTTTCTTGAATAAAACCTTGAGGGTTTTGTCCTCCAAGATTCACTGAATTTTGGGGTTTTTGTACGAATCTTCACAACATATATTCAGGTGAGAGAAGGTGATCGAGGAGCGGTGGGTTTCGTCGATCTAGTAGCGGTAATCGGTGAATTGTGAAGGAGAGGTTCGGGTTCGATTGGCAAGAGTTTGATATCAGTCGGGCTGGGGTTGAAGACGTAAGGTTGTTCAACCAAGGAGCTGTAATCGGAGGTTCATCCACAAGCAATCGAAGGACTTGATTCGACTCGAATCAAGGGACAAGAAGAGAAAGCATCTTCAACAACAAGGGAGTTTGGTTTTGCATTTGCTATTCTATTCTTGTATAAACGATTCAACAACAGGTTACATTTATATTATACGAGCTCAATTCTATTGTTAGAATTGAGGGCAGATGTACCCCGAAGCGAGGACGGCGGGGGAACTGCCTCAACAAATCCTTGTGCCTTTTACATTACGCTTTTACATTTACTTAATATTTCTGAGAGTTTTGTACAAACAATTATATCGAATTTAGGACTGTTTTGAGTAAGTACTGAATTAATATTGACTCTAGTACAATAGTTTATTGTACAAGGAAACTAGAGCTACATACTCAAAGTCGAACTCACTTAAAGTGCTCCGCACGCCAAGTGTTTGATAAATTGGCTGAACCAAAATTCTCGTGTGCTGTCCATTTACTTTGTTGGCATTTTAAGGCATTGGAACTAGTCATACCAAGTAGTGATCTAAATAAAATTGGTGGTGTGACTAGTATGGTGATTCCCATTTCTCATTCTTAATTTCCAAAGGCTAGACGCATATCCGGTCTTCTAGTAATGGTTCGTTATAGACGGTAATTTTTCCAAGGTCGCTTCCGCAAATTAAACAAATTTTTAAAAACCATTTTATTGGTAGCGCCGACTCATTTTTTAAATAAGGGATCTATTCAACCCCCATTCTAGATTCGTGCCATCGTCTAACAAGTGGTATCAGGAGCACCGGCTCACTCCGTGCTTCAAGTATAACTTTGTAGAAAATGAATAATGAACCTAAAGGGGCCTATAATAGAGCTCCGGTTTTTAATGGAGAAAATTACAGTTACTGGAAAGACTATATGCGGGTGCACATTAATTCCATCAATAGAAAAGTGTGGAATGTTATTCTCAACAGTCCAATGGAAATAACTATGACCGATGCGAATAATGTGATTGTGCCTAAGCCTGAAGCATAATAGACTGATGATGATGATGAGAAGAAATATAATTACGATTGGAAAGCCAAAAATATTTTTATATCCTCATTAGGAGTTGATGAATATTATAGGGTTTCTCATTGTTTAACGGAAAAATCTATGTGAGACTCATTGCAAGTTTCCCATGAGGGAACCAATGATGTTAAGCTAGCGAGAATCAATACGCTAACACAAGAGTTCGATCTCTTTTACATGGAGCAAGGGGAAACCATTGTGGACATGCAAAAGAGATTAACTCATCATATCAATAGATTGTGTTCACTAGGTAGGCCAATTGCCAATGATGTTGCTACTAGCAAAATTTTGAGATGTCTTAACAGGGAATGACAATCGAAGGTAACTGCCATCAAAGAAGCTAACGACCTTACAATTTTGGATCTCACAACATTGTTTGGAAAGCTGCAAGAGCACAAACAAATGCTTCTAAGCCTAGAGCAACATGAAAAGAAGGAAAAGAAGGACAAATCAAAAAATACTGAAAAGAAGTCTATTGCTCTCAAAACTTCTTCCTCGAAGTCTCAATCTAAGGAACATAGTGATTACACTTAGAGTGACGAAGAAAAGGATGACAAGAGTAAGGACATGGGGATGTTTGTAAAGCGTTATAACCGCTATGTTAAAAAGAACGACATCCAACACTCCGAGAAGAATCTTGTCAACTTCTGGAAACAATCTAGGTATTCTAGAAATGATGACAATAAGGGGAACAAAACAAGAGGGTCATGTTATACTTGCAGAAAGACCGGACACTACAAACTGGATCGTCCTTTGAATAAAAAGGGCAAAGAAAAGGAAACAAATAGATCACATAAGAAGCAATCAAAGCCAAGGAGAGCGTATATTGCTTGGGAAAGCGATAGCGATTCCGCCGAGGATGAAAGCTCAAGTGATGAAGATGAATTTGTAAATATTTGTCTTTCCGCTCACCAAAAGAACAAAAAGAAACAGGTACGACATGCCAAATATGAAAATTCCTCTAAAATGTCTCATTTTGAATTACAAACTGCTTTTAATACTTTGCATTGTGAAGCAAAAGAAGCCTTCAAAAGGCTTGCCTCAAACAATCAAATTTTTGCTCACTTAGTCGCTCCATGCTTACGTACTCCCTCGTGCAATGAGAAAGTCAAAGTCAACGTAGTTCGGAAAACTACGGGTGAAGGTGGGGGAAGGTTGCTCGCCAAGACATCGTCGTCTTGTGCCTACGTATCCTCGTCTGGTACGAGAAATCAGAGCAAACGTAGTTCGGGATGACACTACCATATATTGGTTCAAGTGTTTTAATCGAGTATGGTTAAACCTTAGTTCTAGCAGTTAGGTGTATTGTTGCTCGACTATTGGAGACTTAGGCGTTACCTGTTTGCGGTAGAACCAAGAGTTAATAATACTCTTTATAAAAATGATTTTCAATTAATCCCGAAGGACAAAAAAAGTTTGATGTTTGTTTTTTAGTCTTTTATGAAGAAGTGAATTGATTTGTGTTTATAATTCATGTTGCACTAAAGACTATGACTTATGAGCGAATGTGTCGCATATCGTCCAAAGGACATACGCTAAACACTCTAGACATTTGAGAGGAGGCCCCCAAAAATCATTCCCCAAGTAATTAAGGCTCGTAGCGTACAACACTCATTATCCTTTATTACATGTTTTGAAGAAGTTTTGAGATGAGAAGAGAGAAGACACAACTAAGGGGAAACTAACTCAACCCTAATGTTATCATGCAATGTGCTCCTAAGATTGAGATTAAGAGGGGAAAATCTATCCTAATGTTAGCATGCTTGGATTAAACACTTAATTTCTCTCCTACAACCCAAAGGGACTAGGAATCCTAAGGGATCATGGCAAAGGAACCAAGAAAACACAATATAAATCAATCACAAGTTAAAGGGAATAAAGGGATGCAAACATGAAATGCAACACAAAGAAAAGAGGGAGGAAAAAAGTGTGGGGAAGAAACCACCACAAGCATATCTCAACCTCTTGAATGCAAGCAAATAGATGCAAAACAAAACAAAATGCAAGCAAAAAGATGAACACTCATCACTTTGAACAACAACTACAAAAGTATGCATTCAAGTGAAAATCAAACATGCGTGTCAAAGAAATCATGATTAAACAATCAAGAACAACATCACAATATCCAAAACATCTCACTCCTAATGCATCATACTGATCCATGAGAATTCAAAGTGAAATGACATCAAAACAACCTTGAAAAACAGCAAAACAGGCTTGTTGGCACAATGTTAATCGGTTAACACCAGGGGTTAACCGATTAAGCAGTTGAAAATGTTTGAAAATTTGAATATTTGCACTGGTTAATCGATTAACCAGTTTGCACTGCATCTGGTTAACCGATTAACATTATACTAGAAGCAGAAAAGAGCATCTCAAAAGCACTTTTCAGCAATTAATCACTTCTCCAATAATCCAATTGATCACATATTCAATTATGCACGAAATTAACACCAGAAAACAGTGATCCAACAACACGTAAGCATATTCAAACAGCAAGATCAGAAATCACATGGATCAAAAATTAACAAAATCAATCAAAAATGAAGATCAACATGATGATTATGCAAATAAGCTCAAAAAAAAAATCAGATCTAGAATTTCCAACCTACAAAGCGGAGATTTGCTTTGGTGAATATTGATTTACTCCAAATGAACAGATCCAAGCAAGAAACCTAGAGATTTTTCAAGATCCAAGTGTGTTCTTGTAGTAACAATGAAGATCCACCGAAATTAAGCCAAAATAATCCAAATAAGCTCCTCTAGATCAACTTCAAAATTCAGATCCACAATAGCACGAAATTTGAATGGAGAATTAGAGATGATAAGGATGAAGGATGAAGGTTTTAGCTCTAGAATTCAATGATTCCAATGGAGAATCAAAGAATTCAAGGTGAGAAGAGTTTTAGTGAAGTTTGAGAGTGAAAAAGTTGAGAGAAAATTGAGAGAATGAGAGTGAATTCTGAAAATAAAATGGAAATATGAGGATTGTGTGTGTGAGGTTTGGATTAAATCATTTAAATATGCTCTTGGTTAGGATCCAAATTTGGTTTGGAGTGTGGTTTGTGAAAATTGGAATGGGATTAGGAATGGGAAATTGGAGGGAATGTGAATGAATTTGAAAACAAATAAAAATTCAAAGTGGTTCTAGATCCTTCCTTTGGTGTAAAATCAATTTCTCAAGTGATCAAAATGGACCCCAAAGTGACCTCTATTGAAAATTCACGTACAGAGGCAAAATTTGCCTTGGTTAATCGGTTAACCATATGGGTTAATCAATTAACACCTTCAAAAATTCAAATTTGACCTGATTTTGACTTGGTTAATCGGTTAACACCTTAAAAATTTTGAATTTTGACGCCTTTTGGGGGGAAATCTGCACAAATGCCTGTTTTCATTCGTTCTAAGCCCTGGTCAGCCCTGAGACTTGCTCTTGATTACTACAACCATGAGAATGCTTGAGATAGCCTGAATGCTGCCTCTTGATCTGAAAATATCCTGCAAAATAAATAAAATTGACCGCTTGATCGCTGGGCAAAATAAATGCCGAAGCCGATGCTCGCTGTTTCGTTTCTCGCACTAAAGAAAACCCTGAGCCACACGAAAGTATTGATCCCCTGGGTCAAGAACAAATGCTATGACATGCAACAATGCGAAAATACAAAGAAACATAAGCCAAAAACAAGAAATGGTTGGGCAAATTTTGGGGTACAACAACTGCCCCTATTCAAGCGACTTGGACCTGACTGGGTGAAAAGCGAACGAATTTTAAGCAATCAAGGTAAAAGACGGTTGAATACCAAAGAACCCGGAAATTTGCAAATCGCAAAAATAGAACTGCAAACTGTTACTGGAACAAAAAATCTCCGGAAATAACTGAATTGATAGTTGAAACGACAACAAACTAACTGATTACTAATCAGAAAACCTCGACACGCAGTCGGAAGAACATCTGCTAACACGCAGGCAATGACACTAAGTCGGAAAGATCATCTGATATCACCATCAGGCATCTATTGAAATAATAGGCATCGAACTCGAAGGCCGGCTCCACCCGAAGCTGAGAAAAAACATCTGACATCACCGCCAGGCATCTGTTAAATAAAAACAGACATCGAACTCGAAGGTCGGCTCAACCCGAAGCTGAGAAAAACATCCGACATCGCTGCCAGACATCTGCCAAATAAAAACATGCATCGAACCCGAAGGTCGGCTCAACACGAAGCTGAGATCATCTACTTGTCCAAGCAGGCATTCGCTAAATAAAAGCGAGCATCGAACTCAAAGGCCGGATCAACACGCAGTTGATAAACTTCTGCTAACCAGCAAGCATTCACTAAATAAAAGCAAGCATCGAACCCGAAGGCCGAATCAACATGCATTTGATAAACTTCTAACGACAATCCACAAGAAAACTCCGTTGGGGTAAGAGAAACTTAAACAAGCAACTCTGGTGGTGACTTCACTGGGGAAGGAAGAGAAACTTGACCAAGCAACTCTATTGGGAAATACCTGATAAGTTGAAACACATCTGTCAAAGATTCTCTCCATGAACTGGATACCATACGAGCTAAGGAATCAATATCACAAATTGCTATGGTCTTAATACCATACGGGAAAAAGAATCACATCATAATCTGCCATGGTCTGGATACCACACGGGCAAAGGAAATCATCCATCTGTTGGAAATACACCTGAAAACAAGAGGTAACAACCTGGCTTATGTTTCACATGCATATGTTTGAACATGGCGTAATGCTCCATACGAGATGGAAATGCTATGCATTTCTGAGAATGATATGCACAATGCAGATGCACCGGAACCGAATCAGCAAAATAAATGCTGAAGGGACAAAGCCAACTCCGCCGGGGAGATGGAACATGCCAATTACGATTGGACTTATGCTAGGAAACAAGCCCTGGATGGCCTTCTGAAAAAGAACCTCCCTGGATAATATTGCTCTAACGAGAACAAAAAATTCACCCTGTTGGGCATCAACGCAAACTCTACTGGAGAAAGTGCCCTGAATGGCCTACCAGAATACACCTCTTTTGGGGCTCACCTGACTCGGCTGGGGAGAACAAATCCACTCTACTAGGGAAATATCACAACATGTTAAACAAAAATCCACTCTTCCGGAGATCTGATCAAATCCTGCTGAGAGAAAATGCCCTGAATGGCTTTCTAAGATACAACTCTCTTGGGGAATAGATGACCCGGCTGGGGAAAGACAACCAAACGCTGGAGATAAGTCTAACCTGCTGGGGAAATCAACAACTCTGTCGGGGATAACAATCAACCACTGAGATTAACCTCAATTTATTGAGAAATCAGCTCTGAATGGCCTCCTAGAACACCGAAATCCTTCTAGGGCACAAAACATGCATCCGGGAGTAACTCCACTCTGCTGAAGATCAAAATTTTGACCTACCGGGGATTACTCTGTTGGGGATAACCGAATAAGATTGGCTGGGAAATTATCCCACACTCTCTCTGCTGAGGATAAAGAATAACAATTCTCAGGGAGTATCTTCACTCTGCGGGGAAGAATAACTGCTCTGCTGACTCTGCTGAGGATTAGCCAGTGAGAGGAAACCTCTTCGACCTCTGCTTGGGGAATGAACCATCACTTTAAACCCTAAGGGGATACCAAATTATATGCCTAGAGTCTGTGGGAAATCAAAATCCTGAACTTGCTCCGGTGATGGGAAAACAGTTCCAACCTGCCTGATGGAGAAAAATCTAATCTCGACTCCCTAGGGAGTAAGCGCGTACCTACAACTTGCTGAGGATACGGACACATACCTGACCTGTCCAAGGGATATCAATCTCGATGCTCTGGGGATGATTCTACCCTATTGGAGAATTCAGTCTCGAACTGCCGAGGAGTGAGTGTATACAAACAAACTGCTGGAGAGAAGTGTATACCCTCTACCTGCACAAGCCTCTGCTGGAGAGAAGAACTGAGTCTAAACTATACACCCCTGCGGGGATGGTGATCCTGTCGGGGATACACCTCTGGAAATCTGCTCCAAGGGTAACGCCCCTGCAAATGAACAAACAACAAGATATCCTACACAAAGGGAACTATCTCGATCATCATCCGTGATATTGTTCAAATAAATCAAGGTTTTAATGATTATCGGCCAAAGCCTGCAAGTTTATGTATGCACAGTTTTATCAAAACATCGGGCATCTTTCGCAAACAAAATAGTAAATATTACAGCAAGACAAATAAATTACTGAATAACATATGTTTTATCGAAAAATGGCCTGTAAATAGGCAGACTTTACAACAGATGCAACCCCTGAAAAGAGGAAGCTGCGCAAAAATTTACATAAATGCACAGAAATATACAAAATGTCGGCAATGTAGCACATACAAACACCATGAGCTGATCCCTCTATGACTCGCCTGACTTCGATGATTCCCCGATGCTTCGTCCTCTGAAGACATTGATTCGGATAAACGGCCCTCAGGTCCTCCCTCAATCCATTATACTCTGAAGATCAAAACACAGACCGCAGTCATTTGCTTTTCAAATCCCTAATTTTTTCCTGAATTGCCCTTTCGGGTTTTCAACTCACCAGGATACCCATTTTTACAAAGTCGCATTTTCAGGTTTTCAACTTTGCGGATTTACATCTTTTCTTTTATATCCCTAACTTCTGCCTGAACCCATTCTTTTTATGGTTCGTCGGGATGCCCCTTTTTTGCCTGAATAATCTTTTTCATTCCAGCGGGTCTCTTTAAGCAAAGTATTTTTTAACTGCGTCTGCATTCACAGGAGATGTGAAATCTTCACCATCCATGGTTGATAACAGCAAGGCTCCTCCAAAGAAAACCTTTCATACGACATATGGACCTTCATAGTTGGGAGTCCATTTGCCCCTGTGATCTGTTTGTGGAGGGAGAATCCTCTTCAATACTAACTCGCCTGTCTGAAAGCTTTGAGGGCGCACCTTCTTGTCAAAAGCTTTCTTCATCCAGTTCTGATACAACCGACCATATGCAATAGAGGCTACCCTTTTCTCGTCCATCAGGTTGAGCTGATTCAATCTGTTTCTTATCCATTCTGCCTCATCAAGCTTGACGTCGACCAGGACTCTCAAAGAAGGAATCTCGACTTCTAACGGCAGGACAACTTTCATACCATACACCAGCGAGAAAAGAGTTGCCCCAGTTGAGGTACGTACCGAAGTACGGTATCCATGCAAAGTGAAGTGCAACATCTCATGCTAATCCTTATAGGTTACAACCATCTTCTGCACTATCTTCTTGATATTCTTGTTGGCCGCTTTGATAACATTGTTCATCTTCGGACGATAGGGAGATGAGTTGTGATGCTCAATTTTGAAATTCTGGCACAATTCGTTCATCATCTTGTTATTCATATTCGAACCATTATCAATAATGATTTGTTCGGGAACTCTGTAACGACAGATGATGTCCTTCTTAATAAACCGGGCTACCACTTGCTTAGTGACATTAGCATAGGAAGCTGCTTCCACCCACTTGGTGAAGTAATCAATGGCTACCAGGATGAAACAATGTCCATTAGATGCGGTGGGCTCAATCTTGTCAATCATGTCGATGGCCCACATGGAAAAGGGCCAAGGAGATGTCATGACGTTCAACATACTTGGCGGCACATGAATCTTGTCAGCATAAATTTGGCATTTATGGCACTTCTTTGCATGTTTGCAGCAATCTGACTCCATAGTCAACCAGCAATACCCTGCTCGTAACAGCTTTCGAGACATGGCATGCCCGTCGGCATGTGTACCAAAGGTGCATTCATAAACCTCTTCCATAAGCAGACTCGCTTCTTTTTTGTCCACGCGTCTTAAAAGCACTAAGTCATAATTCCTCCTGTAAAGTACACCATCCTGGTTCAGATGAAAGTTCCTAGCCAACCTCCTCAGAGTCTTCTTATCCCGGGTCGACGCCCCTGGCGGATATTCTTGGTTCTTAATGAAATTCTGGATGTCATGATACCACAACTTGTCGTCAGAAGCTTCCTCAATGGCAAATACAAATGTTGGCCTATCAAGGCGAGAGATGACAATTCTTGGAGCATCATTCCAATAGTTCACCTTATACATTGAGGATAAAGTGGCTAAAGCATCCTCCATCTGATTCTCTGCTCTAGGCACGTGGTGAAACTCTATTCGGTCAAAGAAAGGTAGTAGCCTCCTTGCATAGTTCATGTAAGGTATCAGATTAGGCTGTCGAGTCTCCTATTCTCCCTTGATCTAATTGACAACTAGCGTTGAATCGCCGTATACATCTAGATTCTTGATTCTCAGATCAATGGCTTCTTCCAAACCCATAATACAAGCTTCATATTCGGCTTCATTATTGGTGCAAGGAAATGTTAACCTAGAAGTGAATGGGATATGAGAACCATGAGGAGTCGTGATAATTGCTCCAATTCCACTAGCGTATGAGTTAACAACACCGTCAAATATCATTTGCCATTGGGAACCCTTCTTCGGACCTTCATCGGGTAATGGCTCATCACAATCCTTCATCTTTAAGAACATGATGTCTTCATCGGGAAATTCAAACTTCATAGGTTGATAATCGTCAATCGACTGTTCAGCAAGATATTCCCACAGAATACTCTCTTTGATAGCTTTCTGGGAAACGTATTGAATATCATACTCTGTCAAAACCATCTGCCACCTGGAAATCCTCCCCGAAAGTGCTTGCTTTTCAAAGACGTAATTGATCGGATCCATCTTCGAAATCAGCATGGTTGTATGATTCAGCATATACTGTCTTAGGCGTTTGGCAGCCCAAGCGAGTGCACAATACATTTTCTCCAACATTGAGTACCTGGATTCACAATCTGTGAACTTTTTACTCAAGTAGTATATTGCATGCTCTTTTCTTCCAGTCTAGTCATGCTGACCGAGAACACAACCCATACGGTTCTCAAGAACCGTTAAATACATTATCAATGATCTTCCATCTACTGGAGGTATTAGTATCGGAGGCTCCTGCAAATATTCTTTTATTTTATCAAATGCCCTCTGGCAATTTTTATTCCAGAAGACCGCCTGATCTTTCTTTAACAATTTGAACATGGGTTCACACGTGGCTGTGAGATGAGATATGAACCTAGCAATTTAGTTCAATCTACCCAAGAAACCACGAACCTCTTTCTCTGTTTTCGGCGCTGGCATATTTTGAATAGCTTTTATCTTTGCAGGATCGACCTCGATTCATTTTTCACTAACAATGAACCCTGGCAACTTTCTCGACCTGACACCAAAAGTGCACTTGTTCGGATTAAACCTCAGTCTGAATTTCCTGAGCCTCTTAAACAACTTCAAAAGGTTTACTAGATGTTCCTCCTCCGTTTGCGACTTTGCTATCATGTCATCAACATATACCTCAATCTAATGATGAATCATATCATGGAACAAAGTGACCATTGCCCACTGATAGGTTGCCCCTGCGTTTTTCAACCCAAAAGACATTACCTTATAACAGAAAGTCCCCCATAGTGTAATAAACGTTGTTTTCTCCATATCCTCTGGCGCCATTTTAATCTGATTATATCCAGAAAAATCGTCCATGAAGGAAAACACGGAATACTACGCAGTATTATCAACCAATACGTCAATATGGGGGAGCGGGAAATCATATTTCGGGCTCGCTTCATTCAAGTCTCTATAATCAACGTACATAAGTACCTTACCGTCTTTCTTTGGTACAGGTACGATGTTAGCGACCTACGGAGGGTAAGTTGTTACAGCTAGAAATCATACATCTAACTGCTTTTGGACTTCTTCTTTGATTTTCACAGCCATATCTGGTCTGGTCCTTCTGAGCTTCTGCTTAACTGGCAGACACTCTTCACGCAAAGGCAAGCGATGAACCACAATATCTGTGTCAAGACCGGGCATATCTTCGTATGACCAAGCAAAGATATCACTATACTCTCAGAGTATTTCAGCCAATCTTTGCTTGATATCACTCTGCAACCCAGCCCCTATCCTGAAATGTCTTCTGACTTCCTCGGTACCCAAGTTGACGACCTCAATTTCCTCCTGATGAGGCAGAATGATTTTGTCTTCCTGTTCCAAAAGCCTGGCTAGCTCTTCTGGCAAGTCTTCATCTTCATCAATTTCTTCTTCGGCTTGAAATATCGAATTATCAAAGTCAAAGCGAGTCATAGACGGCTCTGGAGCGGTGTCATCTGCAATGTGAAACCTGCAATGATGATGATTTAATTCTTAAAATGATATGCAAACAAGCACAAACCACATTGTCGTTTTATTGTTAAAAATAAAACAGGAAAGACAAGGATCACAATATTTGGATGCAGAAAAATGCCCTTTGATTAATTGATAAAAAGATTGTTCAAACATAAACAATTAGGCCCTGAAGACAAATACCGCTATGCTCCGGGTAGAACATAGGGCTATACAAATACCGCTATGCTCCGGGTAGAACATAGGGCTATACAAATACCGCTATGCTCCGGGGAGAACATAGGGCAGAAAAACGCCCTTTAATTATTTTTAGTTCCGGTGTTATTTTATTCGTCAACGTGTTTTAGTGTGGGAATTGGTGAAGAAATAGAGGCATAATATTAATATTGGATAATTGATAATAATAATAATTAATAATTAATATTAATGTTGATATTAGTATTATTATTATTATTATTGTTATTATTATTAATATTGGTATTATGAATTGATAATATTAATTTTTGGAAATTCAGAAAATGAGATTATTAATATAATTGGAAAAATAAGGAATTATTTGGGATGAGGGGTAACATTGGTATTTTGGTGGAAATAGAATTGGAAGAAGGAAAAAGAACACACGGTGGAAAGAAGAAGAACACGAGTGAGGAAGAGAAGGACACGGTTCAGCAAGCTTGAAGAGATCATCGAAGCTGTGAAACTGTGAAGGTTCATCATTATCATAACATCATTTGAGGTAAGGGGGGATTGATCGGTTAATTGGGTATATTGCATGAAATTGGTAGAAAGGGGAAAATCCCTAATCCCCATAGATAGTGATTGTTTGATGTTGATTGTACTTGTATGTTGCTGTATTATCGTGTTGGATTGTGTTAATTTCTTTGCATGTGGTTGGGAGAGTCGTTTGAGAGAGGTTGGGGTTTCTGGGTAATTCGAAGTTAATGCCGAAAGTTGGTGAATTGAGGAGAGGCGCGAATTTATCGGGTGAAATCAAGGATAGAGGTGTAGTCAGGTTGTGGAACAGTTGTCGGGTATGATGGGGTTTGGCTTGGAGTAGAACCGGCTGAGTTTGGAGCGTGTTGCCGACTCTGAGCTGAGAGTTTATTTTTCTGCAATTGCAGGCATTCACTGGGCGAATGTGGGGGCGAGCCTTCACCAGGTGAACTGGGCAGCGAACATTGCCAGTAGCTTCTGTTTTGTTTCGCCAGGAGTTTTGCCGGGCGAGTTTCAGCGAGTGTTCGCGGCGAGGCTTCGCCAGGCGAATGGCCAGCAAGTGTTCGCTGCGGGGCTTCGCCAGGCAAATGCGCCAGCGAGCCCGACAACAGTTTGTGTTTTGGCTGCGGTTTCGTGCTGATTTCCTTGTGATTTTGGACCCTTGTTGGCCATGCTTGGTGAGTAGCTTATTAGTGAGCTGTGGTGAGTGTATGAAGGACATCGGGACACGATTCTGTGATGTCCATATGATTATGATATTGCATCGGAGTATATTCTGAGGGATGACGATGACGATGAGTGAGATATCTTGATATATGATTAATTGTGATCAGTAGGATCGATACACTTTATATGCGTTGTGGTTAAATACTGTTGTGTGATGGATTGTGATCAGTATGATCGATATGCCTGGTGTGCATTGTATTGATGTGTTGTTGTGATGGATTGGATCAATAGGATCGATGCACTTTGTGTGCTTGTGCGTATATGCATTATATGATGAGTGGATCAGTAGGATCGTGTGCACTGTGTGTGTCGTGTGGTTGTGCATAGTGTCTTGCATAGCATGTGGACGTGGTGAATCGTTGCTCGATGGAGCGTATGCGATTCACTCACGTGCTCCAAGTGGGGAGCGTGGACATGAGGCATGAGTTGCTCACGTGCTCCAAATGGGGAGCGTGGACCCGGTGTATGAGTTACTCGCATGCTCAAAGTGGGGAGTGTGGACGTGGTGTGTGATACACTCACGTGCTCCAATGGGGAGCGTGGACGGGAATTTGGATCGTTGCTCGGAAGGAGTGTATGCGACCACCGGTGTCCCAAGTGGGGGACGTTGATATGTGATTATATGAGCTCATGAGGAGCGTGGTAGGGATAGATCGTTGCTTAGAGGGAGTGTATGCGATCTATCCTGAGTTGAGTCGGTACCGCATATTGTCGAGTCGAGTGCATGTGTTGCATTGTGGTTGTGTGTGTGATTGTTGATGATGGGACAGTAGGTCCGGGTGTGAGAAATATGAAATAATTGATTTATTGTTTTTCCCTTTTATTTCATGTACGTTTATACCGTTAATATTTGATCGTGATTCTCACCCCTTTGTTGTTGTTGTGGTCTGTGCTTCTTTGGAAGTACAGACAATCCAGGTGTTTAGCTAGCTTGGATTGTGGCGTCGTCGTAGGATTGCTCTGATACGCAACACCAGGGCTTTTTAGGAGTTTATTGTCTATTGTTGATTGTGTGTGCCCCTGTGGCGTATCCGTTTTTTTTGTGGGATATGTATTGATATATGACATTATGTATATTTTGGGCAGATGATCGATTGTTGCAGGTGATAATATTGATGATATGGATGATGTATATATGTGATATATGGTTTATGAAAGACTAATCTTATTTCCGCTGCGATATTCTTGAGTATCTATTTTTGAAAAAATGATTTTTGTGGACTTTGTTGAAATTGTGACATCCTGTTTGGGAAGAAACTCTGATGTGTGCTTATTTTCTATTTCGGGAATCGGGGTATTACAAGTTGGTATCAGAGCAGGTCGGTCCGTCCGGCCAGTGTAGTATTTTGAGTCTGTTTGTAGGATAGAGTTGGTTGTTCTCTGTTAACCTATTGTTGTTGTTGAGCAGTATGGTTGGGAGGAATGACGCGGCGTTGGCTGCGGCTATGCAGGCTATGGCTCAAGTGGTGGCCAATCCGAATCTGGCTGCGGGTGCTCAGTTCAGAGACTTGATGCAGTTCCAGAGCAACAAGCCACCAAAGTTTGAAGGTGGGATTCTGGATCCGGTAGCTGCACAGAAATGGCTGAAGGCGATATAGAAGATCTTTAGGACCATGGGGTGCAGTGACGAGCAGAAAGTGAGATTTGGTACTCACATGCTTGAGGGAGAGGCCGAGGCTTGGTGGGACAATTTCCGTCAGAGGATGGAGGCTTCGGGGACTCCGATTACTTGGGAGGTGGTTCGATCTGGATTTCTGGAGAAGTATTTTCCAAAAGATACCAGAAGTACTAAAGAGGTGGAATTTTTGGAATTGAAACAGGGCAGTATGTCGGTAGCCGAGTATGCGGCTAAGTTTGAGGAATTGGCTCAGTATTATCCTCATTACAATACTGAGGAAGCGATGACTTCTAAGTGCTTGAAATTTGAGAATGGGCTGAGGTCGAAGATCAAGATGGGGATCGCATGTTAGAAAATCAGGAGCTATCCTGAGTTGGTGAGTAGAAGTCAGATCTATGACAATGATAACCGTGCGAGGATTGCACATTACAAGGCGGTGAATAACCGCAAGGGTAAGCAGAGGTTTGGTGGTACACCTTATAGTGTGCCAACCGGTAAAGGAAAGCAAAAGGTTGTGTCTGATAAGAGATTCCGAGAGAGGAAGGCATCGTCAGATTTGAAATGTTATCGGTGCGGTGTCGCTGGGCATCGTGCTATTGATTGTCCTCAAGAGATTACGAAGTGCTTTAAGTGTGGGAAGTCCGGCCATGTGATGGCGGATTGTAGGACTAATATGCCTACTTGTTGTAACTGCGGTGATAAAGGCCATATTAGCACTCATTGTGAGAAGCCAAGGAGGGCGCAAGCGCCTCAGGTCAGCGGTAAAGTGTTTACGGTGGTGGGTACTCAGTCGGCGAACGAGGAGCGTTCGATCAAAGGTACATGTTTTATCAATAGCATTCCTTTGACTGCTATGATTGATACGGGTGCGACCCACTCGTTTATCTCTGTTGATTGTGTGAAGAGGTTAGGTTTGGTGCCGACTACTCTAGAGCGGTGGGTGACTATTGAAACTCCCTCAATTGGTTCAGTGACTACTTCGCTAGTATGTTTGAAGTGTCCACTGACTATCTTTGGTCGAGACTTCAGTGTGGATTTGATCTGTTTGCCACTTGGTGGTTTGGATGTTATACTTGGTATGAACTGGTTGGAGTTCAACCGAGTGTACATTGATTGTTTTCGGAAGGTGTTACTATTTTTGACTCCGAAAGAGGAAGCGTTGGTAGATTCTTTTCCCGGTAAGGAATTGAGAACTTTGTTGAAAGATGAAGCTCAGGTGTTTGCTTTATTTGCATCACTGTCTGTTGACAGCAAGGCATTGTTGGATGAGTTAGCCGTTGTTAATGAGTTTCCGAAGGTGTTCCCGGATGATATTACAGAGTTACCTCCGAAGAGAGAGGTTGAGTTTAGCATTAATCTGGTACCTGGTACGAGGCCTATTTCTATGGCGCCGTACAGTATGTCGGCAATGGAGTTGGCCGAGTTGAAGACTCAGATTGGAGAGTTGTTGGATAGGAAGTTTATCAGACATAGTGTGTCGCCGTGGGGAGCTCTAGTGTTGTTAGTGAAGAAGAAGGACGGTAGCATGCAGTTGTGCATCGATTACCGTCAGTTGAACAAAGTGACCATCAAGAACAAATATCCTCTTCCAAGGATTGATGATTTGATGGATCAGTTGGTGGGAGCTCGTGTGTTCAGTAAGATCGACTTGAGGTCGGGTTATCATCAGATCAGAGTTAAGGAAGGTGATATTCAGAAGACGGCGTTTAGGACTCGATATGGACATTACGAGTATGCGGTAATTCCTTTCGGAGTGTCTAATGTGTCGGGTGTGTTTATGGAATATATGAAACGTATCTTCCATTCTTATTTGGATCAGTTCATTGTCGTGTTCATTGATGACATACTGATTTATTCTAAGTCTGAGGAAGAGCATACAGAGCATTTGAGGATTGCTTTGCAAGTGTTGAAAGATAACAAGTTGTTTGCTAAGTTATCGAAGTGTGAGTTCTGGTTGAAGACTGTGAGTTTTCTGGGGCATGTTATTTCGGGAGATGGTGTTTCAGTAGACCCTTCGAAAGTTAGTGCGGTGTTACAGTGGGAACTACCGAAGACGGTAACAGAAGTTCGGAGCTTCTTGGGTTGAGCTGGTTATTACCGAAGATTTATTGAAGGCTTTTCTAGATTGGTTTTGCCGTTGACTCAGTTGACGAGGAAAGATCAAGTGTTTGTGTGGGATGCTGCGTGCGAAGAAAGTTTTGTGGAGCTGAAAAAGAGATTGACTTCAGCATTGGTGTTGGTGTTACCGAATCCGTGTGAGCCTTTTGTGGTGTATTGTGATGCGTCCAAGATGGGATTGGGCGGAGTTCTCATGCAGAATGTAAAAGTGGTAGCTTATGCGTCGCGGCAATTGAGGGTGCATGAGTAGAATTATCCTACTCATGACCTTGAATTGGCTGCGGTGGTTTTTGTTTTGAAGATCTGGAGACATTATTTGTATGGCTCAAGGTTTGAGGTGTTCAGTGATCACAAGAGTTTGAAGTACCTGTTTGATCAGAAAGAGTTGAATATGAGGCAGAGAAGATGGTTGGAATTCTTGAAAGATTATGATTTCAGTTTGTGTTATCACCCAGGGAAAGTGAATGTAGTTGCAGATGCATTGAGCAGGAAGGTAATTCATATGTCAGCTTTGATGGTGAAAGAGATGGAGCTTATTGAGCAGTTTCGAGATTTGAGTATGGTTTGTGAGTTTACTACAGGTGGTGTAATGTTGGTTAAATTGCAAGTGAAGAATGATTTCTTGGATATGATAAGAGAACATCAGAAGTTAGATGTGAGACTTGTGGATTTGATGCGAGGAGTCGGAAGTGACTCCGGTAGTGATTTCAGGTTGGATGATGCAGGTGTGTTGAGGTTTCGAGGCAGGATTTGTGTGTCGGATAATGATGAGATGAAGAAGTCGATTTTGGATGAAGGGCAGCGTAGTAGCCTGAGTGTGCATCCAGGAGCTACGAAGATGTATCAGGATTTGAAAAAGTTGTTTTGGTGGTCGGGCATGAAAAAGGACATTGCTCGTTATGTGTATGCTTGCTTGGTATGTTAGAAATCGAAGGTAGAGCATCAGAGACCTTCTGGGATGGTGCAACCTGATAACGAGAAAACGCATCGATTATATCGCTAAATTTCATTGACGTTTTATCGCGCATTCACCGTTTTAACACTCGATTTCTCGAGTTTTTCTTACTATTTTGCAGGTACATCGTTATGTGAAGCCAAATCATGAATTAAGAGAAAAGGAACAAAAGAGACCACAAGGAGATGAAGAAATGCAGAAGCCTGCAAAGAGACTGCATAATTTGTTGCAGCCACGATCATTACAAGGGTGTCACGACCGTGACACCCCAAATTGGGCCATCACGACCGTGAGAGAGTGGTCACGACCGTGACATTTAAAATCCTCAAATTACAAACGTGAAGACCTTGTCACGCCCGTGACAAGGATAAAACTTGGTTTTGACTCAGACTACGTCAAGGCACCACTTGAAGACCACTTCTCCTCTTATTTCTCCTCAAGGCAGCACGTGAAGACGACTTCTCCCATTTTTGTTGCCACGTTCCAGCATTTCCTCAACAACTTCAGCAAGGCCCATGCAACAAGGGACCAAGAATCCAGCCCATTAAAGACTCTATAAATAGTACAAGCTCTGTGAACTCAAGGACAGACTGGATTATCCAAAATTCCTGCGGAAGCTCTGCCGAATTACCTTACAAACCAGCATTTTCATTCCAGCATTATTTTATTTTCTGTCTTGTTTTATTTGTATCCAAACCAACCGTATAACAATTTCCAACATTAGGGAATTGTTATACATTTATTTGTTTCCAAACCTTCAGCATTCGTTCATTTTTAATTTCCGCCTACTCCGAGCTTTCCGGTCTGTGGAAGAAGGAGTCTGCTCAAATATTTGTTAATCAGGTTTTTCAATTTATTGCAATTTAATTTAATTTAATTATAATGTCTATTTATTTTTCTGCCATGAGTAAGTTATTATTTAATTCTGTGTCTGGTTCAACCTCGATGAGCAGCTAAACACCTTAGGGCGGTATGTAGTTATAACAACTTAACCGGTAAAATATAACCATAGGCTGAAAATAATTAATCACTTAACATTCTGGCAGATACTTTTTAATTGAAATAGACCTTTTCGTTACGAGAGTAAGAAAAGGGTATTAGGTTGGGTCAAGACCACGAGAGTGTGAGATTTTAACCAGATAGCTAAAGTTAGGCATTTAAATTAAACACAGCGAGAGCGCTTTAAGATAAATTAGAATTATTTAGTTTCCAAAAATTACCTCTAAACACTTATGGGCTAGCGAGAGCAGGCATAGGGCTTTAGGGATAAGATCTGATATAAGACCACGAGAGTGTGAGTTGAGGGTATTTAAACTGGTAATCTCTACCGAATAGATTAAGTGAACATCTCTATAAGCCTAGGTTAGATTGACCCACCTAAGTTAGTATAATTACATACCGACCGCCTTAGTATTACTTTATTAAAAACTTAAATTTAATTCCGCCTTTAATAGCCTTAAAAAACCAACAACAATCGTGACAACCATTCGCCTTAGCTAAACTAGAAGTTCATCTAGCACTAAGTAATAATAGAATCCCTGTGGATCGATAATCTTAAATATTACTTCGATAGGCTGTGCACTTGCAGTAAGATACCGCTAGACGCATAAGTAGACACGTCTTTAGCCCATCAAGTTTTTGGCGCCGTTGCCGGGGATTCCTTAATTTAGTTACTAGTGCATTTAGGTAGCATTGTCTAGACTAAGGTATCAACTATTTAATTTAATCTAATCTCCGAGTGTATGCCAAGTACTCGCTCTAAAAGCGAAGACTTGCAACCTCTAATCCCCGAATCGGAGCGCTTCTTACACGTAAGAAGACGTATATTCGATTTCGAAAATAATTCCAATATTCCAGATCTTCAATTAGATCCGCCTAAACCAGTCGTAAAATCAGAAAACGCAGGGATGGATGAAGAACAAACTCATCCACTCAAGTATTACGCTAATCCTTCGCAAGGTGAACCGCATTCAAGCATTGCAGCGCCGGCTATCAACCGAAATGATTTCGAACTAAAACCATCATTGATATCAGCCGTGCAACAAAATCAATTCGCCGGAAATCCTACCGAGGATCCGAATCTTCATCTTTCGATCTTTGTGCAATATGCAGATACCGTAAAAGCCAATGGAGTTACCCAAGAAGCCATTAGACTGCGTTTATTTCCTTTTTCGCTTTGAGACAGAGCAAGAGCTTGGCTTCAATCTCTGCCTTCGAACTCAGTAACTACGTGGGCAGAACTTAAGAAAGTTTTCTTGAATAGGTATTTTCCACCTAGCAAGACAGCTATGCTGAGAGCTCAGATCAAGAGATTTAAGCAAAGAGAAAGTGAATCATTATTCGAAGCTTGGGAACGCTATAAGGATCTACTTAGACTTTGTCCACATCATGGATTAATAGACTAGATGGTCATCCATACCTTCTATAATGGACTCTTGTACAACACAAGAATGACAATTGACGCTGCCGCGGGTGGTGCATTGATGGACAAAGAATATCGTGATGCCTATGCACTTATCGAAAGTATGGCTCAAAATCATTACCTTTGGGGAAGAGAGAGAGTCGCAACTGAGAAACCAACAAAGGGAGGTATGTACGAAGTAAGTAGTATGGACCAAGTCAATGCGAAATTTGACCAACTAAGCCAAAAGATCGATAACTTGGCCATAACACCTGCAGCCACCGTGGCTGCAGTAACACCTAACTGTGAGTTATGCGGAGTCCCAGGACACGAAGTTTCTGATTGTCAACTATTGACAGGAACTCCCACTGATCAAGTGAATTATGCTCAAGGAAACCCTTACTCAAACACATACAACCCAGGTTGGAAGAATCATCCGAACTTCTCCTATAAGAATAACAATGCTTATTACGCACCAGGTCAAGCACCAGCTACATCACCAGGATATCAAAAGACTGCTCCTAATATCCCTAGAAAATCGAACCTTGAATTGATGATGGAGAGCTTTATAGCTAGCCAATCTCAGACAAACAAGGACTTCTTAAACCAAAACATTCACACTAGTGAGCAGATTAAACAATTAGTGAGCAAAGTAGATGCATTAGCTACACATAACAAAATGCTTGAAACTCAGATTTCACAAGTAGCTCAACAACAAGCACCTACTGCTGCACCAGCTGGAGTATTCCCTGGACAACCTCAACCTAATCCGAAAGGACATGCTAACGCTGTAATATTAAGAAGTGGCAAGGAACTTGACGGACCTACCGATCCAAGACTTGACAATCCAGCCATGTACAAAAAACCGGATAACCCGACTGAAGTGGTGAATGATCCAGAAGAAAAGGAAGATGAAAGTCGAGAGGTAGTGGAGAAAGAACAACCTTATGTGCCTCCATCACCCTATAAACCACCAATTCCGTACCCTCAAAGATTAATAAGTTCCAAGACGACGGGTCAATTTAAGAAATTTGTCGAACTTCTGAAACAGTTGAATATCACTATTCCGTTTACAGAAGCAATTACCCAAATACCCTCGTATGCCAAGTTTTTAAAAGAAATCTTATCCAATAAGAAAAAGATAGAGGATAACGGAACAGTTACACTTACTGCCGAGTGTAGCGCCATAATTCAGAATAACATGCCTCCTAAGCTAAAAGATCCAGGAAGTTTCTCTATACCCTGTGTAATAGGAAAATTCGTCATTGACAAAGCTCTATGCGATTTAGGATCCAGTATCAGTGTTATGCCCTTAACAATTTGCAAAAGGCTAGACATAGGAGACCTAAGACCAACTAAAATGTCTGTTCAACTAGCCGATCGCTCTGTTAAATATCCTGTAGGCATACTAGAAAACGTCCCAGTACGTATAGGACAATTCTACATTCCTACTGATTTTATAATCATGGACATCTCTGAAGACTCCACTACACCTATCATACTAGGAAGACCATTCTTAGCTACCGCCGGAGCTATAATAGACGTGAAAAGAGGAAAGCTAACCTTTGAAGTAGGTGAAGAGAAAGTCGAATTTGTTTTAACACAATTCTTACAATCACCAGCTATAGAGGATACATGCTATCTAATGGACGTAATTGACGAATGTGTAAGGGAAATGGAACTGAAGGAGACCACTTATTCTGAAATAATGAAAATTCAAATCCCTCCGATTTTCGAAGATGATAATTGGCGAAAACCGTATCAGGATGATAGTCTAAGCGAAAGTTTAGCACTTACACCGGATCCCATGCCAAGTAAAGATAAACCTACATTAGGATTAAAAACTTTACCTAATAACCTAAGGTACGAATTCTTAGACGTTGAATGTAAAAGACCAGTTATAGTAAATTCCAGTTTAGGAACTACAGAAACAAAGAAACTTTTAGATGTCTTGAAGAAATATCCAACTGCATTAGGATATAACATATCTGATCTCAAAGGAATGTGTCCTTCAGTTTGTATGCATCGTATTCTGCTAGAAGAAGATTGCAGAACCTCCAGAGAATCTCAAAGAAGAATTAACCCAACCCTTAGCACTGTAGTAAAAGAAGAAGTCAAGAAATTATTAGATGCCGGGATAATATATCCAATCTCTGATAGTGAATGGGTTAGTCCAATACATGTAGTGCCAAAGAAAGGAGGTATCACTGTTGTGAAAAACGCTCAAGGCGAATCGATATCACAAAGAGTAGTGACGGGATATAGAGTGTGCATAGATTATCGTAAACTAAACAAAGCCACTCGAAAAGATCATTTCCCACTACCTTTCATAGATCAAATGTTAGAACGATTAGCCAAGCATTCTTACTTCTGTTATCTTGACGGGTACTCAGGATTTTTCCAAATCCCTATCCATCCTGATGATCAAGAGAAGACTACATTTACATGTCCTTATGGAACGTTCGCTTATAGGCGAATGCCCTTTGGATTATGCAACGCTCCTGCAACCTTTCAAAGATGTATGATGTCAATCTTCGCAGATTTTATAGACAACATCATGGAAGTGTTCATGGACGACTTCTCTGTATGCGGGCAAAGTTTTGAAGGATGCTTATCGAACTTAGAAATGGTGTTAGAAAGATGTGTAAAAGTGAATCTCGTGCTTAACTGGGAGAAATGTCATTTTATGGTCAACGAAGGAATAGTATTAGGTCATGTAATATCAGACAAGGGAATTGAAGTTGATAAGGCTAAGATTGAAGTAATAAAAGATCTTCAACCCCCTAAAACCGTTCGAGAAATACGAAGCTTTTTAGGACACGCCGGTTTTTACCGACGATTCATCAAAGATTTCTCGAAAATTACTAAACCTCTTACTGGTTTATTAATGAAAGACGCTGAGTTCATATTCAATGAAGATTGTCTTAAAGAATTCGAAACTCTAAAAACAGCCCTCATCACCGCACCAATCATGCAACCCCCTGACTGGAGATTACCTTTTGAAATCATGTGCGATGCGAGTGACTATGCTGTAGGCGCAGTTCTGGGCCAGAGAAAGGAAAAGAAACTCCATGCGATTTACTATGCCAGTAGAACCTTGGATTCTGCCCAGATGAACTACGCTACTACAGAAAAAGAATTGTTAGCAGTTGTCTTTGCGCTTGACAAATTCCGCTCTTACCTAGTTGGAGCGAAAATAATCATTTACACAGACCATGCTGCTATCCGATATCTATTAACTAAGAAAGATGCTAAACCAAGACTCTTAAGATGGATTTTACTCTTACAAGAGTTTGATCTAGAAATAAAAGATAAAAAAGGTACTGAAAACGTCGTAGCGGACCATTTATCTAGAATAGAAGGTATTAAACCCGAACAAGTGCCGATTAACAATGATTTTCCGTATGAACAGCTGATAGCACAAATAGGAAGCGACCTAGCGCAGTTAGATATAAATGAACCAGAACCCGTGGAAACGATACTGACAACTGTAGGACTGCCATGGTACGCTGACATTGTCAACTACCTAGCCGCAGGAGCTCTTCCACCCGATCTAACCTATCAGCAGAAAAAGAAATTCTTTCATAACCTGAAACATTACTATTGGGATGAACCATTATTGTTCAAAAGAGGACCAGATGGAATCTTTCGCCGATGTATTCCCGAAGAAGAAATAGAAGACGTCATTGCTCAATGCCATTCATCTCCTTATGGTGGACATGCAAGCACTTCCAAGACTTGTGCAAAAATCTTGCAAGCCGGCTTATTCTGGCCTAATCTATGGAAGGATGTCCACATCGCTGTTATAAATTGCGATCGGTGTCAATGCACTGGCAATATTTCAAGAAGAGATGAAATGCCCCAAAAGGTGGCACACCTGGTGGGACGTATCTGGGGAATAGATTTCATGGGACCATTCCCATCATCTTTCGGTAATAATTACATACTCGTAGCTGTTGATTATGTCTCGAAATGGATTGAAGCCATAGCTTCTCCTACAAACGATACACGAGTAGTAATAAAGCTTTTCAAAAATATAATCTTTCCCAGATTTGGTGTGCCTCGACTCGTCATAAGTGACGGTGGCTCGCACTTCATTTCAAAAATCTTTGGCAAATTACTATCTAAGTATAGAGTAAGACACCGTGTGGCTACACCATATCACCCACAAACAAGTGGACAGGTCGAAGTCTCAAACAGAGAGATTAAACAAATCTTAGAAAAGACTGTCGCCATATCTCGGAAAGATTGGTCATCTAAACTTAATGAAGCTCTATGGGCTTATAGGACCGCTTACAAGACACCCATAGGTACTACACCTTTCAAACTAGTTTATGGAAAATCTTGTCACCTCCCAGTAGAACTAGAACACAAAGCTTATTGGGCGATCAGAACTCTCAATATAAACTATAATGCTGCAGGAGAAAAGCAAATCCTAGACATTAACGAATTAGAAGAATTAAGGTTAGATGCATATGAAAATGCTAAGATATATAAAGAAAGAACTAAGCGATGGCATGATAAACGCCTATCTAGGAAAGAATTTAGTGTGGGAGACGTTGTACTCCTCTTTAATTCAAGACTTAGGCTCTTTCCTGGAAAATTAAAGTCTAGATGGTCAGGACCCTTTGATATAACTAAAGTATTCCCAAGTGGAGCAATAGAAATTAAGGGTAGGAATAGTGAACCATTCACAGTAAACGGACAACGTCTAAAACACTATCATAAAGTTGAAAATAGAGATTATGCGAATAATCTAAAGCTTTTAGAATTGTCCACCAATTCCCCTGATTAATCTAAACCAAAACATTACGTCAGGCTTTTGACAATAAAAACAGCGCTTAGTGGGAGGCAACCCATTTACTTATTTACCTATTTTAAACTATTCTTTTCTTTTAGAGCATTGTTATTTATCGTTTTTACTATTTGTTTAAGTTGTTTTGTCAGTTTTATTTTACATTACTATTATCGCCATTACATTAAGCATTTCATTTTCTCATTTTCATCTTAAATCACTTTTTACAGATTTTCTAAAGCCTTTTCCACTGATTTGTTTTCCCCATATTTGCACTGACCATGGCTAACCAACCAATTAACTATATGGAAACCAAATTTAGAGGTAGGAACCAAAGAATGAAGTTTGAAGAGTTATCACAGAGACAAATGGATTTGACCCTGTACCCAGATGATAGGACTATGGAAACCTTAGGTATACATGATAGTGTCATGTACTTGTTCAACCGACTCGGATGGGAGAATGCATTGATCCAACATAAGTTTGCGACTTACCGCGAGCTTACCCTTGAGTTCCTTAGCTCCTTACTTTACCTACCTGAGCGCGATTTTGGATTTAGGAAAGGATTTATTAGTTTCCGCCTATTTGGAATAGAATACGACTTTAACCATAAAGAACTAGCTGACTTGTTAGGATTCCCTAGTGGACCTTTTGCTTTTACTACCACACAGGTAGAATTGATGGATGTGGAGCTAGATTTCTTTTGGGGAACTCTAACCGGAAACTACCACCCTGAACCAAATGACATGAATAACGATGAGATCCATAATCCTGCTCTCCGTTACTTCCACAAATTCCTCGCCCATACCTTCTTTGGAAAAGAAGAAAACATTACCGGAGTTTCTAAAGATGAAGTATTTATTATATCATGTTTCACTAATGGACAGTCTGTTAATGGTGTACCTTTCATGATGCAAACCTTCACCCGCATCCAAGAAGAACCTGAATTACCTATATTAGTAGGAGGTCTTGTAACCATGATTGCTGATGCCATAGGACTTAGGTACCAACTGGACAGGTGCACCCGTCTGGGAACCATCCGCCCAATGAATCTTAAATTCTGCTTCAATAGACATATCATAAGGAATTTAGGACGCCCACCTTTTGAGTACCTAATCCGGAACGAAGTAGTAACCCTGTTCACATTGCCCAATCATGCTAGAGTAAGTGTTCATAATAAGGATAACTGGCTTTATGAGTTAAACCCACCTGATTATCCAGCCACTCCTGAAACACCTCAGTCTCACAGGATAACAGATGATATAATGACCGCTGTTGAAACTGACCCTGAGACACCTCCTGGTTACCATGACATTGACCCAACTGACAAAGTACATGAAACCCCTGGAGCGAATCAAGGAGAGTATGCTAACAACTTACAAAACATCATGAACACTCTCAATGCCTACCAAACTGACATTAATCTATTCAAAGAAGACATTAAGAGCATGCGATTGGACATCATAGGATTGACTGACATGGCCTGCGAACAATTCTATCATTTGGACTCCGCCATCGAAGACCTGAAGAAACGCCTTTGAAAAAGCTATGAGTGATTTAGTTTATTTTTTCTCATTATTTTTTTCTCATTATTTTCGTTTCTAGTTAAATTTATCTTTCGCAACAATTTCATAACATAATTTCCGTTTCTGTAATTCCATTTTATACTTTATGCCATGCACCTTTTATTTCAATTATTTCTCCATTTTTAGCAACTTACATATTTTTTCTATATACTGTCATACCTGCATTATATCATGTATACAATCTTTCATGCAAGTTCGTATACTACTGTGTTGCAAATGATATACAATATGGTGTGTATTTAATATAAGTGTTACTAAATAAAATATATTATTATTAATTTATGAATAACGTGAGAAAATGTTCTTTTATGGGAATTATTCAGCAAAACATGCCCTCACGGTCGTCACATCTATCTTACGATCGTGACGTGCTCATTTAGCGTGTCACGACCGTCACGCCCCTGTCACGACCGTGACGACCTCTATTACAGGAATCGTGAGAAACAGAACTGTTTCTCATCGTGTCCCCTCTTCTTCTCCATCCATAACCTACCCAAAACACTACCCATTCATTCCACAACCGCCGTAACCTCTCCATTACCCCCGTTAACCCCCCATTATCATCAACCATTTCATTAAAACTCTCCCGTATTTAACCCGAACCTCTATCTCCCTCATTCTACCATTTTTCTCACAAAACCTCACAAAATCCTTCCTCCCTCACTCTTCACTCTTGCATGTTATGGATTCCATCATTTTTAGAGAAGGTGAAGCTGGAGTAACCCAGAGAGACCGTTTCATCCGCTTCCAGAACCGCGGTCTCCAACCTACCCGCTACATTGCCACTGACTGTCTGCGAGAACTCAGAATGTTGGCCAGCGTTCAAAGCCTACTGCAAAAGGTCGGTCTGTGGGACCTCTGTCGTCAACCTCAGCCTACTTTCGAACTTCTAACGCTGGAGTTCCTAAGCTCTTACAGTTACATCACCCCTCCCGGTTCTCAGAGTCAGCTTACCGGCATCGTAACATTCAGATTGCACGGCCAGGAGTTCAACCTCCCGCAAACCAGGATCGCCGAGCTGTTAGGCTTCGATCACGGAACCGAAGCCCACCGTCGCGTGCCCGATAATTTTAGTGAACAAGCATTCACTCTATGGCACGACCTTACCAACACCCGTGCATCCACCTTCCAGAGCCTCAACGCCACACACATCCACAACCCGGCTATCCGCTATTTTCACCGGGTCATCTGCAACACAATCTTTGCTAGAGAAAGCAACCACAAGCTCAACTCCAAGGAACTTCTGTTCTTATACTGCGCTCTTCATGACGAGCCGATCAACGCTGCCGCTTTCATGCTTCATCACATCCAGGCCATTGCATGGCGAGGCTCCTCCCCGTTCTTCATAGGCGGCATTGTCACCGCCCTCGCCATTCAGTTGGGGCTTGGTGACGCGCTCGTTAATCAACCTCACCTCGCCGCCGAATTCCTGACCATGAGCTACTGCCGGTCCGCCCACCTGATCGCGCAGCGAGAGGATGGCAGGTATAGCCCTGTTGTCAATGGCACCATTTTCTACCACATCACTCTGCCGTCCCGCACCCGCATCGACCCATCCAACCGAGCCAACTGGCTCTTTGTTTTACCAGCTGCTGCCGATCACGTCCCGGTTCATGATGATCAGGCAGACGCCCCAGCGGACGAGATGCAGGACGCTATGGATGCAGCTGAGCCTGTCCAGGATATCCCAGAGACATCTACCCGACAGCACCCTGCTCCCGTAGTTACACTTGAGGAAGTCCTCCTTGCGATTCATCAGCAGAACCAGATGAACGCCGCACTGGAGCGAAGGCAGCAGGCGCAGTATGATGCTTTACTCGGCACTATTGCTGCAAACCAGGAGGCCACTAATCAGCGGTTTGGAGAACTTTTCAGTGAGCTCGACGCGCTCCGCATTAGCATTACTGCTACCTCCGGCACCGGTTCTGATCCTGACGCGACTCCTTCCAGGCGCCGCTCTCGCACCAGAGGCCGAGCCCGCGGTCCTCAGCAGCAGTAGTTTACTTTTCTGTTTGTTTTTCATTTTAGTCTTGTACTGTATTTGTGCCGCATTTATATCACAACATTGAGGACAATGTCTGATATAGTGTGGGAGAGGTACCTTTCATTTCAGCACTTTTTCATTTCGTTGTACTTTCAATTCTGTTGTATTCCTTTTAGCAAATCAATGAAATGAGCAAATCTGTGCGCTATTTTCTTTAATTTCGAGCTTTCCCCGATTATTAAGCTATACCAGAAAAATCTTTAATTACTCGCATTACCCGACTTACCACCGAATGGTTCGTAACTAGGAAGCCGGGAACGATTAAACAAGACCAATACAATCTTGACATCTTTGACTCCCTGCTTAAGAAATTCCATCCCGATCACCATTGCGAGTGCACCTTTAGTTTCAGTTCAAAAGTAACCCCCAGTAGTTTATACTAGCAGTCAGCACCGTCTGAACACAAACCACGTGGGGAGCCGATGAATATAAGCGTTTGATGCCTAATCAATAATGATCCTTCATATCTCGATGCAAAATGAAAAGAAATTGCACCAAGGTACACGGTCGCAGATAAGAAACGAGAAATATGAGAAGGAATCCGTTTCGAGTTGGTTCAGAGGTACTGGTTCTGAACTCGGTAGGGCGTGCTACGGCTCGATCCCCCACAACCTCCAAATCGGATAAAACATGAAGGGTTACCACACTCGTGTACCAGACCCCGTGCTCAAAAAGGATCAAAATCGCTAACCGGCTACTCCACTACGTGCGTGCTAAGGCAAAGGGCTTAATGTGACTGCGCTAGAACGAAACCGGGCGAAAGAAGATCGAAAAGCTCTAGGTGAAATCGTAATGTGATTGCCGATTGTTTCGTTTAACGGGAAGTCGACGACATAGCTTGTTGCTTGTGTCATTAGTGTATCGGTAGTGTTCTATCAAAGTACCGGAGTATCCGACAAAACGATCCACCGTACGGTTTGTTATGAGTATGCGCGAGTAAATTCGTGTCCGCCGATTTTCAACCGACTATTTGCTTGAGGACAAGCAAAGGTTTAAGTTTGGGGAAGTTTGATAACGAGAAAACGCATCGATTATATCGCTAAATTCCATTGACGTTTTATCGCGCATTCACCGTTTTAACACTCGATTTCTCGAGTTTTTCTTACTATTTTGCAGGTACATCGTTATGTGAAGCCAAATCATGAATTAAGAGAAAAGGAACAAAAGAGACCACAAGGAGATGAAGAAATGCAGAAGCCTACAAAGAGACTGCATAATTTGTTGCAGCCACGATCGTTACAAGGGTGTCACGACCGTGACACCCCAAATTGGGCCATCACGACCGTGAGAGAGTGGTCACGACCGTGACATTTAAAATCCTCAAATTACGAACGTGAAGACCTTGTCACGCCCGTGACAAGGATAAAACTTGGTTTTGACTCAGACTACGTCAAGGCACCACTTGAAGACCACTTCTCCTCTTATTTCTCCTCAAGGCAGCACGTGAAGACGACTTCTCCCATTTTTGTTGCCACGTTCCAGCATTTCCTCAACAACTTCAGCAAGGCCCATGTGTTGCGGTGGAAATAGGATCACAAACTATTAATTAGTTTGAATCGCAATTCAATTCACAACCGCTCTTTGATTTATCCGAAGGAAAAGGTCAAAAAGGGAAAACCTATTTTTGCATCGTAAACACAATGCGGGGAAAGATCTAGGGTTCGGGGGTTGATTAAATTTAGGGAAGGTATTAGCACCCTAAACTTTTGTAGTACTCTACAGGAACCTTTTGTTCAGATGTTTACTATTTTGCGTTATTTATTTGCTTAAGGTATATATACAAAGGGATTAAAAGTGAGAAAAGAGACCTAAGGGGTTAATTCTAAGTTTACTCGGCAAGACATCGCATCTTGTGCCTACGTATCCTTATGGGAGTGGAATCAGAGTAATCGTAGTTCCCCTCAAAAGGGAGGTTAGAGACTTCTTGACTGTGGTCAAGGTCTCACGGGGAATAAACATGTCTTAAGGACACGCTTACGTGGAGTGTAGAAACTCCAAATCTCTATGTTGAATTGTTAAGTTGTAATTAGGGTTAGGTTAGGTTAGGGATTCCACGGCGGGAAACCCTAAAATGAGCGCGGCGGCTCTTTGACCTAATGCTAGGGGTAAAATTGTAATCTTGTCCACAGCGAGACATGTATGAAAATTTAGGGTTGAAAAGGTGTAAGGGTTGAAGGTGAGGACTATTGACACGGCTAGACCTAATTCCTTCGGAGGAGTGAAATTATTGGTAAAGACGCGATAAACATACAATGGCAGAACATAAAGTGCGGAAAGATAAATGCGACAATTGTCTCGCAAAATTACACCCCATAAGCAGTTACAAATATGATAATTGAATATTTAAACTGAAAATAAAATCAATTGAACTTAGTCAGCTGCAAAAAACCAAAACAAACAGAGACTGTTATTATACGGGGTTAGACAAAAAATTAGACGGGAATGTTAGGAATTTAAGTAGAAAATTATAATTTTAACGAAACAAGAAAAAAAAGTTAGAAATTTGGATCTTAAAAATGAGGATGTTAGCGAAAAATTAATAAACAATGAAAATTAATATGCAATGAAGATGATGATAATATACAAGTGATAATGGCAACGATGATGTCAGATTATGTACAAATATAAAAATAAATACAAAAATAAATAAATAAATAAATATTAGTGAACAGGTTCATGGATAATCAATAATACTGTTAGGAATGAAGGATGAAAATTGGAATTGACAATATTAGAAGTTAAGGGATGAACGTTTTGAGACGATGAGAATTTAGGTAATAAGAAAAGAGTTAGAATGGAATTAGGTTTTTTTTGTGAGATTTGGAAAAGTTAGAGTTTTTAATGTGATTAAGAAAAAGAAAATAGATTAAAAGTTAGAATTAAAAGTTAGCAAAAAAATTAGAACTTCGAAATTTGGTTTTTAAAAAAAAGGTTAGAAAATAAAAATAAAAGTTTGAAAATAAAAGAGAAAAGGTTAGAATTTTAATAAAAAAAGAGTTAGAATGTTAGAATTTTAATTAAGAAAAAATGGTAGAAATTTTGAAAAAAAGATATAAAAAAGATTAGAAATTAAAAAAAAAGAAGAAGAGTTAGTTACTTTTGATGAAGACGGTAAGAGTTTTTTATGCTTGTCGATCCCCCCGTTTTGTTGCTTCTGAGGGTCCTTTTATACTTGATTTTTTTAAATCTTTTTCAATCTCAGATTTGATTTGAATATCTCAATCTTTTTCAATCTCTGATTTGATTTGAATGAATTTTTATGATGATTTCAGATTTGATTCAATGATGGTGATGTTGATATTTAGATCTGATTTTCTTATGATGATGATATGATCTGATTGATTTGATTTTGCTCCATCTGTGATTTATTGTGATTGGATTTGATAAAAAAAATGTTGGGATTTAAATTTAAAAAGTTAGCAAAGAAAATAAGAGTTTCAAGTTAAATAAAAATTAGAGGTTTAAGTTTAAAAAAAATGAGTTAGAATTTTAAAATAAAAAAATATATTTGAATGTTGATTTTAAAAAATGTTAGAATTATTTTAAAAACTGTTAGAATTTAATTTTAAAAGGAATTTAGAATTTTAATTTGAAAAAGGATGGTGTCAAAAAAAGATTTAGATTTAATTTTAAAAAAAAAGGATAGATTTAATTTATAAAAAAAGGTTAGATTTAATTTTTAAAATAGTTAGAAAAAAAGATTTAATTTTAAAAAGAAGTTAGAGAAAAAAAGATTTAATTTTAAAAAAGTTAGAAAAAAAGGTTTAATTTTTTTAAAAAAGTTAGAAAAAAAGATTTAACTTTATAAAAGTTAGAAAAAAGATTTAATCTTAAAAAGAAGTTAGAAAAAAATATTTAACTTTAAAAAAGTTAGAAAAAAAAAAGATTTAGTTTTAAAAAAAGTTAGAAAAAAATATTTAACTTTAAAAAAGTTAGAAAAAAGATTTAATTTTAAAAAGAAGTTAGAAAAAAATATTTAACTTTAAAAAAGTTAGAAAAAAAAGATTTAGTTTTAAAAAAAGGTTAGAAACAAAAGATTTAACTTTAAAAGGTAGAAAAAAAAAGGATTTAACTTTTAAAATAGTTAGAAAAAAGATTTGATTTTTTTAAAAAAAATAGACAAAAAGATTTAACTTTAAAAAAGTTAGAAATAGATTTAACTTTAAAAAAGGGTTAGAAAAAGGATTTATCTTTTAAAAAAAGTTAGAAAAAAGATTTAATTTTAAAAAGGTAATAGAATTTGATTAAAAAAATGTGTTAGAAATTAATTTAAAAAAGGTTATAAAAAAAATTTACTCTTAAAGAAAAGAAAAAAAAGTTAAATTTTAATTTAAATCCTAAAAGTTAGTAAGAAGAGCTTAAAATGATTTAAATAAATAAACTAAATAGAAAGAAAAAAAAGTTAATAAAAAACATTAGTAAAGTTATAAAAAAATTTAATTAAATTATTATTAGTTAAAAAAACAAGATTTAAAAAAAAAAAGGTTAATTTATTAAGTTAATCAGAATTTAAAATAAAAGTAAAAAAGAAAGGGTAAAATTTGGGGTATTACAGTTGCCCCTATTTAAATAGCTACACCAGATGATTTGAGTGACGGAGACTCGAGGAATCATGGTGGATGGATTTAAATATAGATAACCGAAAATTTTGCCCTTATATGCGGCGATATGCAATGCTATGGACAAAGCGAGAACAGATTAATGCAGATGATGCCGTGAATATGATGTGATGCGTATGCTGGAATGATGAATGCGAAAATGCTGACGAATGCGACGACACAGGGACAGACGCTACGAGAAGAACACACTGGGGAAAACGACGCGCTGGGACACAGTACAATACTGGGGACTTCTAAAAATGATGGTCAACTGGTGCAAACACGACCAATTGTCTTTTTTAGAAAACGAGATTCTCAACTGGAGATGGTACCTATGAGACGGCCTCCACTGGGGAATCTAAAAATAAAACTGGATGACGTACGATTGCAAGATCGATTACAGAATGCTGGAGCATTGAGCAAAGAATAACATCCACGATTCTGTAAATTATCTCTCGTGACAGGATCAAATGGACTTTTCGGGAATCCGTAAATATACAGGGTAAAGACCGGCTGTATGCCAAAATAAATGGACTTTGAGTGGTTAGAACAAGATCCTAAATGGAGATGGCACCTATGAGACGGCCTCCACTTGGGAATGTTTAATAATAACAGGATCTACACGGCTTGCAAGATCGATTACAGACTGCTGGAGCATTGAGCAAAGAATAACATCCAAGCTTCTGTAAACTATCCCTCGTGACAGGATCAAACGGACTTTTCGGAAATCCATATCATATATACAGGGTAAAGACCGGCTGTATGCCAAAATAAATGGACTTTAATGGGAAATGCCCTGATAAGCTTCTCGAGGGAGAATTGTCACTTATCGTTGGAAGGGACTTATGTGCCAAAATGGATAAGCACTCAAATAAAGAGGCTGCTGCTTATCTGATAAATAAATCTTCTCGCATTTAAGGTCGGCGCCTGGAATAAGATTCTGATTCTTCTCTTACTGAAGGATAAATAAACTTCTTCATGCTTCAAGATCGTGCTCTCCTGAACATGAAAAGGGTAAACTGAACTTCCTCATACTTCAGAATCGTGCTCTCCTGAATATGAAAAGGGCTAACTGAATTTCCTCATACTTCAGAATCGTGCTCTCCTGAATATGATTCGGCTCTTTCGGGTAAATGAAATTCTTCATAGTTCAGAATCGTGCTCTCCTGAATATGAAAAGGGCTAACTGAACTTCCTCATACTTCAGAATCGTGCTCTCCTGAATATGATTCGGCTCTTTCTTATAAATGAAATTCTTCATACTTCAGAATCGTGCTCTCCTGAATATGAAAAGGCTAACTGAACTTCCTCATACTTCAGAATCGTGCTCTCCTGAATATGATTCGGCTCTTTCTTGTAAATGAAATTCTTCATACTTCAGAATCGTGCTCTCCTGAATATGAAAAGGGCTAATTGAACTTCCTCATAACTCAGAATCGTGCTCTCCTGAATATGATTCGGCTCTTTCGGGTAAATGAAATTCTTCATACTTCAGAATCGTGCCCTCCTGAATATGAAAAGGGCTAATTGAACTTCCTCATAACTCAGAATCGTGCTCTCCTGAATATGATTCGGCTCTTTCTTGTAAATGAAATTCTTCATACTTCAGAATCGTGCTCTCCTGAATATGAAAAGGGCTAATTGAACTTCCTCATAACTCAGAATCGTGCTCTCCTGAATATGATTCGGCTCTTTCGTGTAAATGAAATTCTTCATACTTCAGAATCGTGCTCTCCTGAATATGAAAAGGGCTAACTGAACTTCCTCATACTTCAGAATCGTGCTCTCCTGAATATGATTCGGCTCTTCGGGTAAATGAAATTTAGTAGACACGTCTTTAGCCCATCAAGTTTTTGGCGCCGTTGCCGGGGATTCCTTAATTTAGTTACTAGTGCATTTAAGTAGCATTGTCTAGACTAAGGTATCAACTATTTAATTTAATCTAATCTCCGAGTGTATGCCAAGTACTCGCTCTAAAAGCGAAGACTTGCAACCTCTAATCCCTGAATCGGAGCGCTTCTTACACGTAAGAAGATGTATATTCGATTTCGAAAATAATTCCAATATTCCAGATCTTCAATTAGATCCGCCTAAACCAGTCGTAAAATCAGAAAACGCAGGGATGGCTGAAGAACAAACTCATCCACTCAAGTATTACGCTAATCCTTCGCAAGGTGAACCGCATTCAAGCATTGCAGCGCCGGCTATCAACCGAAATGATTTCGAACTAAAACCATCATTGATATCATCCGTGCAACAAAATCAATTCGCCGGAAATCCTACCGAGGATCCGAATCTTCATCTTTCGATCTTTGTGCAATATGCAGATACCGTAAAAGCCAATGGAGTTACCCAAGAAGCCATTAGACTGCGTTTATTTCCTTTTTCGCTTCGAGACAGAGCAAGAGCTTGGCTTCAATCTCTGCCTTCGAACTCAGTAACTACGTGGGCAGAACTTAAGAAAGTTTTCTTGAATAGGTATTTTCCACCTAGCAAGACAGTTATGCTGAGAGCTCAGATCAACAGATTTAAGCAAAGAGAAAGTGAATCATTATTCGAAGCTTGGGAACGCTATAAGGATCTACTTAGACTTTGTCCACATCATGGATTAATAGACTGGATGGTCATCCATACCTTCTATAATGGACTCTTGTACAACACAAGAATGACAATTGACGCTGCCGCGGGTGGTGAATTGATGGACAAAGAATATCGTGATGCCTATGCACTTATCGAAAGTATGGCTCAAAATCATTACCTTTGGGGAAGCGAGAGAGTCGCAACTGAGAAACCAACAAAGGGAGGTATGTACGAAGTAAGTAGTATGGACCAAGTCAATGCGAAATTTGACCAACTAAGCTAAAAGATCGATAACTTGGCCATAACACCTGCAGCCACCGTGGCTGCAGTAACACCTAACTGTGAGTTATGCGGAGTCCCAGGACACGAAGTTTCTGATTGTCAACTATTGACAGGAACTCCCACTGATCAAGTGAATTATGCTCAAGGAAACCCTTACTCAAACACATACAACCCAGGTTGGAAGAATCATCTGAACTTCTCCTATAAGAATAACAATGCTTATTACGCACCAGGTCAAGCACCAGCTACATCACCAGGATATCAAAAGACTGCTCCTAATATCCCTAGAAAATCGAACCTTGAATTGATGATGGAGAGCTTTATAGCTAGCCAATCTCAGACAAACAAGGACTTCTTAAACCAAAACATTCACACTAGTGAGCAGGTTAAACAATTAGTGAGCAAAGTAGATGCATTAGCTACACATAACAAAATGCTTGAAACTCAGATTTCACAAGTAGCTCAACAACAAGCACCTACTGCTGCACCAGCTGGAGTATTCCCTGGACAACCTCAACCTAATCCGAAAGGACATGCTAATGCTGTAATATTAAGAAGTGGCAAGGAACTTGACGGACCTACCGATCCAAGACTTGACAATCCAGCCATGTACAAAAAACCGGATAACCCGACTGAAGTGGTGAATGATCCAGAAGAAAAGGAAGATGAAAGTCGAGAGGTAGTGGAGAAAGAACAACCTTATGTGCCTCCATCACCCTATAAACCACCAATTCCGTACCCTCAAAGATTAATAAGTTCCAAGACGACGGGTCAATTTAAGAAATTTGTCGAACTTCTGAAACAGTTGAATATCACTATTCCGTTTACAGAAGCAATTACCCAAATACCCTCGTATGCCAAGTTTTTAAAAGAAATCTTATCCAATAAGAAAAAGATAGAGGATAACGGAACAGTTACACTTACTGCCGAGTGTAGCGCCATAATTCAGAATAACATGCCTCCTAAGCTAAAAGATCCAGGAAGTTTCTCTATACCCTGTGTAATAGGAAAATTCGTCATTGACAAAGCTCTATGCGATTTAGGATCCAGTATCAGTGTTATGCCCTTAACAATTTGCAAAAGGCTAGACATGGGAGACCTAAGACCAACTAAAATGTCTGTTCAACTAGCCGATCGCTCTGTTAAATATCCTGTAGGTATACTAGAAAACGTCCCAGTACGTATAGGACAATTCTACATTCCTACTGATTTTATAATCATGGACATCTCTGAAGACTCCACTACACCTATCATACTAGGAAGACCATTCTTAGCTACCGCCGGAGCTATAATAGACGTGAAAAGAGGAAAGCTAACCTTTGAAGTAGGTGAAGAGAAAGTCGAATTTGTTTTAACATAATTCTTACAATCACCAGCTATAGAGGATACATGCTATCTAATGGACGTAATTGACGAATGTGTAAGGGAAATGGAACTGAAGGAGACCACTTATTCTGAAATAATGAAAATTCAAATCCCTCCGATTTTCGAAGATGATAATTGGCGAAAACCGTATCAGGATGATAGTCTAAGCGAAAGTTTAGCACTTACACCGGATCCCATGCCAAGTAAAGATAAACCTACATTAGGATTAAAAAATTTACCTAATAACCTAAGGTACGAATTCTTAGACGTTGAATGTAAAAGACCAGTTATAGTAAATTCCAGTTTAGGAACTACAGAAACAAAGAAACTTTTAGATGTCTTGAAGAAATATCCAACTGCATTAGGATATAACATATCTGATCTCAAAGGAATATGTCCTTCAGTTTGTATGCATCGTATTCTGCTAGAAGAAGATTGCAGAACCTCCAGAGAATCTCAAAGAAGAATTAACCCAACCCTTAGCACTGTAGTAAAAGAAGAAGTCAAGAAATTATTAGATGCCAGGATAATATATCCAATCTCTGATAGTGAATGGGTTAGTCCAATACATGTAGTGCCAAAGAAAGGAGGTATCACTGTTGTGAAAAACGCTCAAGGCGAATCGATATCACAAAGAGTAGTGACGGGATATAGAGTGTGCATAGATTATCGTAAACTAAACAAAGCCACTCGAAAAGATCATTTCCCACTACCTTTCATAGATCAAATGTTAGAACGATTAGCCAAGCATTCTTACTTCTGTTATCCTGACGGGTACTCAGGATTTTTCCAAATCCCTATCCATCCTGATGATCAAGAGAAGACTACATTTACATGTCCTTATGGAACGTTCGCTTATAGGCGAATGCCCTTTGGATTATGCAACGCTCCTACAACCTTTCAAAGATGTATGATGTCAATCTTCGCAGATTTTATAGACAACATCATTCAGGTGTTCATGGACGACTTCTCTGTATGCGGGCAAAGTTTTGAAGGATGCTTATCGAACTTAGAAATGGTGTTAGAAAGATGTGTAAAAGTGAATCTCGTGCTTAACTGGGAGAAATGTCATTTTATGGTCAACGAAGGAATATTATTAGGCCATGTAATATCAGACAAGGGAATTGAAGTTGATAAGGCTAAGATTGAAGTAATAAAAGATCTTCAACCCCCTAAAACCGTTCGAGAAATACGAAGCTTTTTAGGACACGCCGGTTTTTACCGACGATTCATCAAAGATTTCTCGAAAATTACTAAACCTCTTACTGGTTTATTAATGAAAGACGCTGAGTTCATATTCAATGAAGATTGTCTTAAAGCATTCGAAACTCTAAAAACAACCCTCATCACCGCACCAATCATGCAACCCCCTGACTGGAGATTACCTTTTGAAAACATGTGCGATGCGAGTGACTATGCTGTAGGCGCAGTTCTGGGCCAGAGAAAGGAAAAGAAACTCCATGCGATTTACTATGCCAGTAGAACCTTGGATTCTGCCTAGATGAACTACGCTACTACAGAAAAAGAATTGTTAGCAGTTGTCTTTGCGCTTGACAAATTCCGCTCTTACCTAGTTGGAGCGAAAATAATCATTTACACAGACCATGCTGCTATCCGATATCTATTAACTAAGAAAGATGCTAAACCAAGACTCTTAAGATGGATTTTACTCTTACAAGAGTTTGATCTAGAAATAAAAGATAAAAAAGGTACTGAAAACGTCGTAGCGGACCATTTATCTAGAATAGAAGGTATTAAACCCGAACAAGTGCCGATTAACAATGATTTTCCGTATGAACAGCTGATAGCACAAATAGGAAGCGACCTAGCGCAGTTAGATATAAATGAACCAGAACCCGTGGAAACGATACTGACAACTGTAGGACTGCCATGGTACGCTGACATTGTCAACTACCTAGCCGCAGGAGCTCTTCCACCCGATCTAACCTATCAGCAGAAAAAGAAATTCTTTCATAACCTGAAACATTACTATTGGGATGAACCATTATTGTTCAAAAGAGGACCAGATGGAATCTTTCGCCGATGTATTCCCGAAGAAGAAATAGAAGACGTCATTGCTCAATGCCATTCATCTCCTTATGGTGGACATGCAAGCACTTCCAAGACTTGTGCAAAAATCTTGCAAGCCGGCTTATTCTGGCCTAATCTATGGAAGGATGTCCACATCGCTGTTATAAATTGCGATCGGTGTCAATGCACTGGCAATATTTCAAGAAGAGATGAAATGCCCCAAAAGGTGGCACACCTGGTGGGACGTATCTGGGGAATAGATTTCATGGGACCATTCCCATCATCTTTCGGTAATAATTACATACTCGTAGCTGTTGATTATGTCTCGAAATGGATTGAAGCCATAGCTTCTCCTACAAACGATACACGAGTAGTAATAAAGCTTTTCAAAAATATAATCTTTCCCAGATTTGGTGTGCCTCGACTCGTCATAAGTGACGGTGGCTCGCACTTCATTTCAAAAATCTTTGGCAAATTACTATCTAAGTATGGAGTAAGACACCGTGTGGCTACACCATATCACCCACACACAAGTGGACAGGTCGAAGTCTCAAACAGAGAGATTAAACAAATCTTAGAAAAGACTGTCGCCATATCTCGGAAAGATTGGTCATCTAAACTTAATGAAGCTCTATGGGCTTATAGGACCGCTTACAAGACACCCATAGGTACTACACCTTTCAAACTAGTTTATGGAAAATCTTGTCACCTCCCAGTAGAACTAGAACACAAAGCTTATTGGGCGATCAGAACTCTCAATATAAACTATAATGCTGCAGGAGAAAAGCGAATCCTAGACATTAACGAATTAGAAGAATTAAGGTTAGATGCATATGAAAATGCTAAGATATATAAAGAAAGAACTAAGCGATGGCATGATAAACGCCTATCTAGGAAAGAATTTAGTGTGGGAGACGTTGTACTCCTCTTTAATTCAAGACTTAGGCTCTTTCCTGGAAAATTAAAGTCTAGATGGTCAGGACCCTTTGATATAACTAAAGTATTCCCAAGTGGAGCAATAGAAATTAAGGGTAGGAATAGTGGACCATTCACAGTAAACGGACAACGTCTAAAACACTATCATAAAGTTGAAAATAGAGATTATGCGAATAATCTAAAGCTTTTAGAATTGTCCACCAATTCCCCTGATTAATCTAAACCAAAACATTACGTCAGGCTTTTGACAATAAAAACAACGCTTAGTGGGAGGCAACCCATTTACTTATTTACCTATTTTAAACTATTCTTTTCTTTTAGAGCATTGTTATTTATCATTTTTACTATTTGTTTAAGTTGTTTTGTCAGTTTTATTTTACATTACTATTATCGCCATTACATTAAGCATTTCATTTTCTCATTTTCATCTTAAATCACTTTTTACAGATTTTCTAAAGCCTTTTCCACTGATTTGTTTCCCCAATATTTGCACTGACCATGGCTAACCAACCAATTAACTATATGGAAACCAAATTTAGAGGTAGGAACCAAAGAATGAAGTTCGAAGAGTTATCACAGAGACAAATGGATTTGACCCTGTACCCAGATGATAGGACTATGGAAACCTTAGGTATACATGATAGTGTCATGTACTTGTTCAACCGACTCGGATGGGAGAATGCATTGATCCAACATAAGTTTGCGACTTACCGCGAGCTTACCCTTGAGTTCCTTAGCTCCTTACTTTACCTACCTGAGCGCGGTTTTGGATTTAGGAAAGGATTTATTAGTTTCCGCCTATTTGGAATAGAATACGACTTTAACCATAAAGAACTAGCTGACTTGTTAGGATTCCCTAGTGGACCTTTTGCTTTTACTACCACACAGGTAGAATTGATGGATGTGGAGCTAGATTTCTTTTGGGGAACTCTAACCGGAAACTACCACCCTGAACCAAATGACATGAATAACGATGAGATCCATAATCCTGCTCTCCGTTACTTCCACAAATTCCTCGCCCATACCTTCTTTGGAAAAGAAGAAAACATTACCGGAGTTTCTAAAGATGAAGTATTTATTATATCATGTTTCACTAATGGACAGTCTATTAATGGTGTACCTTTCATGATGCAAACCTTCACCCGCATCCAAGAAGAACCTGAATTACCTATATTAGTAGGAGGTCTTGTAACCATGATTGCTGATGCCATAGGACTTAGGTACCAACTGGACAGGTGCACCCGTCTGAGAACCATCCGCCCAATGAATCTTAAATTCTGCTTCAATAGACATATCATAAGGAATTTAGGACGCCCACCTTTTGAGTACCTAATCCGGAACGAAGTAGTAACCCTGTTCACATTGCCCAATCATGCTAGAGTAAGTGTTCATAATAAGGATAACTGGCTTTATGAGTTAAACCCACCTGATTATCCAGCCACTCCTGAAACACCTCAGTCTCACAGGATAACAGATGATATAATGACCGCTGTTGAAACTGACCCTGAGACACCTCCTGGTTACCATGACATTGACCCAACTGACAAAGTACATGAAACCCCTGGAGCGAATCAAGGAGAGTATGCTAACAACTTACAAAACATCATGAACACTCTCAATGCCTACCAAACTGACATTAATCTATTCAAAGAAGACATTAAGAGCATGCGATTGGACATCATAGGATTGACTGACATGGCCTGCGAACAATTCTATCATTTGGACTCCGCCATCGAAGACCTGAAGAAACGCCTTTGAAAAAGCTATGAGTGATTTAGTTTATTTTTTCTCATTATTTTTTTCTCATTATTTTCGTTTCTAGTTAAATTTATCTTTCGCAACAATTTCATAACATAATTTCCGTTTCTGTAATTCCATTTTTTACTTTATGCCATGCACCTTTTATTTCAATTATTTCTCCATTTTTAGCAACTTACATATTTTTTCTATATACTGTCATACCTGCATTATATCATGTATACAATCTTTCATGCAAGTTCGTATACTACTGTGTTGCAAATGATATACAATATGGTGTGTATTTAATATAAGTGTTACTAAATAAAATATATTATTATTAATTTATGAATAACGTGAGAAAATGTTCTTTTATGGGAATTATTCAGCAAAACATGCCCTCACGGTCGTCACATCTATCTTACGATCGTGACGTGCTCATTTAGCGTGTCACGACCGTCACGCCCCTGTCACGACCGTGACGACCTCTATTACAGGAATCGTGAGAAACAGAACTGTTTCTCATCGTGTCCCCTCTTCTTCTCCATCCATAACCTACCCAAAACACTACCCATTCATTCCGCAACCGCCGTAACCTCTCCATTACCCCCATTAACCCCCCATTATCATCAACCATTTCATTAAAACTCTCCCGTATTTAACCCGAACCTCTATCTCCCTCATTCTACCATTTTTCTCACAAAACCTCACAAAATCCTTCCTCCCTCGCTCTTCACAAAATCCTTCCATCATTTTTAGAGAAGGTGAAGCTGGAGTAACCCAGAGAGACCGTTTCATCCGCTTCCAGAACCGCGGTCTCCAACCTACCCGCTACATTGCCACTGACTGTCTGCGAGAACTCGGAATGTTGGCCAGCGTTCAAAGCCTACTGCAAAAGGTCGGTCTGTGGGACCTCTGTCGTCAACCTCAGCCTACTTTCGAACTTCTGACGCTGGAGTTCCTAAGCTCTTAGAGTTACATCACCCCTCCCGGTTCTCAGAGTCAGCTTACCGGCATCGTAACATTCAGATTGCACGGCCAGGAGTTCAACCTCCCGCAAACCAGGATCGCCGAGCTGTTAGGCTTCGATCACGGAACCGAAGCCCACCGTCGCGTGCCCGATAATTTTAGTGAACAAGCATTCACTCTATGGCACGACCTTACCAACACCCGTGCATCCACCTTCCAGAGCCTCAACGCCACACACATCCACAACCCGGCTATCCGCTATTTTCACCGGGTCATCTGCAACACAATCTTTGCTAGAGAAAGCAACCACAAGCTCAACTCCAAGGAGCTTCTGTTCTTATACTGCGCTCTTCATGACGAGCCGATCAACGCTGCCCCTTTCATGCTTCATCACATCCAGGCCATTGCATGGCGAGGCTCCTCCCCGTTCTTCATAGGCGGCATTGTCACCGCCCTCGCCATTCAGTTGGGGCTTGGTGACGCGCTCGTTAATCAGCCTCACCTCGCCGCCGAATTCCTGACCATGAGCTACTGCCGGTCCGCCCACCTGATCGCGCAGCGAGAGGATGGCAGGTATAGCCCTGTTGTCAATGGCACCATTTTCCACCACATCACTCTGCCGTCCCGCACCTGCATCGACCCATCCAACCGAGCCAACTGGCTCTTTGTTTTACCAGCTGTTGCCGATCACGTCCCGGTTCATGATGATCAGGCAGACGCCCCAGTGGACGAGATGCAGGACGCTATGGATGCAGCTGAGCCTGTCCAGGATATCCCAGAGACATCTACCCGACAGCACCCTGCTCCCACAGTTATACTTGAGGAAGTCCTCCTTGCGATTCATCAGCAGAACCAGATGAACGCCGCACTGGAGCGAAGGCAGCAGGCGCAGTATGATGCTTTACTCGGCACTATTGCTGCAAACCAGGAGGCCACTAATCAGCGGTTTGGAGAACTTTTCAGTGAGCTCGACGCGCTCCGCATTAGCATTACTGCTACCTCCGGCACCGGTTCTGATCCTGACGCGACTCCTTCCAGGCGCCGCTCTCGCACCAGAGGCCGAGCCCGCGGTCCTCAGCAGCAGTAGTTTACTTTTCTGTTTGTTTTTCATTTTAGTCTTGTACTGTATTTGTGCCGCATTTATATCACAACATTGAGGACAATGTCTGATATAGTGTGGGAGAGGTACCTTTCATTTCAGCACTTTTTCATTTCGTTGTACTTTCAATTCCGTTGTATTCCTTTTAGCAAATCAATGAAATGAGCAAATCTGTGCGCTATTTTCTTTAATTTCGAGCTTTCCCCGATTATTAAGCTATACCAGAAAAATCTTTAATTACTCGCATTACCCGACTTACCACCGAATGGTTCGTAACTAGGAAGCCGGGAACGATTAAACAAGATCAATACAATCTTGACATCTTTGACTCCCTGCTTAAGAAATTCCATCCCGATCACCATTGCGAGTGCACCTTTAGTTTCAGTTCAAAAGTAACCCCCAGTAGTTTATACTAGCAGTCAGCACCGTCTGAACACAAACCACGTGGGGAGCCGATGAATATAAGCGTTTGATGCCTAATCAATAATGATCCTTCGTATCTCGATGCAAAATGAAAAGAAATTGCACCAAAGTACACGATCGCAAATAAGAAACGAGAAATATGAGAAGGAATCCGTTTCGAGTTGGTTCAGAGGTACTGGTTCTGAACTCGGTAGGGCGTGCTACGGCTCGATCCCCCACAACCTCCGAATCGGATAAAACATGAAGGGTTACCACACTCGTGTACCAGACCCCGTGCTCAAAAAGGATCAAAATCGCTAATCGGCTACTCCACTACGTGCGTGCTAAGGCAAAGGGCTTAATGTGACTGCGCTAGAACGAAACCGGGCGAAAGAAGATCGAAAAGCTCTAGGTGAAATCGTAATGTGATTGCCGATTGTTTCGTTTAACGGGAAGTCGACGACATAGCTTGTTGCTTGTGTCATTAGTGTATCGGTAGTGTTCTATCAAAGTACCGGAGTATCCGACAAAACGATCCACCGTACGGTTTGTTATGAGTATGCGCGAGTAAATTCGTGTCCGCCGATTTTCAACCGACTATTTGCTTGAGGACAAGCAAAGGTTTAAGTTTGGGGAAGTTTGATAACGAGAAAACGCATCGATTATATCGCTAAATTTCATTGACGTTTTATCGCGCATTCACCGTTTTAACACTCGATTTCTCGAGTTTTTCTTACTATTTTGCAGGTACATCGTTATGTGAAGCCAAATCATGAATTAAGAGAAAAGGAACAAAAGAGACCACAAGGAGATGAAGAAATGCAGAAGCCTACAAAGAGACTGCATAATTTGTTGCAGCCACGATCGTTACAAGGGTGTCACGACTGTGACACCCCAAATTGGGCCATCACGACCGTGAGAGAGTGGTCACGACCGTGACATTTAAAATCCTCAAATTACGAACGTGAAGACCTTGTCACGCCCGTGACAAGGATAAAACTTGGTTTTGACTCAGACTACGTCAAGGCACCACTTGAAGACCACTTCTCCTCTTATTTCTCCTCAAGGCAGCACGTGAAGACGACTTCTCCCATTTTTGTTGCCACGTTCCAGCATTTCCTCAACAACTTCAGCAAGGCCCATGCAACAAGGGACCAAGAATCCAGCCCATTAAAGACTCTATAAATAGTACAAGCTCTGTGAACTCAAGGACAGACTGGATTATCCAAAATTCCTGCGGAAGCTCTGCCGAATTACCTTACAAACCAGCATTTTCATTCCAGCATTATTTTATTTTCTGTCTTGTTTTATTTGTATCCAAACCAACCGTATAACAATTTCCAACATTAGGGAATTGTTATACATTTATTTGTTTCCAAACCTTCAGCATTCGTTCATTTTTAATTTCCGCCTACTCCGAGCTTTCCGGTCTGTGGAAGAAGGAGTCTGCTCAAATATTTGTTAATCAGGTTTTTCAATTTATTGCAATTTAATTTAATTATAATGTCTATTTATTTTTCTGCCATGAGTAAGTTATTATTTAATTCTGTGTCTGGTTCAACCTCGATGAGCAGCTAAACACCTTAGGGCGGTATGTAGTTATAACAACTTAACCGGTAAAATATAACCATAGGCTGAAAATAATTAATCACTTAACATTCTGGCTGATACTTTTTAATTGAAATAGACCTTTTCGTTACGAGAGTAAGAAAAGGGTATTAGGTTGGGTCAAGACCACGAGAGTGTGAGATTTTAACCAGATAGCTAAAGTTAGGCATTTAAATTAAACACAGCGAGAGCGCTTTAAGATAAATTAGAATTATTTAGTTTCCAAAAATTACCTCTAAACACTTATGGGCTAGCGAGAGCAGGCATAGGGCTTTAGGGATAAGATCTGATATAAGACCACGAGAGTGTGAGTTGAGGGTATTTAAACTGGTAATCTCTACCGAATAGATTAAGTGAACATCTCTATAAGCCTAGGTTAGATTGACCCACCTAAGTTAGTATAATTACATACCGACCGCCTTAGTATTACTTTATTAAAAACTTAAATTTAATTCCGCCTTTAATAGCCTTAAAAAACCAACAACAATCGTGACAACCATTCGCCTTAGCTAAACTAGAAGTTCATCTAGCACTAAGTAATAATAGAATCCCTGTGGATCGATAATCTTAAATATTACTTCGATAGGCTGTGCACTTGCAGTAAGATACCGCTAGACGCATAAGTAGACACGTCTTTATCCCATCACAACCGTTAGAGATTCCAGTTTGGAAGTGGGATTGTATCGCTATGGATTTTGTTACATGTTTTCCGAATACGGTGAGAGGATTTGATGCCATTTGGGTGATTGTGGATCGGCTTACAAAGTCTGCACACTTTGTGCCGATTAGTGTCAGCTTTCCGTTGGAGAAGCTTGCCGAGATCTATATTCGGGTAATTGTGAAGTTGCATGGTGTGCCTTTGAGTATTGTGTCGGATAGAGATCCGAGGTTCACTTCTGTATTGTGGAAAAGTTTGCAAGAGGCTTTGGGTACCGAGTTGAAGTTGAGTTCAGCTTATCATCTGCAGACGGATGGACAGTCAGAGAGGACTATTTAGACTTTAGAGGACTTGTTGCGGGCTTGTGTGTTAGAGAAAGGTGGTACGTGGGATACTCATTTGCCTTTGGTTGAGTTCACGTACAACGACAGTTACCATTCCAGTATCGGGATGGCGCCGTTTGAAGCTCTTTATGGTAGGAGGTGCAGAACTCCTTTATGTTGGTATGAGTCGGGTGAAAATGTTGTGTTGGGACCAGAGTTGGTGCAGCAGACTACTGAGACAGTGCAGATGATCCGTGAGAAGATGAAAGCATCTCAGGATCGGCAGAAGAGTTATTATGATAACCGCAAGAAAGAGTTGGAATTCAGTGAGGGTGACCATGTATTTTTGAGGGTTAACCCAGTGACTGGGGTTGGACGTGCATTAAAGTCCAAGAAGTTGGATTCGAAGTTTATCAGGCCGTATCAGATTTTGCAGAAGATTGGTGTTGTGGCCTATAGGGTGGCGTTGCCGCCAGAGCTTTCGAACTTGCATGACGTGTTCCATGTGTCGCAACTTCGGAAGTATGTACCCGATCCGCCTCATGTGATAAATAGGGATGAAGTCTGAGTTAGAGAGAATCTGACTGTGGAGACGTTGCCGTTGAGGATCGAGGATCGCAAGATGAAGCGACTCAGAGGGAAAGAGATACCGTTGGTGCGAGTGGCGTGGGGAGGTGCTGCAGGAGGCAGTGTGACCTGGGAATTGGAGAGCAAGATGCGGGAAGCGTATCCAGAGCTGTTTCCATTAGGTATTTTCGAGGACGAAAATAATTAAAGTGGGGGAGAGTTGTAACGCCCATTTTAATTATTTTTAGTTCCGGTGTTATTTTATTCGTCAACGTGTTTTGGTGTGGGAATTGGTGAAGAAATAAAGGCATAATATTAATATTGGATAATTGATAATGATAATAATTAATAATTAATATTAATGTTGATATTAGTATTATTATTATTATTGTTATTATTATTACTATTGGTATTATGAATTGATAATATTAATTTTTGGAAATTAAGAAAATGAGATTATTAATATAATTGGAATAATAAGAAATTATTTGGGATGAGGGGTAACATTGGCATTTTGGTGGAAATAGAATTGGAAGAAGGAAAAAGAACACACGGTGGAAAGAAGAAGAACACGAGTGAGGAAGAGAAGGACACGGTTCAACATGCTTGAAGAGATCATCGAAGCTGTGAAATTGTGAAGGTTCATCATTATTATAACTTCATTTGAGGTAAGGGGGGGGGGATTGATCGGTTAATTGGGTATATTGCATGAAATTGGTAGAAAGGGGAAAATCCCTAATCCCCATAGATAGTGATTGTTTGATGTTGATTGTACTTGTATGTTGTTGTATTATCGTGTTGGATTGTGTTAATTTCGTTGCATGTGGTTGGGAGAGTCGTTTGAGAGAGGTTGGGGTTTCTGGGTAATTCGAAGTTAATGCCGGAAGTTGGTGAATTGAGGAGAGGTGCGAATTTATCAGGTGAAATCAAGGATAGAGGTGTAGTCAGGTTGTGGAACAGTTGTCGGGTATGATGGGGTTTGGCTTGGAGTAGAACCGGCTGAGTTTGGAGCGTGTTGCCGACTCTGAGCTGAGAGTTTATTTTTCTGCAATTGCAGGCATTCGCTGGGCGAATGTGGGGGCGAGCCTTCGCCAGGCGAACTGGGCAGCGAACATTGCCAGTAGCTTCTGTTTTGTTTCGCCAGGAGTTTTGCCGGGCGAGTTTCAGCGAGTGTTCGCTGCGAGGCTTCGCCAGGAGAATGGCCAGCGAGTGTTCGCTGCGGGGCTTCGCCAGGCAAATGCGCCAGCGAGCCCGACAGCAGTTTGTGTTTTGGCTGCGGTTTCGTGCTGATTTCCTTGTGATTTTGGACCCTTGTTGGCCATGCTTGGTGAGTAGCTTATTAGTGAGCTGTGGTGAGTCTATGAAAGACATCGGGACACGATTCTGTGATGTCCATATGATTATGATATTGCATCGGAGTATATTCTGAGGGATGACGGTGACGATGAGTGAGATATCTTGATATATGATGAATTGTGATCAGTAGGATCGATACACTTTATATGCGTTGTGGTTAAATACTGTTGTGTGATGGATTATGATCAGTATGATCGATATGCCTGGTGTGCATTGTATTGATGTGTTGTTGTGATGGATTGGATCAATAGGATCGATGCACTTTGTGTGCTTGTGCGTATATGCATTATATGATGAGTGGATCAGTAGGATCGTGTGCACTGTGTAGTTGTGTATAGTGTCTTGCATAGCATGTGGACATGGTGAATCGTTGCTCAGTGGAGCGTATGCGATTCACTCACGTACTCCAAGTGGGGAGCGTGGATGTGAGGCATGAGTTGCTCACGTGCTCCAAATGGGGAGCGTGGACGCGGTGTATGAGTTACACGCGTGCTCCAAGTGGGGAGCGTGGACGTGGTGTGTGATACACTCACGTGTTCCAGTGGGGAGCGTGGACGGGAATTTGGATCGTTGCTCGGAAGGAGTGTATGTGACCACCCGTGTCCCAAGTGGGGGACGTTGATATGTGATTATATGAGCTCATGAGGAGCGTGTAAGGGATAGATCGTTGCTCAGAGGGAGTGTATGCGATCTATCTTGAGTTGAGTCAGTACCACATATTGTCGAGTCGAGTGCATGTGTTGCACTGTGGTTGTGTGTGTATGATTGTAGATGATGGGACAGTAGGTCCGGGTGTGAGAAATATGAAATAATTGATTTATTGTTTCTGCCTTTTATTTCATGTACGTTTATACCGTTAATATTTGTTCGTGATTCTCACCCCTTTGTTGTTGTTGTTGTGGTCTGTGCTTCTTCGGAAGTACAGACAATCTAGGTGTTTAGCTAGCTTGGATTGTGGCATCATCGTAGGATTGCTCTGATACGCAACACCGAGGCTTTTTGGGAGTTTATTGTCTATTGTTGATTGTGTGTGCCCTGTGGCGTATCTGTTTTTTTTGTGTGGGATATGTGTTGATATATGACATTATGTATATTTTGGGCAGATGGCCGATTGTTGTAGGTGATAATATTGATGATATGGATGATGTATATATGTGATATGTGGTTTATGACAGACTAATCTTATTTCCGCTGCGATATTATTGAATATCTATTTTTGAAAAAATGATTTTTGTGGACTTTGTTGAAATTGTGACATCCCGTTTGGGAAGAAACTCTTATGTGTGCTTATTTTAAGTGTTTATTTTCTATTTCGGGAATCGGGGTGTTACAATTCACACAATTTCGAGGGCCTGACATAAAGTCTCATGGATTTCGCCATCAACCTCGACATAATTAAATGAAGATAAATGACTAATCATTATATCTTCTTCCCCGCAAATAGTGACGACACTGCCACCCACCATGTATTTCAATTTTTGGTGCAGCGTAGACGTTACGGCGCCTGCCGAATGTATCCAGGGACATCCCAGTAGACAACTATAAGCTGGCTGAATATCCATGATGTTGAACACAACGTCAAACACCTCTGGACCGACCTGGATTGGGAAAGTCAACTCCCCGAACACGGACCTTCGAGTCCCATCAAAAGCTCCTACTACCAAGTCACTTGGTGTATACAATATACCACGGGTATCTAACTTCATCAGCGCTTTCTTCGGTAGAACACTCAAGGATGACCCTATATCAACAAGCACGTGTGATAGAACAGCCCCTCGACATTCAATAGATATGTGCAGCGCACAATTATGGTTCCCCCCCTTGGGCGTCAGATTCAAATCAGTGAAACCCAGCCCATTACCTGCATTTACATGTGCCACAACTCCCTCGAGCTGATTCACAGATATCTCCTGTGGCACATAAGTTGTATTCAGGATTCTTAACAAAGCGTTCATGTGCGCTTCCGAACATAATAACAAGGACAAAATGGATATCTTGGACAGAGTCTGATGTAAATGTTCCACAATCTTGTAATCACTCTTTCTTATTAGGCGCATGAACTCCTCCGCCTCCTTCAACAAGGATTCCTTCTCACATGCTTGAGAAGTCTCTTCAACCACTACTTTACCTTTCCCCTTGTCAGACTTTTCAGTGACCACTTCAGGTGACGAAAATACTCTTCCACTCCGAGTAATTCCACCAGCTCCAACTAAGTTGTCCACAGAATCCATCGGTAAACTTTTCAACTCCTGGTTCTGTCCGTTACATTATACTTCGGCTCCCTAATTCCACAGAATCGCCTTAGTAATCTCATATGGTACGGGACCAGCTTTGGTAATGATGATGGTTGGCGGCCTCAGGGGCACAGAAATAGTAATAGTCTAGTATGGAATCGAGATTGTCGCAACCTCATCCCTCTCTCCAACCACTAATTCCTCAGTCTTTTTCTCAACAACTCTGTCAAATTGCAAGACACCATCATTCATAAACTTCTGAATATGGTTTTTCAGCTTCTCACATCCCTCGGGATGGCTCAAACATTCAGCACAACCTTCGTCACAACCTGGGAATACCCCTCCCCTCAACAACTTGTCCTTTACAAAGCTCAGCGGCGTCTTCAACTCATCAACATCCGACACCAAATTCAAGCTCTCATCTTCAAGGATAGCACTGACCCCATCTGCCCCATGGTTAGGCATGGGGTTCTGCACGACATTGGGCGCATCGTGAGAAAAGTTTATAGCCTTATTGTCTATGAGATCCTGAACTTTATGCTTAAACGCCTTACAGTTGTCAATATTGTGACCCGGAGCACCAGAATGAAACTCACATCGAGCATTAGCGTCGTAACCAGGTGGCGGTGCACCTGTCAAAGGAGCCAAAGTCCTTTTTGTATTAACTATAATTGTAACAAGTGTTGGAGTAATTGAGAATATGGCATTGGAGACGCGTCAAACTTCCTATTTACCGCCCTGCCCCGATCCTGAAAATGACGAGGAGCATAATTCTGCTGATTATGTTGTGGTTGTCGTTGTTGTTGTACCGCAGGTATTGTGATACTTGCAACTTGAGGTTGCTGTTGACGATATTGTTTCCGCTGATTTATGTTTCTTCCCCAGGAACTAGATATTGTGTTGGTTTCTCCTTCCCGTTTTTTGTTTCCAAAAGCCTTTCTATTTCCTCCTCCGGCTGAGGATCCTTCACCAGCTTGAATCTTTCCTATCTTAATGTCGTTCTCGACCCTCTCCCCAGTAATAATTAGATCAGAAAAGCTACCTGACATGTTACCGATCAGCTTCTCGTAGTATACACTCGGTAGCGTGGCAACAAACATATCAATTAACTCCCTTTCTACCATGGGAAGCTGCACCCTAGCTGCCAACTCACGCCACATCTGGGCGTACTCTTTGAAGCATTCACCATTCTTCTGGGACAGATTCTGCAATTGGACCCTGTTTGGCGCAAGGTCGCTATTATATTGATAATGCTTAACAAAGGCCTCAGCCAAATCCCTCCAGTATCGGATGTTGACTAGTTCTAAGCTCGTGTACCATTCAAGAGAAGGACCAGAAAGGTTGTCCTGAAAAAAGTGCATGAGCAACTTTTCATCATCTGAGTAGGCGGACATCTTACGATAGTAGGAATGCAGATGAACCCTAGGACAAGTAGTGCCTTTATATTTATCAAAATCAGGAACTTTGAACTTCAAAGGTACTTTCAAGTCTGGGATCAGCCCCAGATTAGCCATGTCCAATCCCATGGAGTTCTGATTTTCATAGCTCCGCATCTTCTCTTCAATCAGTTTAAACCTCTTATCTGGCTCAGACAGCAATCCCACACTAACATCTCGCATAGAGAACACATCTTCATGCTGATCTTCATCCCATTGAGGAACATTGTTGCCATGCGCAGTATACGCCATTTCAGGCATAGGGATTCCACCTACATTTCCTCCGCCCAGAGGGATAACAACTGGAGGAATAACATTAGCATGTGGTGTACCACTATCATTACAAGGAGGATTAACAGCAGTTCCCCCGTGAAGCACACCATTCCCATCAACTCTTGCAATTAGTGGCTGCACCAGAGTCCTCAGCTGCTCTTGGCCATTTGCAACACCCTGCATCAAATCCATGAACTGGGTTATCCTGTCCCGGAGTTCCTGCATTTTAGCATGCATCTGCTCCATGATCTTACGTTGATTTCCTCAAGTGGCATAATGGTGAGTCGTCTGGTTGTCAATGAGCACCTGTGATGCAAAAATGCAAAATGATGCAGTATGCAGACATGTATATATGCGTTAGGGATATTTCCCCCTCGATTCTAGTTCCACGAGAACAGCATGACAATGGAGAGCTAACAGATAAGCAATAAGCAAACTCCTCATAAATAAAATGAGAGCCAAAATTTAGATACAACAATATAATGGGTTCAAAATGACCTCAGCCAACAGATCTGGTGATGGTCAATATATACATCATAACAATAGACTAAAAAGAAATACAATCAAGTACGACAACAAGACCGGAAATCCTCGAACAACTCCTTCGTCTCTGGATGGTCAGGCCTGACAAGTAACCCCTGGATGAGTAGCTCTCTCCAGCTAATAGTGGCCTATAAACCCTGGGCGTAATCCTCCCAAGCGCCTTCACCAAAAGCCTCCTCAAGCTTACACCTCTTCACATCAGCTCTAGACTTGTAATCATCCAACGTTGCAAGCGCTTCATTCATTCTACAATCACTGTCACGTCGGAGTGAGGATTCAACTGCAATCTTCTCGTCCTTCACTTGGAGTTGAGATTTCAACTTAACAATCTGTTATTTGAGCCCATCTTTCCGCTCTTTGTTATTGGTGAGGGTAAAATTCCACTGGTCATTAAACCTGGAAGTCTCTAAGTAAGCTTTATCCAACTCCTTCTTCTTAGAAGTAAGGACATCACTGACAGCCTTCAAATCTAAACCCAAACGCTCACGAGCGCGAATCTCTTTGGTAAGATCTGTACCCAGCTTGTTTACCAACTCAGTTTGCCTCTTGCAAGAATAAGTAGCTTCAAACTTTTCGCTTCAGAGCTGAACAATCTATTTCTCCAACTCTTCATTTGCCTTGCGCAACTCCTCTTTCTCGGACCACAACTGATTATACCTTTGGATATCAACAGTAGTAGGATCCTCAATCATCAGAGGATATTAAGGCTCACGAGGTGGAAAAGGCATCAACACTCTCTCAGCTCTCTCTTGAATCCAAGTCACATAAGGATCGTAAGCTCTACTATTACTCTTCCCCAAAGAAGTTTTCCCTTTGCGGTGAATCTTGTTCCAGGCCTTCTCAATTCTAGTCAAGGTATCATTCTCCAGCAAACCAGTGAAATACAAAGATTCCTGTATTTCCTCTTCTCTCGGAGGTTCCTTCAGAGCATACCCAAACTGCCTCACTGCAAGGGATGGGTTGTAGTTAATGCATCTTTTCCTTCCGACCAACGGGACATTAGGAAAACCACCACAAATGTAGATAATCTTTGTACCTAGCTGATCTCTATCAAACCAAATGATATTCTCAGAAGTCAAGCCCATCAATCTCTCTGACCACTCTGAGGTACCTGCAGTATCAACAAAAGGGCCGAATTTGGGAAGGTGACTCACAAACCACCTGTACAACAAAGGTACGCAACAAAACACATTCTTCCCTCTCTGATTCTCATTCTTGTAATGCACAGAATGATAAACTTCTCCCAAAAGCGTAGGTACAGGATTCCCTGAAGCAAAAATGTGGAAAGCATCCATATCCACGAAATCTGGAATATTAGGAAACAACATGATACCATAAATGCACAGTGCTAGGATGGCATTAAACACAACCCAACAACCCTCCTTCGCAAAGTGTTGAGCTCTAGAAACCAGAAAAGATTGTGGAAATCCAGGAATTCCATTTATCTTGCCCACTTTCCCTTTTAGCTCAGAAGCATCCAAATGAAGGGCACTAGCAAGCTTAGTCAAATCAGGCTCAACATCAGTATGGTAGAAATGCATCTGGTCCAAGATAGGAACTCCAAGTAACACAGATAACTCCTCTAAAGTAGGCATTAATACATAACCTGGAAAAGTGAAGCACCGTAACTGGAAATCATAAAACTGCAGCAGAGTATGGAGACCACCCAACTCATATACTGAGGGCTTGCAGACACAATTCAAAAGCTTCCCATATGATTGCTTGAAATCCTCCATCACCTTCCAGTCAGCCACAGAAATCAAACTGAGTAGAGATCCAATGTCAGGAGTGGGGAACTTATATACCACAGTCTTCTTCAAGCTAGGCTCCATGTCAGAAAAGGAATAAGATCACTAGAGTCGAAGGGAAAATATACACCTGCAACATAAATACATGTCAATATTAATATGCAAATGAAAAATGCCAATGCAAATGCAACAAGGGATCAAGGTTGCTATGATGTTGACTGAGAAGAACCAGCACTTCGCTTTGGCAAGAACATAGCACTAACATAAGGACCCATTGTATCAAAATCACAGGTTCACACTGACGAGAAAACCGGGTAGTTTGAAGGTTAAAGTTTCCTACATAAACCTCCCCACTCACAAGTATGAACCTATCACTGATAAGGTCTGGCATCCTATGTGGCATCAACGTCACAGACTTTCGAGAAACGATGATACGTTCACCATTTCTGGTTTGGCATCATAGTCTAACGAAGCAGCCTCACTTAGCTGACTCCCAAATGATCGGTCCCCAGAGTCGACAATCCTCAGATCTAACAACCTCTCAACTGTCCAAAACGGACTGGAAAGAAATTCATCAAAGAGAATCTCGTCTGAACGTAGATTTCGTGGGAACTAGTGCATGCCAAACATACAGGTTCACCACTACTTTCCACTTCTAATGTTATGGTTGTACTCAAGCCTGGGTTTTGGCTTATCTCACAGTGGAACATTCCCACCCAACGGCATAACAACAATGATAATATACAATGCTGGAAAGTAAAATGCAAATGCAAATAAAGTACAACACATATATATACACCCAGAGATAAACACACAAGCGCAAGGATTGACACGCATAGGGGATGGGAAAAGTCCCCAGCTGTCGCATCGCTGTGAAGAGGGGCCGAAAAGGACAGAAGAGTCGCCACCGTTCGTTATTTATCCCAAAGAGAGGGAAAGGAAACGATAAAAGAAAACCTACGAAAAAGGGAGAAGACAGGTCATCGTAACCAAATCTTGGGTTCGGGAGTCGGTTACGCAAGGGGAAGGTATGAGCACCCCTCACGTCCGTCGTACTCAACAGGATCCACGCTTGGTATCTATCTAAAGGGGTGTTAATCTATCTAAACTACAGGCTACAAGGACAAAAGAAAAGAAAAGAGACTCGATAGAGAATCGCCGCTCCATGCCTACGTACTCCCTCGTGCAATGGGAAAGTCAGAGTCAACGTAGTTCGCAAAACTACAGGTGAAGGTAGGGGAAGGTTGCTCGCCAAGACATTGCCATCTTGTGCCTATATATCCTCGTCTGATACGAGAAATCAGAGCAAATGTAATTCGGGCTGACACGACCACATATTGGTTCAAGTGTTTTAACCGAGTAAGGTTAAACCTTAGTTCTAGCAGTTAGGTGTATTGTTGCTCGACCATTGGAGACTTAGGCATTACCTGTTTGCGGTAGAACCAAGAGTTAACAACACTCTTTTTAAAAATGGTTTTCAATTAATCCCGAAGGACAAAAAAAGTTTGATGTTTGTTTTTTAGTCTTTTATGAAGTGAATTGAATTGTGTTTGTAATTCATGTTGCACTAAAGACTATGACTTAGGAGCGAATGCGTCGCATGTCGTCCAAAGGACATACGCTAAACACTCTAGACATTTGAGAGGACGCCCCCCAAACATCATTCCCCAAGTACTTAAGGCTCGTGGCGTACAACACTCATTATCCTTTATTACATATTTTGAAGAAGTTTTGAGATGAGAAGAGAGAAAACACAACTAAGGGGAAACTAACTCAACCCTAATGTTATCATGCAATGTACTCCTAAGATTGAGATTAAGAGGGGAAAATCTACCCTAATATTAGCATGCTTGGATTGAACACTTAATGTCTCTCCTACTCCCCAAAGAGACTAGGAATCCTAAGGGATCATGGCAAAGGAACCAAGAAAACACAAGATAAATCAATCACAAGTGAAAGGGAATAAAGGGATGCAAACATGAAATGCAACACAAAGAAAAGAGGGAGGAAAAAAGTGTGAGGCAGCAACCACCACAAGCACATCTCAACCTCCTGAATGCAAGCAAATAGATGCAAAACAAAAAAAAAAATGCAAGCAAAAAGATGAACACTCATCACTTTGAACAACAACTACAAAAGTATGCATTCAAGTGGAAATCGAACATGCGTGTCGAAGAAATCATGATTAAACAACCAAGAACATCAACACAATATCCAAAACATCTCACTCCTAATGCATCATACTGACCCATGAGAATTCGAAGTGAAATGACATCAAAACAACCTTGAAAAATAGCAAAACAGGCCTGCTGGCACAGTGTTAATCGGTTAACACCAGGGGTTAACTGATTAACCAGTTGAAAATGTTTGAAAATTTGAATATTCGCACTGGTTAATCGATTAACCAATTTGCACTGCATCTGGTTAACCGATTAACACTGTACCAGAAGCAGAAAACAACAGCTCAAAAGCACTTTTTAGCAATTAATCATTTCTCGAATAATCCAATTGATCACGTAATCAATTATGCACAAAATTAACACTAGAAAACAGTGATCCAACAGCACGTAAGCACATTCAAACAGCAAGATCATAAATCACATGGATCAAAAATCAACAAAATAAATCAAAAATGAAGATCAACATGATGATTATGCAAATAAGCTCAAAAACAGAATCGGATCTAGAATTTCCAACCTACAAAGCGGAGATTTGCTTTGGTGAATTTTGATTTACTCCAAATGAACAGATCCAAGCAAGAAACCCAGAGATTCTTCAAGATCCAAGTGTGTTCTTGTAGTAACAATGAAGATCCACCAAAATTAAGCCACAATAATCCAAATAAGCTCCTCTAGATCAACTTCAAAATTCAGATCCACAATAGCACAAAATTTGAATGGAGAATTGGAGATGATAAGGATGAAGGATGAAGGTTTTAGCTCTAGAATTCAATGATTCCAATAGAGAATCAAAGAATTCAAGGTGAGAAGAGCTTTTAGTGAAGTTTGAGAGTGACAAATTTGAGAGAAAATTGAGAGAATGAGAGTGAATTCTGAAAATAAAATGGAATTATGAGGATTGTGTGTGTGAGGTTTGGAGCAAATCATTTAAATATGCTCTTGGTTAGGATCCAAATGTGGTTTGGAGTGTGGTTTGTGAAAATTGGAATGAGATTAGCAATGAGAAATTGGAGGGAATGTGAATTAATTTGAAAACAAATCAAAATTCAAAGTGGTTCTAGATCCTTCCTTTGGTGTAAAATCAATTTCTCAAGTGATCAAAATGGACCCCAAAGTGACCTCTATTGAAAATTCACGTACAGAGGAAAACTTTTCCTTGGTTAATCGATTAACCATATGGGTTAATCGATTAACACCTTCAAAAATTCAAATTTGACCTGATTTTGACTTGGTTAATCGGTTAACCATTTGGTTAATCGGATAACACCTTAAAATTTTGAGTTTTGGCGCCTTTTGAAGGGAAATCTGCACAAGTGCCCGTTTTCATCCGTTCTAAGCCATGTTCAGCCTCTAAGACTTGCTCTTGAATACTACAACCATGAGAATTCTTGAGATAACCTGAATGTTGCCTCTTGATCTAAAAATATACTGCAAAATATATAAAATCGGCTGCTTGATCGCTGGGTAAAATAAATAAAATCGGTCGCTTGACCGCTGGGCAAAATAAATGCCGAAGCCGATGCTCGCTGTTTGGTTTCTCGCACTAAAGAAAACCTTGAGCCACACGAAAATATTGATCCCCTGGTTCAAGAACAAATGCTATGACATGTAACAATGCGAAAATGCAAATAAACATAAGCCAAAAACAAGAAATGGTTGGGCAAATTTTGGGGTACAACAATTGTCCCCCTGGTATTTCCATGTCTAATCATGGTTTTGTGCGTGCATGCAAGGGAGAAGCTACCCTCCATCCGTCAGGTATGACCCTGACTGCTATTGATGACAATCATGTGGATAAATTTTGTAGGCCGAAGACCATGAGAGGAGGACATACTTCTGGTGCTGGTACAGATTCAGGAGCTGATGAGGCTTCTAGTTCTTGAGTTGCAGACTCCCAGGGCTTTGACCCGTTCCAGAGGGAGATCTGTAACTACAACTAAGATTGGATGGTGTCTACTCAGCGCACCATGATTGATATACATGACTCTATGTAGGTGTTACAGCTACAGTACTGAGAGCCTTTTGTCGAGCGATCAATGATGACTAGGGAGCAGTTCCTAGCTCATAATGGTTGGCCTGAGGCCAGGCCACACTTTAGAGAGGGGGTAGGTGTATCTAAACCTAATGAGGAAGATGATAGAGGAGGATGGAGATGATGAGGAGGATGCTTCTGATGATGGTTCTGATTCTAGAGAAGAGGTCGATTTGGATGAGGAGATCGAGTTCGATGAGGACTAGTTTTTATTGTTGGGTATTTTGAGCGTGGTCTTAGGCTACTTCCTTTGGTTCTACAAAGTGAAGTTTTCTGTTAGCTTAGATCATCGCTATATTTGTTTTATGTTTATTGTATTCTCTTTTGTATTGTACAATATCCACTTGGTGGATTATTTTGGATAATGTTGTTTGTATGTACCACTTTTGGGTACTAGTACTTTTGTTGGAGATTTTACACCATAACATTTTAATGTTATTTTTAGTTGAATTCTTCAGCTCACGAGTGTTCAACTTTCATTTTCTTTACTTTTGTTTTTTTTTTACTTTTATTTTCTTTTATTATGTTGTTTAAGAGTTGAATTCTTCAGTTTAGGAATGTTCAACTCTAGTAGTTTTTTATTATTTGTTGATAGTTTGCTTGCATTGAATTTGATGTTTCCCTTTTTGGTGATTAAATGTGAGAAATTCTAGATTAGTTGTTATTTGCTAAAAGTATCTAATGAAGATTCTCCCAAGTTTCTATGGTGATAATAGTATTTGATCATGTAAATGCTAGCAAGGTACATGATTACCTCTTTCTAGGATGCTAGAATTTTTAAGAATTTTATTCTTTGTGTAAATGTAATTTTATTTTATTTTGTAACTTTGTTTGAAAGCTTGTATCACTTAGGTTACAATAGCCACAAATTTGTGAGAAACATCCATTATTTACTAAATGCATAGGATGATTGGTAAATCTTGTTGAAGACATTTGATTCATGCTTAATCTTGTGATTATTTGATTTTGTGAAAGCATTAGATATAATCAAGATATTTGTTGATAATGAGCACAACCATATCCCAAAAAGTAACTTACCCGTGAGTAGTGTGAATTTGCTAACCCTTTTGAGCTTAATAGTTTAGATCCTAGTTTAGTGATGAACTTGGTATTTTTACATAATTTGAAAGTTAGTTCATCATTGAATTGTGTAGGATTCTAAAATATTTTCTTGAACCTTTGAAATTGTTCTAAATTGTCTTCCTTGACATAAAAAGCAAGGAACATTCACTTAAGGTTTGGTTGAATTCAAGTCGGAGAGAGTAAAAGAAAGTGGTAGGTTACTCAAAAATTTTGAAAAAATAAATTTCAAACAAGTATTGAAAAGAAAATTGTGAATATGAATTATGAAAAAGAAAATTCATGCTTGTTAGAATGAGAGAAAAAAAAAGAAAATGAATAATATGAATAAAGGGTGTCGGAAGGGTGACCAATTGAGAAAAGAAAGTGTTGGATGAAGTTGTAGTGTGTACATAAGCTTGTATAATGAATGTTTCTTTTGCATTAGAAACTTTAAATCCATGACCTTATAAATGTCCCTTTGTTGTGAACCTAACCAAGCTACAACCTTTAAAGACCTTAATGATCTTCTTGTTTCCATTAATTATTTGATGATTGATTAGATGAATGTATAAATTGGATTGTATTTGCATCGTTTGTCAGGTGAGTGAAATTTCCCCCTAATCGTAAACGCGCTAATTTCTTCATTTCTTATTTGAAGAGGAGTGTTAGAGTATTTAAAGCATGAGAAATTAGTTTTTATTTAAAGCATTTCATAATATTTGTTTAAGAACTAAATTCTTTTGAATTATTCGATTCTAAGAAGTGGTGATCATTGCTTGTGTGCATTTGCTTGTTTATTTGAGCCGTAAATCCATTCTTGGGTGAATTAAATGCTTGGGAAAATCCTCTTGTTTTCAATGAGAGGCATACTTTTCTTGAGAACAAATAAAGATCTAGTTGGGAAGAGTTTGTTAAATGTCAAACTTGCTTTAAATTGATCCTTATTTATTGGTATTTTTCAACTCTTTTGTTATGTTTTGTTTGATTTACTCCATGATATCATGTTATTCCTCAATATTGTTGAAAATACCTTTGGTTGCTTTGATTTGTGTGTTATTATGCAAAAATTATGCATAAAAGCATCAAACTGTAAGACACGAGTAATTGGATAAGGAAGCCAAAGGAAAAGAAGAGATTCAACATGTTCGATGGATGAACATCCAGCAAGGAGTAGCAGCGAATATTTGTTGGGCGAACTTATGGCGAAGTCCAGGCGAACCTTCTTAATTTAGAGGCAGTAAGAAAAGGGCACTAAGTTCGCTGGGTGAATTGGTAGTGAATGTTCGTTGTGGCGAGGTCTTAGCGAAGGATCGACAAACCATCTCAGATTTGAGGTAGTAGGTAAAGGACCATAAGTTCGTTGTACAAACTTGTAGCAAGGTAGTTCGCAAGGCGAATAATTTCTCGCACATCAAACTTTTAGGATACTTCCCAAGGGAGGTTTAACTTCTCAGATGCACTTCATGTGCCTGAAAGTGTGTTTGTTGGGTGAAGAAGTAGTTCGCTAGGCGAACTTGACAGATCCCAAAAGTACTATGTAAGTACTTTTCAAAAGTTTCGGGGATCATAACCCATTTTTCACACCAAAACTTCATTTCTTAGCATTTCTTCACCAAAAGGTGATATTTTGCAAATAGAAACTGGATTCACATCCAAGTTTGTTTCTTCGACGTGGATGCTCATTCATCTTTTTCCTTACATGTAAAGTAAGCTACCATGGTTATGGGTAGCTAATTTCTCGTGTATCAAAGGTAGATGTAGTCTACCATTAGCTTGTATGTATTTCTTTTAATTGGCCTTGTATGAGAACAAGTGATGGTTAATATATGATGAATATTTTTATTCTTAATGATTCATTCTTGTTTTGTAAAACTCTAGATAAAGATTTTGTGAAACATAACCTAAAATATTCATCTATCGATATATACATTAGAGAAATCTATCTATGGTCGATAGTTGCTTTGTGTTGAACTTAAAGCTTACTATATTGGTTATTATATGGAGAAATTGTGTACGATAAATACAATATTTCTCACGATGTCGCTCTAGAGATAAACAATATTGAGAGAATACATGACGATATTAATTGGATCTGACTTCACATGCAAGATTGAAAGAATACGTATAAGTTAGGGTAGATGAAAACTACTTTTGATATACTTTGTTAATCAAACTCTTTAGAATTTATAAGCTTTTCTACTAGAAACGTGATAATTTTATAAACAAAGCTTTGAAACCCTTTCTCTTGAAATTGTAAACTATTGAACGCAAAGCATCAAAATATCTGCAATCCATGTGGAGACGATAACAAAAACCCCCTTTAACTATGATTCGAACAATGTTTTTATTTTTTTAAATCTTTTCTATACCTCCTTTACAAAGCGCATACTTTGGCTATGGTACATATGTTTGTGTTGTTATGAAAAAAATACAAGAAGTATGAAGCTATTGTGTAAACTTCATTCACCTTGTACTTCTTTTTCATAGCATCATAAACTAGATGAACTTCATAATTTTTTCAGTTCCACAATTAATTTCAAAAAGTGTGTGTTGTTGAAACATTTTATTATCTCTTGTGTTGTTTTATGTTGTTGTTGTATGTTGTTGTTGATTAATGTTCTCAGAACTTCATAATTTGTTGTTGTTGTTGTTTATTATATCCTGTGTTATCGATCCTTATTTTTTAATTTTGTTCTATGTTATTGTGTTGTTGATAAATGTTGTTGTTGATTAATATTTTCAGAACAAGAACAAAACATTGCTAAGTCATAAGAAAGAGGCTTCTTGTGACTTAGAAATGTTTTGTTCTTTAAATTCTTATGCAACTCGCACAGTAGATGCAATTGAGTTTATTATATCATATGTACATTGTTTGTTTAACTAACCCTTCACTAAAATTCATTTCATTTAAATTGACATAGAAATTATAATTCGAAAATTAAGTTGTATTTGAAAACCAACTTATATTAATCAATGTGTTCCGAATTTAATGCATCTTATCATTCATCTCACGTTGTTTAATATATAGAATATGGTTCAATGACCTGATTCCTTCATCACATCTATATCTTGTCTTATAGTTTAATTTGAATAAAAATAATTTATTGGGTAAGTTTTACCTAATCATCTTCGCTTATCATCGTGATTGTTGTGATGATAAGTCATCATAACAATAACGATGATAAGCGATAATGATGAGGTAGATTTAGTCAATAAATTGATGTTATTCAAATTAAACTAGAATAGAAGGAATTAATGCCATGAAGGACTTAGACTATTGAACCATGTTTTCTATGTTAAAGAGTGAGAAATAAATGATGAGACACATGCAATTTGGAAAACAGTAGTTTGTTTAAGTTGGTTTTCAAGAATAGTTTAATTTTTAGATTATATACTTCTTCATAAATTTGAATGATTGTATTTCTTTATTGAGGTGTATGGAAAAACAAGAAATTTACATATTGTATAATAAACTCTGGGTACTTTCAACAACAGTTATATATTTTATCCGTGATGAAATGTTATTTACGTTCCAAATAAATTGTTGTTGATGGGTTTCGAACCGAGTACCTAAATGTACATATCACAACAGTTGATATAAGTAACCGTTGTGATAGGTAGCGCGTGTCCTTCCTTATTATCATGGTCTCGCGTCCGTGATGGAATGCACCAGACATACAATCACCCCTTACCTCACAATAGTTGGTCATGCGTTGTGGTATCACTTTTCCAACCGTCGTGGTATGGCTTTTCTGTAGTAGTGGAGGAGATTTTTAAATAAGTTTCCGACTAAGGACAAGGTTCAGTCAAGAGGCACTCTTTCTTCTCAAAATGACATTTTATGTGTGTTGTATAAATCACATGAAGAAGATCTGGATCTTCTTTTCTTTTGATGTGCGGTTGCTACGGTTGTTTGGCAGAATATTGCAGCTTGGTTAGATATTATTGCAACGGGAACTTGTTCAGTATGGGATATTTTTTACTTTGGATTGAAAATTGTAGGTTTCAGAAGGTGAATAGAGGGAAAGATAGGATGATATTGTTAGTTGTTATATGGAGTATATGGATACTTAGGAACAACATCTTATTCAACAGGGTAGTTTGCAATGTCCCAGATTTGATTTAAGGTCTAGAAGTATAATTGTTCATTTTTGAATTGCTATAAAAATGATTTATAGAAGCATGAGGATTAGGAGAAGCATTCTAGATCCATAAATACTAGACATGATTCAATATGTTTTACTCAGTATATTTTTTGCACCATTGTTAAGTGTTAAGCACACACAGTGCTTTAATGCCAACAGAATGTGAGAAAAACACAAGAAGGGGGTTTGAATTCTATTGACTTTTTATTTCTTTTTAAAATCTTTAGTAAGATTCTAAACACAAGGTTGTATAATCTAATTCAGTCAGAGGTAGGCGGTGAATTTAATATCCAATAAAGAAGAATAACACACAGAATTATCTTGGTTCCTCTCACAACTTAAGAGGAATCCATTCCCCTTGTACTTAGAAGAGATTTTCACTATAATCACATAGGATTGCAATTTGCTCAAGCACACAAGTAAGACATTTCCTTTGCTCAAACACACAAGTAAGAGACTTCTATACTCAAGCACACAAGCAAGACACTTCTTTTGCTCAAACACACAAGTAAGATACTTCTATGGTTAAGAAGACAAGCAAGAGACTTCCTTTACTCAAACACTAAAGTAAGAGATTTCTTTGCTCAAGAACACAAGCAAGAGACTTCCAATGCTAAAACACTTATTAAGAGACTATAACAATATTCCTTCCACATAAATGATTGTTGGAAAAGTACACTTGATATACAATCAGAGTTGTATAAAGAATACACAACAAATAGACTCTTTTAAGACTTATAGATATCTAAGATATATAAGGATAAGAAATCCTAAGTTTCAACTTGTACTTTTATGTTAACAGAGTGACTTCTCTTTTGATGTCAATTGGTGTTTTTTTCTTCAAGTATTTTAGCTCATTAAGTAGAGAAGAAAAATAGTCGTTGAAGATGCAACACAATAGAGTCCTTTGATAAGCTTCAAATGAGATGTTGGGATGTTTCACCAAATTTTCATATTAGGTGAAGGATATTTTGAAAACCCTTTGCTACAAAAGGAATTAGCAGTTGTATCACAGAAGACTCTATGAAGAAAATAGAGCTCAGGTATTCACGTGACAAAGCATGTTCAGAGATGGATATTGACCTATCAAGGTTACCTTAGTCCTTGCGCTTTGATTCCCTTAGTTTATGATCATCATAAGTAGGCTTCTTCAAAATCTAGTCTTTAGAGGATGGCTTCTCCAGACTCTGACCTTCAGATGTTGATCTCTTTAGAATCTAGTCCTCAGCTTATGATCCATCATATTATGGTATTTAAGCTTCTCATTGAATGCTCATAATCTGAACTAATACTTGAATTCTATATGAAATTTTATCCTATGGTCCTGCCTACTTGAACAAACATTAGTATACCCAATTATTCTTTAAACATTTTGTTATCATCAAAACCCAAGGGATATGGGACAAACCAAATTTATTCCAACAGAACCATGTTTTGCAAGTAATCAAATAAGAATTTGATAATGACAACTAAAAGGAGTGTTTGATGATGCATTCTATATGGAAACTTGCATGAAAACATTTTCAAAATATGAGGATTCAAATATCTTAAGAGGTTAAAGATGCAAACAGACATGATAGGGTTTGATGATCACTATAAACATCCTCTGATAATGGTAATCAATGTGAATATATCTTAAGCATCATCTCCAAGATGATTTTAGAACGTGTCTATATGATTGATTTACTTGGCAATTCTTGAAGCTTCAAAGTGTGAATGAGAGAAAGTTTGAAAGCTTTCCATGTCGCGTCTGAGTGAACCATATTTTGTAAAACACAAGGGAATTTTTGTAATGTTATATGGCTAAATCAAAAACACACACACACACACACACATGTGAGTGCTTTTGGATTTGGAGTGATGTCAAAACTAGGATAGTGTAGCATTATGTATATTGGATGATATCATCCAATATAGGTGTACATCTTAATGTTAGGAATAATTCAAGTAAGTTGGAAAAGAAGATTGCATCAAAATTGCATTGAAAAACGTATTTTTGGGTGGTCAAACCTTTTCAGGCCGACACATGCATGAACAGGCCGACCTATACGACTCTCATGTCCAATATCGGACGACCTATAATATTTTAGGATGTCTCCCATGGAGAAGTATTGAAGCCTGTAGCTTCTGTTCATAGGTCACCGTATATAGGACGACCTGTACGCAAAATTGGTGAGGGTATCTTCCTCGGATACTCACAATCTAGCAAGGCGTATAGGGTTTATCATAAGATTTTTGTTATACTTGAATAGTCCGTTCATGTGTTTTTGATGAGTCCTACCCAAAGGATTTTAGGAAAGGTATCATTTTTCATGATGTAGGTGTATTGTCTCAAGAAAGAGGATGATGATCATGAAGAGAAAAGGAAAGAAAGTCCAGCTGCAGTGGAAGATCTACCTTTGACATGGAAGACATCAAAGGATCACCCTATATACAACATACTTGGGGATATCACAAAAGGCGTAACTGTCGCAAATCAATCACATTTATCAGAGTAAAATATTAAAAACAACAAAAATCCCCTCAAAGGGCGTACATTTCTCAATAACTCAAATAAAAGTCAATGCTCCGTAAATAACGGGTTTTTCCAAAATTACTCAAAAATTGCTCAAAAGACAACGGAACTCAAAAAGGAAAAATGCAAAGTTTTCCTTGCGCAATAACATAATCAAAATAACAATAATCAATAAAACATGGTTTAACTCAAAGACCCCAACCCGATGTTAAACTATCAGAGCAAGACCCTCTAAGTCAACCAAAAGTCAAAAACTCCAAAAAGTCCTCGACGACATCCAAGGCTAAACCTGGTCATTTGCACGTTACCCACGTGAAGGCAACATTCAAACAGGCAGGGTGAGTAAAACGATTCATAATAATCAATATAGGAATCAATATATAAAATAACGTCATTTTCGTATCCAACATCATCATAATCATCAAGGAAACATCAAAAAGCCATAATATCATACATTACACCAAATTGTCACATAAATGCAAATGCAACAAGACTCATGCATGTCGTACCAATGCATCAAAGTTCGACGGACACTGAGCCATCAACCCTCCACAGATCCCCATCAATAGGATCGATTCTACAGAAGAACTAAAGCACAACAAAATACTTCACATCCGCACAATGGGACTGAAGCCACAAGAATCAAACACTAAACCGAAGTCTGGAATGCATATGAATGCATGATACACACGTCAATGTCATCCTCATAATAAACTCATTAGGTGCATCATCATTCATCAAAATTATCATAATAATCATGTCATCATAAAATCACCAAAGCCTCATGAAATCAACATTACAAATCATCATAGTTACTCATGGGAATTCATTATACAGTCATGTATTATTCTCATAAATTCTTACAAATACCCCAAGGTCATCATAGTTTTCACAATCACTTACCCTACAGGGTTAAACAACCTCAAAAATAGATTTGGCCACGAAGACCTAATTTCGTCAGACTCAAAACCTCTTAAATCCTTAAATCAGCTTTAAATACATTGAATCATATATTGAAAACAATGAAGGTAATACTCCCCATACTTAAACAACCTCAAAAACAGATTTGGCCACGAAGGCCTAATTTCCTCAAACTCAAAAACCTTCTAAATCCTTAAATAGGCTTTAAATACATTGAATCATATATTGAAAACAATGAAGGTAATACTCCTTATACTTAAACAACCTCAAAAACAGATTTGGCCACGAAGGCCTAATTTCCTCAAACTCAAAAACCTCATAAATCCTTAAATCGGCTTTAAATACATTGAATCATATATTGAAAGCAATGAAGGTAATACTCCCCATACTTAAACAACCTCAAAAAAAGATTTGGCCACAAAGGCCTAATTTCCCTTACTCCCAAATCAGCCTCAAGCCTATCAAACTATCAGTTCAAATCCCTCAAACTCATTAAACTCACCAGAAAGGTAACAACAGTTCAATACTCAAAATTTATAAACCCTTAAATCGACTTTAAACAAATTGAATCACATATTGAAAACAATTAAGGCAATACTCCTCATACCTTAATTGTCGACTCTAAGCCTTTCTCCTTGATTCTTGAAAACCTCGCGAAGCTTTGCCTCAATCATCTTCCTCAGAATTCTGGCCTCTATTTCTTCTCTTTTCACGGTCTAACAAGAATGAATCTTAATTCCCTCAACATTCCTTTTTGTTAAACCTAACTTTGGGCCTTAAAATGGGCTTTCCAATTTCACCCTCACTAACTCCTCCTCAAAAGTCCACTTTGCCCTTAATTCACTTATATTTATTTAAATTAATAATAATACCAATATATTCATATTATATACTATTATGTAAATAAATAACTCAAAATCCATAATTCTCAATATTCACACCAACCACCGAATATCACCAAAAATACGAATATTCATATTTAAATAAATTAAATAAATATTCTAATAAATTTGGGGTGTTACAGTAACTACACGCTCTAAGATAATCAGTTTTTGTTATCATTATTTTTCTTTCGTATCTCAAATAGAGCCTAAAAATGCAAAAGATAAATTGTTTGACGAGCATTGGCTTATGGCCATGCAAGATGAACTAAATCAATTTAAAAGAAATGACGTTCGGGACTGTGTCCCTCGTCCTAGAGATTATTAAGTAATAGGCACTCGATGGGTTTTTAGGAATAAACTTGACAAAAACAAGGTGATAACCTGCAATAAAGCCTGGGTAGTGGCGCAAGGCTATAACCAAAAGGAAGTCTATCGATTATTATGAGACTTATGCTTTGGTGGCTCGCCTTTAGGCTATACGTCTTTTACTAGCCTATGCTTGTGCTAAAAATTTCAATTTTTTTTAAATAGACATGAAAAGTGCGTTCCTAAATGGTTTCGTTAATGAAGAAGTGTATGTAGCTCAACCCCCAGTTTTGAAAGTCATGAGTATCCAAACCATGTGCATAAGCTCAAAAGAGCTTTGCATGGTATCAAACAAGCCCATAGGGCTCAGTATGAGCGACAAAGCAAATTTTTAATTGATCAAGGATACTCAAGGGAAAAAAATGGATACTACTTTATTCATTAATCGCCAAGGGAAACACACTTTTCTAGTTCAAGTATATGTTGATGATATTATCTTTGGTTCAACTAATATGCAACTTGTAGAAGAGTTCTCTACGCTTATGCAGGGAGAATTTGAAATGAGCCTTATGGGAGAATTGAACTATTTCCTTGGGATTCAAATCAACCAACTCAAAGAGGGTACCTTGGTGTGTCAAACAAAGTATTGCAAGGAATTTCTAAAGCGCTTTGGCATGGAAGATGCAAAGTCTATCGATACACCTATGACTACAAATGGAAATTTGGAAAAAGGATACAAATGGTAATGATGTAGATATGAGGAAATATAGAGGTATGATCGACTATCTTCTATATCTCACCTGCTAGATAACATGTTTAGCGCAGGCATGTGTTCCCGTTATCAATCGTCTCCTAAAGAATCCCATTTAAAAGCTTTAAAATGTATTCTTAGGTACCTTCATGGTACTTCTCAGTATGGGATTTGGTATTCTAAGGGAAGTGATTGCACATTGGTTGGATACACCGACTTCGATTTTGTCGGTTGCAAATCGGATAGAAAAACCACTAGTAAAACTTGTCATATGTTTTCAAATTCTTTAATTAATATTTCATAATTGTTATAATTATTAAAAAATTGTCTATCAAAATACAAATACTTTAAAAATTTATTATACTTTATTTTAGAACTTTTTATTTTTATTATAATAAATTTATATTATTATTATTAGAACAAATATAATTATAAATGATACAAAACCTTATTTATATCATTTAATTTATGCCACGTTTTAATTCATTGTTACTCTTTTAATAGTTTCCATTAAAATTGCATGATATAGCAATTCCTCTTTTTTCACCGGGTTCATCAACCTAAAATAAACTAAAAATTCAAGAATGTTAAATTAAAGCTCAAATTATATAAATCAAGTATTTTAATTTTTTAAAATTCCTAAAATTGAAATTAAAAAAAAAAATGAAATTCATATTATCTTCATTCATCTTCATATTTGGGTTTGTGTTCTATGTCGCCAAAGCATCTTCAATTTTAAATTGTTAAAAAAAATCCAATTTCTTCATCATATACTAAAAATATATTTTTGTTTCGTAGTCATGAAGTTCAGTATTATTTTCTGGTGTTGAGGAAAACTTAAAGAATCTTGAGAGAAAACTAAGCAAAACTGATTCTAACTATTCTACACTAAGCTACCGCAAAGTAGTAATTTTTCATAGTCAATTATGCAATCCCTCCATTTCATAATAGATATCATCTTTTCTATTTTTATTTTTTTTAATTATTTATTTTTTTAAAATACTAATGTGATATCTATTTTTATTAACTTATTTTTATTTATTGTAGTTTAAATTATATAACCACTCGATTATCATTAAAACCAACATAAAACCAACATAATTAATTTTGATGATATATGGAATATCTAATATTGTTGAGTGAATCATCAAAGATTGTTTAGACATAAAACCATTGACATGTGGTACCATAAAAAGTGTGAGTTATGTTTGACTGAGTTTGCTTATGTAAGGACATTTTCTAACTATATGTAGGAAACTATGTATTTACGTATTAAGTATTTTGTATGCGATTTTTTATTTCTACTTAAGTCATCCACCATTTTGAAGTTTTTCTTAGTTGTTATTTGCAATGTATTCTTGAAAGTTATAGGTGATGATCCTCTGTGGTGTAAATTTTATACATTCAAATTAGTGTCGCTAATTGAGAAGCGAAATAGAATCAAATCCCTCTAAAAATGTATTTATTCCTCTGCCAAATTGTCTGTCACACGCCAACAGTGGCTAGGGGCATCCCCTTGCAAATGGACAGAAGGGAAGAAAACAATAAATAGTGGTGTAGTTGTAAAAGGAGTTACAGAGGGTGGTAAGGACAACTTTTATGGTGTTATCACACATATTTATGAGTTGGTATATCATTATATGGACTCGGAAAATAAAGTTGTCATGTTTTATTGTGATTGGTATGGTCCATCTTCCAGAGGAACTAAAATAGATAAAAAAAAATATAACACTGTTGAGATACAAATGGATCGAAAGTACAAAGAACATGACCCTTTCATAATGGCACATAATGTTAGGCAAGTTTACTATGTTCCTTATCGTTCAATTCAACCAAGTAAACGAGGATGATGTGTTGTAATCAAGTCCAATCCAATGAGTTATATTGAATCTGACGGTGTAATGGAAGATGATGTTGCATACCAAGATGATGAGATTTCACCAGTGAATGGGGTAATTGAAATTGAGGAGATTACAAGTTTGGGTGATACTGTGGTTGTGGGCCAACAAGTTGATGCAACCATCTTCTTATCAGCAAATCATGTGGAAGAAGAAGAGGAAGAGTCAGGAGACTCTGAAGACGACAATATTGTATCTGATGAAGACAATGACGATTACAATGATGAATAAATTAAATAATATGTATTATGTAATTATACTATTGTGTAATAATACTACTATGTAATATGTATTGTTATATATATAATACTTTTGTGTAATTGCTTGAATTAATTTACTTTTGTCATTTTATGAAATATTTTAGTTTAAAAATGCCACCCCGAAGTGAGGAAAAGGGTAAGCGTAAGGTTCGCTGCACAAGGTTCGTTGTAGAAGAGGTCCCAGATTTGTCTATGTTTATTCCTATGCCACTTTCGAGTCAGGTGCATCCTACTTCATTGCTTGTGCACCCTACTCCACCGCCTATGCAGACTTCATCCATGTTTGGCGGATCTTTCACCGGATTACTATCCACACCTGATTTTCCTTCATTCCCACCGATATCTCTGTCGACCTTTATTAGTCCTCCTGGATATGCACCTATTATGCATCCCAGTACCCCGCATCCCTCATATTTTTCGATGCCTTCCATGAATTCAAGCGGGCCTAGCGTTCCGATGTCTTCCATGCAATATTCTATGCCATATACGGAGGCTGGTGGATCTGGCATGCCACATTCATCACTTGTGCAATCTACACATGATGAGCAAGATGAGGAGGGTGATACTAGTGCTCATGGTCATGGAGGTACCAGTTCATATGATCATGGAGATACTAGTGCTCCTGATAGTTCTCATGAGGAGCGACGGAGGACACACATTTTGAGAAATGCAAAGCCGCAAACAATTAGAAAATACAAGGGCATATATGTCATTCGTTGCGATGGAGGAAGGTATGTTTTATATATTACTTTTTTAAAATTTAAAATTGCGTTTTTTTTTTAAATTTCAATACTAACTCAAGATTTTTTTAGTTAGCCTTATATCATCACACCAGGCAGTATCGTGTATAACAGAAGTTATTAAAGAAAAGTATAAAAAGTTTTGACCGACATATGAAGCACTTCTCGAAAAAGAAAAGGAAGACTGGTTTAGTTTATTTCAGTTATAAAAGTGACTATTATTTTAATTTCTTATATATTTAGTTTATTTCATGATTTAACATTATTTAATTTTTTAAAATTCATAAAATCATGTAGGAGAAATGTGTTTGGGACTTTACAGAGCAGCAACAAGTAAGAGAAAATTTTGATACAAAATGTGTTTCCCGATTATCCGACACACTTAGACGTGTTCAACTTAATTGGGAAAAAAAAAAGGAACACGTCCCTGTTGGATAGGTGAAGATGTATTTAAGCAACTTATTAACCATTGGAATTCGGAAACCTTTAAGCAAGTATTTGAAAAAGCAAAAAAAAAACAGGGGATCTGAAGTTGGTGGCTGCAACTACGCAGCAGGAAGTATTAGTGTTGCTGAAATTGCACATAGGCTGGTAAATTTATTTATTTTACTTAAGTTTTCATTTAAAATTTAGATTAAAACAAACTATTTTTTCACTTATATGTTTAATTTTATTAGCGTGATGAGTTTGGTAGAACTCTGATGCTTAATGAGATCCATCTAGAGACTAATATAAAGAAAATGGGGAGTTTGTCGATAAACGCTCAAAGGAAACTCAAGTAAGTTTTGCTAAAATTTAGTCATTTTATTTCTTTCTTTTATAACATGTTATTTAGTCATCTTATTTAAATTATTATAACATCTAACTTTTTTTTATAGGAGGAGTATGATCGAAGACTTGCACTTTCTTTATCTGAGCATCCTGAGTTATCTCCACCACCACAGGGATACCCTGTTGATCCTTGTCTAGGTTTTCAGATTTGATATGATGCTGCTCGCGGGAAGAGGAAAAATGGAAGGGTGTATGGTGCTGGAGGGTATGCCAAAACAATTAAGCGGCGTGATAGGACTTTCAGGATGAGACTTGATGATGGAGAAGGATCATCGCGTCCACCTATTTTAACCGCTGATATGCTTGAAACTGTGAGAAATTTGGCTCAGACCGAGGCAGCACGTGAGGCATGCAGCAGCTAGACAAGCAGAGATGGAGGAAATGAGGAGAAGACAAGCTCAGATGGAGGAAGAATTGAGGAGAAAAACAGCGGAGTATGCGGAAGCAATGCAGATTGCAAATGAGCACGCATTGAAATTTGAACAATTTATGACATTGCATATGAATCAAGGTGTGGGAGGAAGATATGAGGAAGATGAGGAGAATGATGAAGAAGTTGACTAAATGTGTCATGAATTATATATATATATATATATATATATATATATATATATATATATATATATATATATATATATATATATATATATATATATATATATATATATATATATATATATATATATATATATATATATATATATATATATATATATATATATATATATATATATATATATATATATATATATATATATATATATATATATATATAGTTTATTTTATTTTATTTTTGTCATGAATTATTTTTATTTTGATGATGGATTTAGATATTTACTTTTATTACACTTTTAGTTATAAATTATTATTTTACAAAATATATATTTTTATTTATTATATAATTATATTAAAAAATATATTTTTTATTATATAATTATATTATTCTAATTATAATAATATAATTATAAAATGTAATAAAAATTTATTATATAATATATTATTATTCTAATATAATTATAACAATATAATTACAAATTTTTTTTTAAAAAAAAAATATAATTATTGGCTAGGGGTTAACCCCTCGCAAATCCCAAAACGTGGGACAGCTGGCTAGGGGCTTAACCCTTGCAAATGCATGACACAGCTGGCTAGGGGATTCGCCCCTCACTAAATTCAGGAATCACGTGACTTAGCTAGGGGCTTATCCCCTCGCAATCTTTTCTGACAGGTCTGAGTCCCTCTCTAGCTCTAGTCTATGTCTACGTCTGTGGTGCAGGATGATGACTTTTTTTCATTATATTTTGCGAGGGGCTTATCCCCTCACCAATTATTTGCGATGCCCTGATTAGCTAGGGGCCCTGTCCCCTCGCAAATTGTTGTTTTGTGATGGATTTTTTAGTTTAGTGAGGAGTTTAACCCTAGATAAATCCTGTTTTTCTTGTAGTATGAGTGAAAATAATATTTATTAGAACCTATATAAAACTAACAAGGATATTTTATGTACTTTTTTATTTATTTATACAAAACTGTCATTTTTTCAATGATAATAATCTCTGTCATCTTTTTATTTTTATTTGTATATTTATTAATTAAAGAAAATTACGAGAATACGAAAGGTTTAGACAAAATAAGTGAACATCAAATTTATTGCAAATTATATTTCTTTAATATATTAAAGATTTAAGTACACACACTATATTTTAAAAACAAATTTTAAAATTATACCCATTTACCATTTTAGTTCAAGAAGTATCATTATTACCTTATACATAAATGTTATTATGTCCATTTAAAATTATTATTACCTTATACATAAATGTTATTATGTCCAATTAAAATAATTAATCATTACTATCATCATTAGCTACATTAAAAAAATAAAAATTGTCTAAATTTTTATGCAATGCTAAAACTTTAGATTAGAACTAGTCATATGCACTGTTGTACGCACGGATAAAATAACTTTGTAAAATAACTATATACATATATAAATATAATAAATATAAAAATGCAAAAAATACTTATATATAAATAAAAGTGTTAAAAATTATTAATGAAAATAAAATTTTAATATATAAAAAAATTAAAGTTAGAAAAAGAAAATGAGATAGCAATTAATTTAAAGTAAATTATATAATAAAAAAACAAATTGTTATTATTAAATAAAATGGTGAAAAATAAAAAACTAATGATTTCATTTTTTTAATAAAAAAACTTATTTTAATGATAACAAAAAGAGTTATCACAAGAAAACTGCACTTATTTTTTATTTTAAAAAACTGCACATTTAAATTCTTAGAGTATATAGACATTCAATTTAAATTTAATAACTTTAAATATCGTATAATTAATTTCCACAAATAAAATATCTCATTTAATGTGCCAAAAATTAATAAACTAACTAATATTTCTTTTCTAAAAATGTTTTATTCTGACCCAAAAATATTTGGGAATGTTAAATGGAAATTTTGAAATATTAATGAAAGTATTTAAAAATAATAGTTATATTAGGCCCAATATTTGTTTTAAAAGAAAAATATAAACTTTGTATGAAAAGGTTTGGAGTATTTATTTTTAGTTATATTAATTTCTTCACTTTTTATTAATAATTATTTTGACAATATATATATATATATATATATATATATATATATATATATATATATATATATATATATATATATATATATATATATATATATATATATATATATATATATATATATATATATATATATATATATATATATATATATATATATATATATATATATATATATATATATATATATATATATATATATATATATATATATATATATATATATATATATATATATATATATATATATATATATATATATATATATATGAAAAATGATACCAAAGAATGATATAAAATTTAAATTTTTTATACAAAATTAGTGACACTTATTGATTTGTATGGAATAGTTAAAACGCCTTATAATTTAAAGTGTATAAATTATTTATAAAATTCTTATATTAATGAAATTAGTCCGAAATTAAAAAATTAAAAGATAGAGAATAACAAATACTTTATAATGTCCTGTAAAAAAAAATAAAGGCTTTATAATATATATTGCCAATAAATATTTTATGCAATCAATTTTACACAACTTACTTACGTTAAAATTAAATACAATAAATTATATTAATATTAAAAATTAATTAAATTGATAGCCAATAAAAATGAAATATATCTTATTGACTACGTTAAGATGTGATTTAAGTCATGAATTCGAAAAAAATAGAGATTCATATAAATTAAAATCAACTTTGCATTAAAAGATTATTTGATACCTATTTATATTAGAATTGCAATTATTAGATTTTAATTTAGTAAAGAGGTAGAAACAGTTTATAATCCTGCTATTTACATTAATACACAATTTCTTTAGTTAATATAGAACATGGAGTCATTACTGAGTGAGTACTGGAAGAGGGAGTCATTACATTTAAATTATAGAAGAAAATCTCAGCCACCATAGGGTTGATTTTCTGCAATATCAGATTCTCAAACAATAAATCAATCCATCAATACAAGACCTCTCAAGAAACTCCACATTTTCTCTTGTTTTGATTTAGAATTTAAGATTCATAAATTGACTATATTATAATACCTGTGGGTGCTCTAGCAGTAAGATTCATAATATCTCTGTTAGTTTTTGCGTTAATAGCCGAGTCGACTGCGTTTTTGATCTGGTCCTGTTCAACTCTCATATCTTCTGCAATCTCAATGTAGTAAGAAGCTGCATAAGCAACTGCATCAGAAGCCATTGCATTAGGCTTTTTGACTGATGTTATAGTAGCCGCAACTGCAATCTCAATTGTTCAATGTTTTTACGCGATAGGTATTGAATTGAATGTTACACACATTAAAAACAAATTAAAATAGATGGATGATATGAATCTATGTATGTAAATTCACCATTAAATTAGTATCTATTATTTTAAATGATTTTGTGTGTATAGGTGAAGTATATGTTGGAAATTCACCTCACACTCTATGAAAAATTTATTTCAATCTTGATCTCAAGATTGATGAACAAACCCACAATATGATAGTAATGGTAATAACAAGTAATTATCAAGAACAACAAAGAAGAATAACAAACAAGAAAGAAAAGAATGAGATAAGAAATATTTAGAGAGAATGTGTTACAACGGTGGGATTTCTTATTGCCTTAAAACTTTTTAAATAGAAGGACACATGTATCCACGTGTGTATTCTTAGGTTATAATAGTTATTTTAATTGTATTTTGTTATTTTATTGCAATAATAGTAAGATTGGCGAATAAATTTATGCTTTTTTTTAGTAACTTTCATAAAAAAAAACTAGTAAAAGACCCGTGCGTCCGCACAGGTCTATTAGTTGTAATTGATAAATAATTTATTTATGTGTACATATAAATATGAAAAGATAGATGTAATTGTGTAAAGAAACTTAATAATATAAAATAAATAAAATTATAAAATTATAAAAAAGGAAAAATAAAAAGAAACAAAAAATGAAATGATGTTAATATGATATTCATAAATTGCATGGTGTCGTATCTTTTAAAAAAACCAAAGATCTCTCATGTACCAATAAGTACGGCTATACTTTGGGGGGAAAATAAAAAGAACAAATGATTTGCAATATATAAGCACAAAATAGAGTAGTTAAATTGAATAAGAATGTCAAAGAAAAAAAAGGAAAGACACAAAAATTAAAATAAAAGAATACAAGTGTGTTACAATCATTGATGATATTAGGTAGATTGTGAAACATCAATCTCCTTAATGAAAAAAAGTCTTCAACCTGTATAGAAAAACATATATATTAGATGTATACTCACAATACCATTTGTAATAGACAATAAATGATACAAAACAGTCTGCATTAAAATACCTATGAGATATTGTGAAAAACTTCCTTGAAGACAACATTAGTGGTAGTATGCATAACCTGTTTATGTTTGTCATGAATCAAAATCTTAAGACCTTCCTTAGTCCTAACTCTAGAAAGTGCGACATACAATTGACCATGACTAAAAACATCTTTTGGTAAGTATAAACCAACGTTGTCTAAAGATTGACCCTGAGATTTGTTAATTGTCATAGCAAAAGAAACAATAACTGGGAATTGTCTTCTCACCAATTTAAAAGGCCATGGTGATTGTGAGGGAGATAAAGACAATCTTGGAATATAAATGACTTTACCAATATTCTTTCCAGAAATGATCTTAGCTTCAATGACATGATTAACAAGCCTTGTTATTGCGATTCGTGTACCGTTGCATAATCCTTCAGATTGATCCAAGTTACGCAACAACATAATTGTGGTCCCAATTTTCAACTTTATTAAATGATTAGGCAATCCAGATGTTTTAAGAGCATTCAAGAATTCAGGTGTCAAGTGTTCAAATGCATAAAAGTCAGTTGCTTCAGATCTATCTACATAATCGCTACTGAAGTATTCTTTTTCTTCCCCTTTAAAACATAAAAGAAAAACGTATTCGCAGTCAATGATAAATAATAGAAATACAAAGGTTACTAAATTAAATATAGTATGAGAGCATGAATAGTACCTGGCAAAAAACTTGTGATGTATTCATTGATATCATCTACTACTTCAATAGTTGAAGCCAGAATTGCACGACTTTGAAGGTAATTGGAATCATGATAGTTATGAATGAGATCAGGGTAGGTACTTTCAACAATAGCCTTCACAGGATCTGTAAAATTAGAAATAAGAAACTCTGGGGGAATTGTAATCTCAACATAACCATCATTTGGTTCAGACATTGTCCCATCTCCAATTTTTAAGATCCACTCAGAAAAAATTTGAATATCCTCTGTGGTACTTGTCGTTGCTCCATTTTGCAAGCGCATATTTTTTGTAAGTTTGAGTACCTTGCAATGATTCCAAATATATGAAGCATTGATGGTTGCATGAATAATATCTGATCTAGTACCTCTTGGTATAACAGGAAGAATTTGTCTGAAATCACCACCAAAAACAACAACCTTCCCTCCAAAAATATTTTGGGACGCTTCTCCATTAATACTCATAATATCCTTCAAAGATTTGTCAAGAGCCTGAAAGCAAAATTTGTTAGCCATTGGAGCTTCATCCCATATGATTAGATCAGTCGACTTTAACAGACTAGCAAGATCATCTTTTTTATCAATGTTGCAAATGGAAGATTCCAAAGTAGGGACTGGAATCTTAAATTTAGAATGAGCTGTTCTTCCACCTGGTAACAACAAACTTGCAATCCCACTTGAGGCAACAGGCAACACAATTTTTCTTTTAGCCCGAAGTGCAGCTGACAAAGTGTTCCACATAAATGTTTTACCTGTTCCACCATATCCATATAAAAAAAACACACCACCTTTTTTATTTTCTACAACTTCCATTATTTCTTCAAAAATATTTCTCTGCTCATCTTTAAAAAACCATTATCCAAGAAAAAAATTAGTATGACCAACATCAATATTAATTGATTAAATGAAATAAATGAAATTTGGTGTTACCTGTAAGAGATGCGTGTAAATTTAAATATACTTGTTGTTGAGCAATCAGATCATATTGTCTCTCATCATAAATAAGCCTATTTCCAAGAAAGTAATTTACAAAATCTTTCGGATATGGCATTGGATTGTAGTCCTTCAAAGTCTTCTTGTTTTTTTGCAATTGTGTTTCAATCGCCATAAGTGTTAGTTGTTTTATTTCTTCGTCCGTAAGTATCAATCCTATGGTAATAAAAAGTCATATTTGAAACACCTAATATTAAAGTAAAGAGATATAAAGTAGAAACCCATGAAAGAATTAATGTACCTGGATTTCCCGTCAATATACGTTGTTCATAAAGAATACCATCTGATAAGTAGAACCATGTATTATTCCAAACATGTTCGGGTCTATTCATGCATGATGATAACAACATTGTAACAAAAAATTTTCGTAAAAATACCCCAGAACCCCAAACATGGGCCTCCTTAATTGCCTCAATAAATTCTCTATCATCTTGTAAGAATCCCATAGCAAAGCATGCTTCTCTAAAAGTGTTGTGTTGTACACCATCAACAAATTTGATATCTTTGTAACATAATGGCCCCTTTTAGAAAGTCAACATCATCCGTAGATAAAAAAATTCACTTGTGCTTTGAGGAACCCAAATAAGACGACCAATGGTATACCCTTTTTTCCTAGGTTTCCAACTTCTACTTGGTTTATGGTAAACAAACTTAGAGACAAAATCACCATATGTTAACAATCGTGCATCTTCAAATTTCTTGTTTACCTCAAACCATGTTGTAAACATTGATTCGGTTACACTTGGTTTGAGTAAAACATTCCCAATTTGCTCGAAGTCTTTGTAGTATACAAAATTTTCTCCTTCTAAGTGAAAATACAATCTTTCAACAGCCGGCTTCCTACCGTGAATAGAATACGCAAATATCCTCCAACATGCTTCACTTGGGGAGATGTATCGACAATATAGATATTGCTTGATTTCATCAATGTGATTTTTGTTAGCAGAAGTAGTGTTGTCAGAAGTTTGAATAACAGCAGAAATGTGATCAGAACCTTTATTTATGTATTTGAACAGGTACTTGATAGAAGTACTTTGATTGCACCATTCCATGTTGATATGGGCTTCATACTTTAACAATAAACTTGGATTCTGAGGAACCACATGACCATTGTTAAGGATGGTTCCATTTTTCTCAATTGTGTGCCTATTGTCTCTTCTCCTATACACTGGATAGCCATCTTGATCCACAATTGTTGAAGATTGGAATTTTTTTTGGGTAAAACTTCGAGCATTTCATGTCTTTCATGCAAGGTGAATTCCGATTTGCCAAACCACAAGGACCATGAACCATGTGAGTTTTAACAAAATTGTACAACTTTGGGTCTTTCAAAGGATCAGACACTTCAGCACTAATGATTTTGTCAATATCTTCAGGTGTTGGATACTTGTTAGAATGATGCAAAAATATCAAAATATGTGCATGTGGCAACCCTCTCTTTTGAAACTCAATGGTGTACATATCTAGAAAATAATGAAAAGAAAGACTAATAATTAGCATAAAGTAAATAAAATTAAAGTAAAGTTGAGAAATATAACTTACATGCAAGCACCTTGCCTAACACACCGTTCTTTGTTAAATCTGAAAGTAATTGATCAAACTTGATTTTGAATATCCTTGAAATAACATCTGGTATATCTTGTGATTTCAAATGAAGAGGTGTCAATATTCTTTGTATCTCAGGCCAATTTGGGTTGCAAGTAAAAGTTATGAATAAATCGGGGAATCCCATTTTACTACAAATAGTCATGCCATCATAGTACAATTGATCCATAAACCTACGACCGCCAACATAGGAAGATGGAAAAACCACTCTTTTCCCTATGGTTGATCCTGGTGTTTGACTTTGATCACCTTCATCATTAAGACTATTGTACTTTGACACCCTGAGTTTTTGTTGATTTTTTCGGATCCATTCTAATTTTTCAGACTCTAACATTGTGTAACCATCAACCAAAAATTGTTTGAATAGTCGTTGTGATGATAACAATGTCTTAGCTTCATTGAATCTACTTTGAATTCGAAATGACAACCATTCCCTTATGGTTAGTTTGTTTCTCTTATTGTCTCGGAAGATGTCTAAGTCTCGATAAGCTATGTTAGGCCTATAACCATCTTCCCCATAGGGAAAAATCAAAGGATACTGATAAGCTAAGTAACTTGCATGTAGCTCATTAATCCTTTGTAGTTGCCCTCCTTTTGTTTGCATGATTATGTCCCTCATTTCAGCCATGTCAATATCACCAACAACTAATGCAGCAACTTCTGACACAGTTGGTTGATTATATATTCGGCCATCTGCTGTTCTATCAGAAATTAACCTCAATTTTAAGTTATGAGTATTTCCGTCACTTAACCATTGTTTGGCCATCTGAAAACTTTTTGCATTAGGGTTATGTTCATAAAGCATTGTAGACAATTGCTGTACAATCAAGGGATCAATGTTTTTGGTGTCCCTAAAAAAGAATAGAAAATGTAATGTTTTAACATTGTATATATGGATATAATATTGAAATTTAAGAAACGTGATGTGAAGGGATATTCTGCATGAATGTGGTAACTTAACGGTAAAATAAATGATGTAGTTTAAACATACCTTAGACCTTGCATTCTATTATGGACCTCGTTTTCAGTGTCATAAATATAAAGTTGGGCAAATTTAGGAGGTTGACCTTCCGGTGGTAACAAACTTCCAATTCGATGACACAATTGACCTTGAATTCGAAGTGTTGGTGGCCCACCATCATTGTTAAAATGATTATCTAACTTTGCGCCGGGTGATGTGAATGCAAACATCATGTTGTAAATTCGAATCTGTTGTTGAAACTTCCGGCTAGCTAAACTTTGGTGATCAAACAGGAGACGTGAAAGTATATCAGGAGGTTGTTTTAGTAACGGACGTTCAACCTTTCCATTCCCACAGCATAGCATAAATTTGGGATTAGCCGAATGACAACTTTTGTTCATCCTCTCTTGATCCCACATCATTGCTTGACAATAACAACATTCAATTAAAGGGTCCCCGATATCGTAAAACTCTACATAAACCAGCATAGGGTTATAATATTATAAAAAAGTTAAACTTGAGATATGTAATTTAAAAATTCCAAACCTTCTGTTGTTCCTTTGTGATGTTCACGAATGACAAAAGCTACATCTTGATTGTCGAATTCTGAACATGTATCATCTTCATAATGATTTGCTACAAAGTATAATGACATGGTGTTAAAATTCTGGAAAAGACCGTTTTGGTTAACATAATAATGCATAAATCAGTCTACTAACTTGCAAAAGGATCAAAGTCGGAATCATCGTCATCGTCAGTATTAAAATCTAGATTGGAGGTTTGTGTAAAAATTGGACACAGTGGTTGGACATCAATGATAGGAACATTTATAGGATTCTGTACATCATGTCCCACTGACAAAGAAGGCTGCTCCCTTTGAACACTACCATTTATTTCCTGGATAGTAGGAATCGAATCATTCCTACATAACAGTGGATGCAATGCTATGATTAAACAACTAATATGTTAGGCATATTCAAGTAAATTCTAAATGATAATTGAAATACCAAGTGATGATGATGAAAATTTAAAATTAAAATACAATAGATAATTTATCTTTGAAATAACCACGCTTATTAAGAATTTCGAAACCTGCCATATTTACGAAACACATGTTTGGGAAGTAATGCATAGTTAGATTGGAGAAAAAAGAATCAAAAGGCATCACTAACAGTGTTTTTAAATATAACTATGAACCAAGAAATAACCATTTCATGATAAACTAATATACAATACCTAGGTGGTGTAGAAGTCTCTATAATTTGGTTATGTTGTGGGAAAAGTCTTGTCAGATTCTTCGCAAGATTTGGAAGTCCTAAAAATTTTCGAGGTCTGCCACGAAGTGGTTTGCAAATTATTGGAAACCTATAACACAAAAAAGATGTCATTAGATATGATATGCAAGGACAACTGTAGCTACCATTAACTCGGTGAATCGCAAAAAGGTATCAATAAGTCTGTAATAGTTTAGAATTCTTTTATACATGGTAGTAAGAAACATAAATGTTACCTAGGCTGGTTTTTCATGTGTTCTATCATGGAAATAGTAGAATTATCCCTTAAACCATGTATGTTTGATGGGTCAATGGATGGTAAATTCATGTTAAAATTTGAAACGATAACGGTTTTTCGAGGCCTTCCCCGAGCAGGTTTTGCATAGGCTTCAACCCTGTCATAACAGTTTTGTGTAGGTTAAGCATGAGTCTAAAAAAAGCATCATCAATAAGAATAATTTGTACATAAAAAGCAAACCTACATTTGGTTACTCGAGTTACACTCTTTCTATGTATTTTGTGAAGAACCAACATTCTGGTCTTGGCTTTTGGAAGGCGTAGAAGAGGTGGGTTTGTACCGTTTTATAAGTCTGATGGAAAAATCAGAGAACAAAGTATGTAGCTTTATAAATTGTACAAAAAGAAATTTAACAATTTTAAAGAATATTGTCACAAACCATGAATACCAATGCACTAAATATTTCAAAAAAAAAAAGTAGGTATGATAAGAGACTTACACTCGTTTAAGAGAAGAACTTGCTTCATGTTGTATAGGTTTGTGTTGTTGCGGTAAAATGTGTGTTAGTGATTCTGTTGCAGCAGGTTGTGTATTTTCATCTGGTTCAAGGTTAATTGTGTCGGAAAACTTAGAAAATAGGTTTTTCCCCAAGCTATGAATGTTGTTGTAGACATGGCCTGCTGTTCTAAATCCATGCCTGGTTTGGCTGGGTTCTGAAAATTGAAATCAGGCACTAAGTAACATTCCTTCTTCAACAATTTGTTCAACCGTTTTTTGGTTTTGATGCGACGGGGTTAGCTCGGACAATGGATTTCTTGTCATCATATTATTTGGTGTAGGATCTTTGGTATTGAGTGTAAAGTGTTGTAGAGTACTGTTTCTTTGGCGTTTTGAACGTGATTGTTTTATAATCATAGATCTACGGGATCTTGCTTTTTTGGCTGAAACATAATTGTTCATGTTGTCCATACTTGAAATCACAATGTATTTGTAAAGTGTTATAACCTGTAAATATAAAACTCAATAATTAAGTAACTTAAAATATCACAGACAACATCAATGTATTAAACTTGTAAGGATGTATAGTAGACAAATGAAGTAACACATGACAAAGGTAGGTGACATGTTGAACAATTTGTAGGGGACAAAATAATGTTATGCATCATTATGCAGTCTGGCTAGATTATTCAAAATGGCTTATAATGCTACATACTTGCAGAATGGCTAGATTATGCATAATGGCTATATTAGAGCATAGTGTCAGCCGCATTAATGACAAACCAACATCAATGACACCATCAATACAATTAAATAAACCTCAACATATTCAAATTTATTGTTGAAAGTAGGTAATGTACATTAATAAACCTTACAATGAAGTAGGGTGCTATAAATATAAGGTATTTATGTGTATGAAAACTACTTTAAAGGAGAATGTGCACAAAAAGGAGAATGTCCATCACTACCGGACTTATGTGTCCAGAAAATAAGTGAGGTATTGTTTAATGATAAGTTTTCATTGTCCATCCAGACTCTATATTTTGCTTTAAGTCACACTGCAATCTTTATTCGACACAGGATTTGGATAAACATAACACATTTTCTATGCTGCCACGTGATCCAAATTGGCTTTGGATACAAGAGTGCTTAGTGCTTACAGATTAACTGTTCTTCAAAACCATGGGTATATTTTGAGGCAAAGGAATGTTGACACCCTATGTATACGGGGATTGTCTATGGAGATAATTGGTGTTGCACCCTAATTTTTGACCATAAGATCCCACCTTCATCGTGCATTTTTGTGTATTATCTTCTACTGTTGCACGTATGTTTATTATGGCTAACCAGCTCATGCAGGTGTATTAAATTCCAGTGGAGGTGGCACTCCTAGTCCAAACCTTCCGGACTTGGTCATTCGGTTCTTATTCAAGTTGTTCCTAGAGTTTCAAGTTGAGTTGGACCACTTTCGTAACTGTCTCATGGTCATAAGTTCGAGTATGACAACGTAAATCCAAGATGGAAAGTTTATGCTTACCAAGAGGTCTTCATGTGATTATATCGAATTTTGATGACAAAAAGAAGGATGCAAAAAGTCTTTACAATTCAAGGCCTGTTATACTTTATTGCTACAGTCCAAAGCCCTTTTTGATCATAAAAGAAGAATTCCAATTTAAAGGCATAAAAGTTAGAGGGTGGCGAGCTTCCTTGAATCAAGATTTAAGGAGGAGTTCTTAAAATGGATTTCTTAGTCTTGTCCTTTATAAAGTCCTAATTGGTTCACAAGGTTCATCATAAGTCCCAATTACTTTTGTTGGATCTTATTTTTAAGTCCCAACGTAAGATTGTTAAGATATTAAATTCAGGGAAGAAACATGGAGCATGAACGGAATGCATTACATTAAGTATCCTATTATTATTCCAGCACCACTGATTATCACAAAGCCAAGTTATTTTTACAATATTCATCAAAAATATAATTTAACCTACCAAGATCATGAGTTAATCCCAGGATCCAGATTTTGCACTAAATTCACTATTACAAGGTTATACAAAGTTACAGTTGAAAATCATGAAGAGAAAGCTCCACTTGATACAATAGGGAAAGCACCAAATCCACCGGAACCACAACGCGAACTTTCGATTAGGCAGGAAGGAATTTGGAATACCAGCTCTACTTAAATCCCTCACAAGGACTCGTCAAACCGTATATGTCGCTGCTACCACGGGCTCACCTGCAAAACAAAACCGCAACAATGTGATTGTGCTTGGACTTACCAAAAGAGGACTGTCAGTTTAGAACTTCTGAACTAAGTTGAAGAAGAGCAAATAATGTGCAATGTACAATAGTGCATACCTGTCAAATACAACCATCTTCTTATTACAAGCAGTTTTGAATATTTTTTGACTCTATCATAAAGCCCCCACACTTTGAGATTGGGACCTACTGCTAAATTAACTGAGCATAGTATAGCAGCTTGAATCAACACATTCTCCGGCGTACTCGAAAACCTGAAATAGTAAGAAGAAGAATCAGGCTATGAACGACCAAGTTATAGAGAGCAGAAGTAACCGCGGTATTGACATACATTTCTCTCAAAGTGACAGTTCTCGTTCGGTTACTAAGACTTAAAAAGAAGAGCATCGGTTCTAAAAGTGGCTTACCGATTATTAGTGCATAGCGGTCAAGAGTGTCGCAGCAGAAGCGACAATTGTTACACACCACTTATTGTTGTAGCACGAATTTTCAAACCGGCACCAGGTTGCTCAAGCTATCATCCAGGCCTTCGCTTGCAAATGCTGCCCTTTTGTCTAAAGAACAGAACATAACCAAAACCGAGGCGGAAACCTTGCTTTGTAGCTTTCCCTATAATATCTTCACCTGCAATATGACATAACAATAATCAGAAACAACTAGCATCATTAAATGGAAAGCTAAGATACATTACACCCTGTTCTAAAGAGCTTAAACAAGAGTTTTACATAAGTAGTCAAGACACGGCTCATGATGCCGCAGAGACTAACAGGGGCAAAAGCTGGCTATGACCTCATCAAGATATCATACAGATTGGATGGTTGCTTATTTCGTGATTCATTGGTTGGGACTAGCTTGGTTCACATCGCCTGAGCATGCGACAGAAGCACCCATTAAGCCTCACGTGTCGTTTCAGTAAGATAAACCCTAGAGGAAATCATGAGGAAAACAACAGATTTCAGTTTAGAGATATCAAGGTTCATATTATAACATACCGAGACGGAAGTAGAAATATTTGAAAGCACAAACAAGAATTGGCAAAACATTTGATGATGGGAGAAGAGTGACAGTGTCTAACTCAAAAGTGAGTTGAACCACATTTTACAAAAATAACAAACCAGAATTCATCTAACCAATTATGGAGCATCAATCTCCTCTTGCAATATTCCAATCTGAAATGATTGATTCAGCAGAGGTTGCATAGATGAATTCAAACCGCCATTAGAAGCAAAACTTACTTGAAGTGCAACCAATTGCATCTCAACCGGATCCATAAGCAAGACATCAGCTGAGCTTGATTGGCATATACTCAGTGTAGCATGCTACTTCATGACTTCCCAGAGTTCCTTTGTGACTATCACTTTACCTTCTGTGATGTAATCCCTCCAAGTTGCATACAAGTGTGAGATATTATTCTAAATGCATTCCCGCATAGTATGAGGCTGCCAGGCCCTGTCTCTCCATGATGCCACATTCTGAAACCAGAAGTCAAGGTTTTTTTAGATAACGAAAGTCATGGTTTTGTTAAAGAAGCATCGAGGACTTAATTACCTCCAAACGCCGCTGTCATACCCCAAATTTGTCCTACTTTGGTATTTAATAAATGTTCTACTGCCACATGACTTCTGGCCACGACTCTATAAGGTTTTGTTATAAAGACTTTTCGTTATACTCATTGTGGTGATAATCCATGGCAATTTCTGTTGAACTATTATGGGAGGAGTGCGCCTCCATCCCCTTGTACCCAAACTCGTGTGTGTCCTCGTTCTCACGATCAGACAGACATGATATGATCAATGACATAAAGTATATGATTGGATCTATCTTGCCACACAGTTTCAAGAAATTTACACCCTATTTCCACTTGACTGCAAGCTTCTCTAACAGTTGTTTAAGCATCACCACGAATTGCTTATTATGGCGTTAAGCTATGTCCGGATTCTAAATCAGTGTGTGACAAACTTAGATTTAGCTAGTAAGTTTCAAGTCATCAGTTTGTGACAAACTTAAATTTGACTTACAAATTTCAAGTCATAATTAAATTAGAAAATCGGTTTGCGACAAGCTTAGGTTTAATCGGCAACTTTCAAGTCATATTTTGGAAGCAATCCCTGAGCGCACTTTTCACATAATATCTCAGGATGTCACTTGGGTCTTGCAAACAGGTTACATAGGGGAATATCAAAATGTGTTTCAAGGACATCTTCCAAGGAGAGTTTTATCATTTTTCAAGGCATAGCAGTTTCATAAAGCCACAAAGCTACACCAAATACCATCAAGTTTGAAATATTCATTTAATTTCAAACAAGGTCATATCATTATAATACAAAGTGGATGAAAAGAAGTCATGCGCCTCGAGGGTCCATAACAAGGGATATCATAAATCCCACGTTCATATCCAACGGGAGTTGCTATTAAGTCAATTAAGCTTGCAATGAACTCATGGATAAGATTATAATCAATTCATGCTGAACAGTCCAAAACCAACAAATTTGGGAGCACTTGGATCTACAAATCATTGTTGGGAGCATAAAACAAAAATAGAGAAACTAATTAACTGCACAGTTCTTGCAAGTAGTCGCAACATTTTATTCCAACTATCATCGTAAAAATTCTCAGCAATTCAAAAATTACCCAAGTTAATACACATAAAAACATCTGCAGGCCAAAATCCACACCAGAATTTACATGATGCTCTAAAGTGTTTCACTCTAAATTAATATAAGCATAAACTTTATCAAAGGGTTTAGGGAATCTAAGGTCTAAAACTATCCCAAAGACACTGTCACGGTCATTTAAAGTTCATACTACCACAGAAAGTTTAAAGGAATTTGATGCTAATCATGTTGATGGATCAGAGTTGAACACAGAAGAAAGGGTAGCCTATATGTTGATTATGGGTCTCCAGAAAATGCCAAGACTATCAAGCATCTTATTGCAAGTTGCCCAGGAAAAGGGAGACTAGCTCAGTTTCAATGTCTTCCTTTTGATCTTCATAATCCTCAAATTTGAACACCTAGTCCTTCTACGATGCAGCCGTTTCTATATGTACATGGTAATAATGGCCAGACAGATATGTAGGGAACTTATGAGCAGCCAACATTAGCTTTTCCGTCAATCAATGAGTATCATTCCACTTCTCAAAATCAACCTGATGCTGAAGAAAATGACAAGAGAAGATACAGGTGGTTAGTATAAAGCCAAATAATGATCCAATCAGTGAAATTGGTGTTAAAGTTTTAATTTATCACTCAATCTATTTTAAACAAATGAAGATTAAGTTCAAGGAAATAACACCAATACATTCACATAATAATTAAAAGGACCGATATTTTTAGTGCAGTACCTTTTGGTTCTTAGAGGTGTAAATGATTGAGTGTTTGATGAAAGGGATATAACTCTGCATAATGCGCCATCAATCGTCGAGAGAACGCTCGAGTCAAATACAATGATTGCTGGTGGATGCGTTGTTGAGTTGGCGTTGTCAGTTTATTCGGAATACCTTGCAACAACTTTAGGATCACTACTTGTCCTATCATCAACAGACATCATTGCAGTATGCAGAATAACACACAAATTTGAACCATAAAAGAGCAATATGCATCCTTTCCCTAACTCTTCAGACACAAATTTGAACATCTTCTCCCTTCATTACATAAACACAAGCCATGTTGATCAATTCCTATGCAACAACATTCAAGAAAATATCCTTTGAGTTTAAGAAGATTGTCCAATATATAGTATAGTGTCACTGTTACGTAATGGATAATAATGAGTGGATTAATAGTTACCTTGAAGCTATACTATCAACTGGCGGCGGTGCTTCTAGCACTGTCAAAGAGCAACAAAGGGTGGCAACTGCTGCGAGAGAAAGCGGTAATCAGTTCAATCCAACTAAGTACTTTGTGGAATAAGCAAATCATGATGTTTCCTCTGTACCTGCTATCAAAGCAAGATTGGATAAATGATTCAAAACGCGAAATTACAAGATATACACATTATGTAATGCACAGTTACAATAACACAAGAGCTGCCATGAGTTTTCAACAGCAATCGTGAGGTTCATAAAGGAAAGAGTTGAAGGAAATTATGCGAGGAATATAACAATGGTCATGATACCTGCTGTATACTTTAAAGAGCATAATTAAGCTGCTCCACCATTCAGATGAAAGTGCCAAAAAAGGCTCTTGGGCCAGCTAGCTATCATAGGATATGAACAAAAAACCACAGGATTCATAAGAATAGTTTCTCACGTGGGTAATCCCTGTGTTGTGCCTTGTATGGAATATTTACCGCTCTCGACCTTGCCTTTAAACTGTAAGCGAAATCCTCATTTCCCAAGCTGCAAAGAATCAGATTCTCACAGTGGCACATGCTAATACCCCCAAAGGGAGCTTATGCAACTAGGGCGGTCAGCAGGTGTACTCCATCACTGCCATATCCTCAATACACACACGAGGATTTCCCTAACACACAAACAGAGTTTCATTCATGAGCCAATACAAGCACAATGTTGTGATGTAGATAGGAAAGCTTTAAAAATTCTGTAAGCACATTTCTTGGTGTTGCAAGGAATCTTACCATTGGATTGCCTTTTAACCAATGTTGTACATGGTTGGGCTCAAGCTCTTGAATTATCCATCAACGCCCTGTCATTTGATATTTTCTCTCTCGCTGGGAGGCCTGCTTCTGAACCTGTTGCAAAATATCAGGATTCCATCAAATGCAATCATATTAAGCTATGCTTTAGAGCGGAGAGGCATGCTATGGAGATAGGAAAATTTTGAAAAAAGAGTTATTGTAAATAAAGAGTTCCATCTGTCTAGAGTCAGAATCAATAACTGAGGATCATCCTTTGTTATCTTTCATGAAATTTGCAGCCCCCTACACAGCATACGACATATTACACTCGACTATCACCTTATCCTCCTGTTCATCCTCATGACAAACCATAATTAGCACAAAACAATGCACCAAGTAAGTCACATGTTGAGATATCAAAATACTGGAAGGAGTGAATATAATAGTGTATAATAAGTAAAGTATTGAGAATAAAGAAGAGCTTTCTATCCTTGAGCCCAAGTTGGACAGAGAATGCGAAAATATACACCATTATGCCAACCAAGAACAAGTGATGAATTCGCTCGTCATACTAAGTTCTTCTCGCCATCCTGGAACCAGAAATGAAGACGAGTCAGCCCAAACCAGTAAGGAGTCATCACAATCACAAAAATGCACAATAAGGAGAACAAGATAATGTATCACTTATGAAAAAATAGTTGATATAATAAGTTCACGTAGGAAGAAACACAAAAAAAAGAAACGTTTTAAATCGAAATAAAGGCTTCCACATCAGCATATTGACAAAGAAGTGAAAAGCCGTCTTTTACACAGTAAAAAAACTCAGTAAAAAGATATTTTGGGAGCTCACTACAGACAAAAAAACAAAGGTCATTATCAAGCCTCAGAAAAGCAGAAATCATGGTGTAGCACTCTAACAGAATCGTACAACCAAAACGCACCTCACCTCACACGATACCAAACGTATTCCTTCAGAAAATTTCAAATTCCTCACGTATTCAAAACCCTAAAGAGTCTCCTATAAATACACTCTGCTCATTGGCAAAAAGAAAAAGGAGAAAACCCTAAGGTCACCTTGCCGAAATCAAACCCTAATCCAAAGCTCCTAACCATGGAGTAATCGAAGATTCACTCTGAAACTTCAAAAATATTCTGAGCCAACATGTTCGCAGCATAACAAAAACAATAAATGCCTAGCGGATTAGAGAGGAGGTAAAGGTTTAAAGAAAGGAAAGACAAGGGTAGGCAATGAAGCAGAAGAGAAGCAAGATACTTATCGAGAACTCATCTGAACGTCACCGGAGGAAGCATCATCAGAACTATTCCGACTAGGTATTTTCTTCACTTTCTGCGTACATTTATTTTATTTCTCTATGCGCACCGTGTTGAACCGAGCATGAATCGCACGTCAATGGCTCAAAATCCTCATCGCGGTAGGGTTCCATTTTTGTTCTAGGGTTTGTTTTTGTTTCTTAAAATTAGTAAAACTGTTGTGAGAAACGATTTGGAAAGAGTTTTAGGTTAGCGATAAACTCTTGAGTTCGAGAGTGGGTTTGATTTAGGAAATGGATACGCAGAGAAAAGGGGAGGAAGATGAACAGCGTATTGACTCCGAGAGAGAAGAGGGATTGGGGATTTCATAGCGTGAGGAGTATATTAGATTTAGGGAAGAGTCTTGAGATGACTTTCCATCAGTTCTTCCCCTTTTCCGTTAATTGTGTCGTTTTGCTTCCCTAAAAGTAGGAACCGTGGGATCACAGTCTGGGGACACGTGTTCCAGCACACATGGCATATTAGAGTGGGTCTCGTTTTAATTCATATCTCGTTTTGTTATTCCTACTGACCGTTGAGTTACTAGGGAAATGCTTGCCCCTTTAGTTTGGTAGATTTAAGGGACGCTTGGGCTTCCGAGAGTAGATTTTTTTTTGGGCTTTAAGGGCCCTTGTCGTCTGAGCTGGTGTGAGACCATATACCCATGTGTATGTCTTACACCCCAGCCTATTTCAAGTAATACGACTTCACTAAGAGTTTGATTAATAATTATTGATAAATGTGATGATAGATTAAGGTTATTATTAAATTTAGGTTATAAGAAGTTGATAATCAAATAAATAATTTCTATAGCATTTTGTTTCTATATATAAATAAAAAAAACTATACTACTTCATCGACATTTAAGTTTTCTTTATTTAATCCAATTTTAATTAATTAACTTCTCAATATAAGGCCACAAATGATTTTCTTAATTAAATGATGAAGTAGTGGGTTCTTGGAGTCTAGCACTCCTTGAGTCCTTGAATGACCACTCTCGAGGTGTACGCCTTGGGTTGTGGTTGTTCCGTCTTTCGGTTACCAAAATCGTTTTTTTTTCACTCAATTAAAATTTTTAAAATATATTTTTAAATCAATCTTATTAATTAGATATTTTTTTTATAATAAGTTCCAATTATTATTCTTTTAAAAGATGTATATTTCAAAATTATTATCAAATAATATTTTGAATATTAGAAAATTATATTTCATTAATTAAGTTAAATTTTTAGGATATTAAACTTTTTTCAAAACAATTAATTATAATTAGCTTTTTTTTTCAAAATCTTTTTATAAGAAATTGATTAATTAATTTTATATATGAAAATTTAAATTAGTTTTTCTTAATTAAATTAGGCTATTTTTCTTAAACAAATTTCAAAATAATTAAATTCTTGGATCTCGCCTTCCTTGAATTTTTAAGCGACCACTCTCGAGGTGCACACCTTGAGTTGTGAACTTTCCAATCTTATTTTCCAAAATACCTAGCGCGCCTAGTCCGAGTACGTTAATCCATTCAAATTATTTTTTCTAAATTAAATAACGAAATAATCGAGTTCCTGGAGTCGCGCATTCCTCGAATTCAAGAGTGACTACTATTGAGGCGTACGCCTCGAATGGTGTCGTTCGCATTTTCATTTTTAAAATACCTCCTTTAATTATTTGGACAAGTATTCACTGTCCAACAAACACTATTTCATAATTAATGGGATGAAAAAGATTTTCGTTGGGATCTAGCATTCCAACGATATCCCGACTAATTGGTTGTGAGGCCGACGTCTTGCTTATCAAATAGTCGTCATTCCTCCTAAACATACAACCTCTCTAACCTCGTTCCTCACCTTCATACGGTCGAGTCCAAACCCTAGTATGTTTTTAAACCATACGTCAAATCCAAACTATTTTCTTGATTAAATAACGAAAGAATGGAATTCTTGGAGTCCCGCATTCCTTGAATTCTTGAGTAACCACTCTTGGGGCGCACGCTTTAGGTTGTGGGTTGCTCGACCTTTCGTCTCTAAAACACGTGCCCTAACTACTTTGACAAATACCACCATTGTCCATTCAAATACAATTTCCTAATTAATTGAATGAAAAAGGTATCATTGGGATCTAGCATTCCAATGATATCCCGATTAATTAATTGCGAGGCTGGCGTCTCGTTCATCGAGTAGTCGTCATTCTCCCTTAAAATATTCAATCCAACTCTCTTCTCTCGCCCCCGTGCGATTGATACTGTCTCAAACACATATTACGTAATTATTCGAATGAAAAAGGTGTCGTTGGAATCTAGCGTTCCAATAATGCCCCGATTAATAGATTGCGAGGTTGACGTCTCGTTTATCGAATAGTCGTCATTCCCCATCGAATTACCTAACCAAACTCCTATTTCTTGCCCCCGTGCAATTGAAACCTTAAACCTATTCAAATATATCTTCTAACCAAAACATTGTTGCACCCTAAAATTTGACCAACCGGTTCTCCTATCTGACTCGTGGGTTAAATTCATATTCGCAGCTCAGACATATGATTTTTGTGCAAACGGAAGATATCAGGGTTACAACTTGATTTTCATCTATCAGATACGGCAGATCCAGTCCAGATCATCAGGGTTTTATTTTCGGGAAATTGTGCGCTCCTCAGTGATTTTTTTAGCTTGCATAGTGATTTTGGGATATTCTGATGCCCGGGGATCTCTGTTCGATTCGATCTGGTCTCGTGCGCTCTTTTATAGGGGTCATTTGCATTCATCTGCATTTTTAGGATTTTAATAAAATTTTTGTGAATTTTAGATAGGCTTTATAGATTTTTCTGGAATTTAAATAGGGTTTTTGTATTTTTTATATAGTTTAATTCTCTTTTTAGAATTTTATAGGTTTTTAATAGATTTTTTTTAGAATATAAAAGAGTTTAAATAGTTTTAACTGTTTTTAGGATAATAAAGAAAAAGGGGAATATAGTTTTTTTTTCTTTCTTAATAATAGATGTTAATAGTTTAGAATTTTATGTAGATTTTAAAATAGGTTTAATAGTTTTTTTTTTACCATTTGTAGAATATATTAGATTTTAAATAGAGCTTTAATCTTTTAATAGATTTTTCTTATTAGTTAAATTGATTAACTAGTTTTTTTAATAGAGATTATTAGGATTTTATTAGTTTTAGATTTAATTAGGTTAATATAGAGTTAATTAGGTTTTTAATCATTTTTAGGCTTAATTAGGATAATTAGGATTTAAATCTTTTGTTTAGGATTTAATTGAGTTTGTTAGATTTTATTAGGATTAATCATTAGCTAATTAGGTGTTAATTGATTTTAATTAGATATAATTAGGTAATTGTTTTTTTTAATTCAGTTGTTGTACAGGTTTTGTCCAGATTTTCGTGGGCCAGAGTGCAGTTTTTTGGAGGCCCAACATGTGATATTCAGTCCAAGTCGTTTTTTGTCCAGATTATGGCCAGAAAGGGACACTTGTCAGCATATAAAAGGCCACACGCGTCCCACTCAGGAGGACCCACCACACACTCAGACTCTCTCACACTCACACACGTGCCCCCCAGCTGGCCCCCACTCTCTCTCTCTCTCTGTGCATGCTCTCACGCGTGTCACCACCTAGCCACTCCTCTGCGCCACTTGTCACCTCCCCAGCCATCGCCTGAGCTTCACCAGAAAACCCACTGGCGGCCATGCATCCGCCATAACCTCCCACCGCCGGTCACCCCAACGTCCTCCGGCCACCGCAACAGCTCGCCGGAGTTCGTTTTTCACCCAGAATCCCCAGAAGCGTTCCAATCTTCATCTTGCTCTTCCGTCACCTGCATCGTCGCCTCGCCGGAAACATCATCTTCGCCGGAAACTTCATACGCTGTTTTCCAGAACGCGTTCAACGATCTTCATCGTTCTTCAAGGTTTCCAGAACGCCATCATCCTCATCCAAAGATTTTTCCAGAACATCATCAACATTCACCACCACCAGATCTTCATCATTCCCCATCAGTAAATCCAGAAACCACTCAAACCTTCATCGCTCTTCAATCTCTCCCCAGAATCTTCATCAACCAACTCAAGGAAGCCTTCAAGATTCTCAGCGCTCGCGTTCAACCTTCCCTCCGTGCCTTCGTCTTCTCCAAAGTTCCTCAACCGTGCGCCAAAGATCAACGCGCCTCTAAGATTTTCATCTTCCTCAGTCTTTTTCCCAGAGAGATCGTCGCGCCTTCGAGAAGCTTCAGGAACTCCATCGTGTCAACTTCACCGTCTCAGGTTAGTTCTCTTTTCACCCTTTCCATTAACGTCCATTCATTGCTATGGTTAGGGTTCTTTCGTTTCAAGGTTGAGGTTTAACGTTAATCATTCTTGGGAGATTGATCTGAGTGAGGTTATGTTGGAGAGGATTTGGAAAGGTTTCAGAATGGTGTGAGAGTGGAAGATGAGTTGCAGAGAGAGTGAGTTGGGGGAGACGGACGAAACGGCTAGGGTTAGAGGTGAGCGAACAGTAACCTGAGTTGGGGAGAGGGGATTAGGTTTTGTGGTTTGGGGTTCAGATTAGGGTTAGGTTTGGGCTTAGGCCCAAATGTATTTTTATGAACGCTGCCCCCATTGTTACTCGTTCACCCCTCCCTGCGTGAGAGACAGAGTGATTTGATTTGGGCCTTATGCCCAATTGCTTTCCGCACCCCCCTGGGCGTAAGCCCAGTGAAATAATAACTGAAACTTGCTAGCGCTGCACCCCCCAGGCGTTTTTTCTTCTTTCTGTGTTTGTTAGTTGTTTTTGATAAACTTGTGCCCTGCGCCCAGTGCTTTTAGCACCCCCATATGTGAGCCCAGCCAGAATGAGCCTGGGAATCTTGCTGTTAGCACCCCCCTCCAGTTTATTTCAATTTTTGTTTTGTTAATTTCTTTTTAATATTTTCTTGCATTAGAAAATTCATAATAAGATGTAAATGATGGATTTTCTAATTCTTATTTTTTCTACCATTTCATCATAATGTCTAGAAAATTAAATAAAAATAAAAATGTCATTTTATTTTTGTTTGCTATTTTCTTTGTATATTTTCCATTTAATTTTCTTTTTAATATTCTTTAGTGCATACATGTCATTAGAAAATTAATAAAAAATAGTAGATTTAGTCAAATAATTCCGTTCTTTTTTCTGTAGACTCGTAATTCAATGTAGAATTTTATAGTGCAGAAACATTAGCTTAATCATGCATTTTCATTTAAATTGCATTTTTTCATTGTTATTGATGTTGAATAAATTGGTTTGTGGATATGTCTGTGTTGCTGATTTTGGTTCTTTCACCTGGTGTTGAATTTTGTTCTGATTTTTCAGTATGTTATCCTAGAGCCATGTAGGTGTCCCATTGATTTTTGATAGATTTTTGTAGGATGTTATGATATGATTTGTCTGAGCTTGAAGATAGGAAAAGTCTTGATGACTTCTGACTTTGAAGTTCAACTGTGGTTGAACTTCAGAGATAGTCTCTTGTGGTTTGTTGGCCTGTGGGTTCTTCTTGAAGATAGGAGCTGGTTGCAGTCCTGTTGGAGCTTGCAGGGATGCAGTGGATTGAGGCTTAGTCTAAGAGCTTGTTGTCTGTTTGTGAGGTTCGAGATCCTGAAGTTTGAAGGGAGTTTATGGTACTTTCCTGAGGAAGGCACTATGAATGACTTTCATTCTTTCTTCTCACCTCTTTCTTAAGTATCCAATGATGTTGGAGCCGACTTGTGAGTTTAATTTCTCCTGAGGAGGAATGTAAACTGATCACATGTTGTTGAGCCGCATGGGATACGATTCCTAAGTGAAAGCCTCCTAGTACTTTCCTGAGGAAGGTCCTATGGGTCTATTCACTTAGTTCCATTAGTTTATCTAGGATTTCTTAAGTATCCAGTGATGTTGGAGCCAACTTGTGAGTTTAATTTCTCCTGAGGAGGAATGTAAACCGATCACAGTTGTTGAGCCACGTAGGATACGATTCCTAAGTGTCAGCCTCCTAGTACTTTCCTGAGGAAGGTCCTATGGGTCTGTCCACTTAGTTCCCTTAGTGTATATAGGTTTTCTCAAGTATCCAGTGATGCCGGGGCCCTCATGTGAGTTTAATTTCTCCTGAGGAGGAATGTAAACTGATCACAGTTGTCGAGCCGCATAGGATATGACTCCTGAGTAGTAACCTCCTAGTACTTTCCTGAGGAAGGCACTATGAGCTTGTCTGCTTAAGCTCCCTTTCTCTGGTAAGCTTGTTCTGAAGCTTGGAGGCTGGGATTGATTCCTCTTGCTTAGGGTTTTGATTAGAGTTTTTGCTTAGATCTTTGCTTAGGGTATTGTATAGAGTTTTGTTTAGAGATAGATTAGGAGCTTGTTTCAGGTTTGTTAGGGGCCTTGCCCAGGAGTAGCTTCTTGTTTTGTAGATAGAGGCCCTGCTCAGGGTTAGTCTCTTTGTGTTGTTTGACTTGTATGATGTTATGTTGCATTAGACTTAGGTGTTCATCTAGATAGTTCTGAGTAGGTGCATCTTAGAAGTAGACTTGGTGTGCATGAGAAGTTGAGGTGGTCCTCCTTCTGCTTGTTTGTTATTGAGTGGCTTTGCTTGTTGGTATTTGGTAGAGCTGAGCTCCCTTGCCTCTGTGGTTTGCGGCCTTCGCGCCTTGTTTGTTTAGTCGTTGCATTCATGCATATTTTCAGTATTCCTTTACTTTGCAGTTTCTTGTTTGTAGTTTAGTCCTGTTGCCATGATCCCTTAGGAGCTCTGACTTCTCCGCTGCGGAGTTGTTATGATAGACATTAGGATGGTCAACTAGGTGTGATAGCAGTAGGTAGATTCCCCTGTTTCTCAGCTATAGTTTTAGGGTGTCTTTTCCCTTCCCTTCCAGTAGGAGCTTTTGAGTAGCTTGATCCGTAGTTAGATGAACTACAGCTGCTCTGATTCTTTGTACCAGACGAAGATATGTAGGCATAGGATGCGATATCCTAGCGAGCACACTAACCACTAACCTTTGTTCTCTCGCGGCTGTGCGATCGAGACTTTCCCGCTGACGACTGATTGTTATCCCTTTCTCTTGCCCGAGCGCATTTGAGACCAGATCGTATTTGTAGGTTCCCGAACCTTTAGGACCAGTTTGTTTTCTCACTGCTGTGTGAGAGCGCCAGTTTACCCGTAGTTAGTCGAACTACGTTTGCTCTGATCTTCCATACTGTGTGGAAGTACGTAGGCACAGGACGCAATGTCCTGGCGAGCAACCTTTTCCCCGTTTAGACGTAGGAAGTCGAACTACGTTGACTCTGACTTTCCCATTGCACGAGGGAATACGTAGGCCCAGAACACCGTATGTTCTGTCGAGTCCTGTCCTTTTATTTTCTTTTCAGACCAGCCATTAGCGTAGATAGATAACACACCCTTTTACCTATAAACACCAAGCGTGGATCCCATCGAGTACGATGGACGTGAGGGGTGCTAATACCTTCCCCTTGCGTAACCGACTCCCGAATCCAGGTTTTGGTTGCAATGACCATACCTTTTCCCGTCTTTGCGAGGTTTACTTCGAGCGTTTCCTTTCCCGCTCTGAGGGATAAATAACGCACGGTGGCGACTCTCCTGTCAAGCCGGCGCCGATTTTCGCAGTAGCGACAGCTGGCGACTCTGCTGGGGACTATAGCATCTAGGGACTTTTCCCATCCCTTATGCTGGGACCGTTTCCCATCCCCTACGCGAGTCAATCCTAGCGCTTGGGTGTTTATTTGTTGGGTGTTGTGCATATTGTGTTTTACTTTTCTGCACTTTACTTTCCTGTACCTTTACCTTTCTGCGTTTATTTTCCAGCATTATATATTATGATTATTGCTGTGGGCAAGGGATGTTACTGTGAGTGAAAGCCGGACCTGGGCTTGAGTACACACCTAGATATAGTTGCGGAGAAGTAGTAGACGAACCTGTCTGCTGAGCAGGCACAGTTCCCTACGAAAATCTGCGCTCAGACGAGATTCTTGCAGAGGTGCTCCTTTCCGGTCCTGAGGATCTGAGGGGAGTCCAGACGTGAGGGTTGTCGACTCTGGGGACCGATCATTTGGAAGTCAGCTAAGTGAGGCCTCTTCATGATTTGATGATGCCACTCCTTCTGGGAATCGTATCGTCACTCATGAAAGTCTGTGACGCTGATGACCGCATAGGATGCCGTACCTTTGTCCGTGGATTAGGTCTATCCTACCTGTGAGAGGGACTGGGTTATTGCAGGAAAACTGGCCTTCAGAAACCATGATTCAGTACCTTTATCAGATGGTGTTCTTGATTCATCTCCAGGTGTGTTGTCTGGGTCAGATGGGTTTCTTATCTGAGGTTGAGGCTATTATCAGATGGTATTCTCGTCAGATACAGAGGTTCAGATGGTTTTCTTACCAGGGGATTGATATTTCGAGTATCAGATGATAGTTAGTGGCATGAGATTCTGGTGACCGTGTTGGTTTTCTGTTCTCGATCACAGAGATGTTCCTCTTCAGGCTACAGCATAGCCCCTGTGTTCGCAAATTGCATTATTTATCATATTGCATCATTACCATCTGCATTCAACTAACGTGTGTGTATTGCAGGTACATATTTTCCCTTCCAGTTCTGGTGTTTGTTCCTAGCAAGACATGGAAAACCTGAAGAGAGTATTGCCCTATAAGTTTCCGTCGCCAAATATCAGTCTATTGTTAGAGTTGATTGCTATTGCTAAGAAGAGGGGAATGGGTGACTTCAGAAAGAGATATGGGAGGATTCTGACCTACGTTTATCAGCCATCTGCCTACGAGACCAGCGGCATCTATACTCTGTTACAGTTTTACGACGCGGAGCTCAGGTGTTTTGTATTTCCCGACTTCGTTTTGGCTCCTACCCTGGAGGAGTACTCTGCACTTCTGGATATACCGATCCGTGAGCAGATGCCTTTCTATCGTACGGACGCTGAGCCTAAGCTGGCTGAGCTTTCTGCCATCCTGTGCTTGAAAGAGTCTGAGCTGTCTGGGAAGATGATCAGAAGAGGAGACGTATGGGGATTCCCGTTGGATGTCTTGGTAGAGAAGGCTCGGGAATATGCCCAGAAGGGTAGCTGGGGTGTTTTTGACGTCATCCTTGCTGTATGTGTTTATGGCATCGTGTTGTTCCCGAACATTCCTGATTTTGTTGATTCTGATGCCTTCTATATTTTGGCTGCGAAGAACCCAGTCCCTACTTTACTGGGAGATATCCACCATTCAACTCACTACCAGAATGAAAAGCGGCGAGGAAGGAATGTGTCTTGCTGTGTACCTCTCCTATGCAGGTGGTTCACCAGTCATATGCCTAAGTCAGGCCCTTTTGTCACCTCTATCAATTCTCTAGGATGGCCCGAGCGCTTAATGGGATTGACTGCTGAGAACATGGTATGGGTCAATAAAGAGGTATTTGGAGCTGAAGTCATACTCAAAGGCGAAGGATTCCCGAATGTTCCTTTAGTGGGAAGGAAGGGGTGTGTCAACTACAACCCTTCCTTATTGATCAGGCAATTTGGGTATGTACCTCAAGGAGCGCCAAAGCCCGAGGAGATACAGGAATCTCTGTATCTCACCGGGGCAATTGGGAAAGAGATGCTGACCAAACTTGAGAAAGCCTGGAAAAACTTGCACAAGAGAGGGAAGCTTTCAGGTAGCAGAGGGGATACTCGAGTTCCTAGCCCATATGTAGAATGGATTCGTGAGCGAGCTGTGAAATTCCTTATGCCGTATTCGGCGGTTCAGCCATGGCATCCTTCTCCGGTGGAGGAGCCTACCACAGTGGATATACAGGTATTCAGGCAGCTGATGGCGGAGAAAGAAGAGCTAGCAAGGGCTAAAGAGGCTTTAGAGCAGGAGAATGCCCAGCTTCGACATGAAAAGATTGAAACAGGATATGTTTCTAAGCAACAGGCTGAAACTCTGAAACATCTAAAGACTACGCTATTGGAATTGACTGAAACCAAGAAGCGTCTAGAGTTAGATGTAGACTCAGTTAGTAGTGTGTTGGCCACCAAGAAGCAAGAGCTGGAAAGGGCCTACACAAAGCTAGCCAAGTTCAGAGAACACTGGGATCTCACTACGACCAAGCGCAAGGAGCGAGAAGAAGAGCTGAAGACACAGATTGCTCAGTTAGAAGAACAGGTCAAAGTGAAGAATGAAGAGCTTGAAGAAGAAGCCTGTCGCCGATACGAGGCCGAGCGCAAGCTGACAGATGCCATGTGTAACAGCCCAAATTTCATTAAATAATTAATTGTAGTAATTAATTTATTTAGTGGGATTTTATTAATGTTGGAAATTAATTTTTATTAATTGGGATTAATAGAGAATTGAGAAGGAAATTGGAAGGAAGGAAAATGAAGGAAATATATATAAGAGAGAAAAGAAAAGAAAAGAAAGATAGAAAAACATTTGGAAAGAAAGAGGAAAGAAGAAGAAAGGAGAGAAAGAGAAGAGAAGAAGAGGGAAAGTGGAAATCATCAAGAACCAACATCAAAGCTCCGATTAATCGAGGTAAGGGTGAGAAATGTTTCTATTTGATCATTGTATGATGTTATGTATGTTGGGTTGGGGTTTTGGTAGAGTTTTCATCACTTTCCAATTAGGGCAAAAGTTGGAATAATCGGTAGATTGATGATTTAATCGGTTGGAACTTGGAAATAATGCCGTAGAATAGTCGGGTAACATGAGGGTATGATGTTTGTACTGATTTTGTTGTGTGAGAAGTTGGATGATGGTGGATTGTGGAGGAGGAACAGAATAGGGTTCTGTTCTGCGCAGGTTCGCTGGCTCTCGCCAGGCGAGCGAAGGCGAAGCTTCGCCAGGCGAAGCCTAGCGAATGTTGGCGAATAATTATATTTAAGTCCCAGTAGACTTCGCTGGTGGGCTCGCCAGGCGAAGTGGGATGGCGAAGGTTCGCCCAGCGAAGGTGCTGGCGAATGGTGGCGAATGAAGTCAGTAGCTACTGGCTTGGGCTCGCTGGGAAGTCTCGCCAGGCGAAGCCTAGCGAGTGTTCGCTGAGAGAGTTCGCCAGGCGAAGGCCAGGCGAAGGTTCGCTGCGAGGGTTCGCCAGGCGAATGAAGGCGAATGTGGCAGTATATTTTCTTTGCTGTGTTATCCAAATGGTGATTGTTTGGTTGATTCGCATATGTTTATACTTCTATGTTATGAATGAGTATGTGAACTATTACGATAACATGTGCTGTGGGTAGCCTTCGGGCGTGAATCCTAGAGTTGTGGATGTTTGATTGTTGTGTACAATTATGTAATGAGTATGCATGAGAACATTTGAATATGTGTGCATAACTTATAATTGTATGATTGGTATTGTAATGAGAATACCTTGATTGTTGTGATAATTAGAGACACATGGGAATACAATGAGAAATGTATGTGTATCGTCTAATGAATTGCGAGTGCATATATGTATGCGATTGTGGTGTGAATGCATGGGAACATATGTGATATGTGTGCATTGTTGTTGAATATGATGATGTGTGAAATGAATACATTGATAAATGTTTGATATATGTTGTATGTACAATCATTGTGTAATTCTTGAAGTGATGAATTATGTAAATGCATGAGATTAAGATGTCGGTCTTAAGTGCATTTGTTGTGGTTGATTGTACATGCATCATTTAGTCAAGAGGCAATGTCTGTTAGTTTCGTGGAAACTAGTGGCTTGTCCCAAACCTAGAAGTGTGGGTTTGAAGGCTTAGAGGACGGGCCTTTGTGGTTATCGGTCTAGAAGTGTGGACCCGGTTTAATGTAAAAACCGAAAAAAGATAACGGGTTATCGGTCTAGAAGTGTGGACCCGGTTTAATGTAAAAACCGAAAAAAGATAACGAGAGTCGGTACCGCATTGCATGAGTTACATTGAGTTGTTGAGTCACATTGATATATGACATATGCATGAAGTGATGCTTATGTGTGGATGATGAGATTGTGGAAATTGTAAGTGTATACATAATGTGGGAAGGCTTGTGGATATCCATGTTGTATATATACATGTGTGGTAATATATATGACTAAGAGAATGAAGTGTGGTGAGAAATGTGAATATGTGTTATATGATTACCTATATATATATAATCTTATGCTTTGATTATTATGGTTATATTTCTCACCCTTCTGCGGTTTTATAATGCTCTATGAGGCATTGCAGATTAGGATGCTGGAGTCCTTTTGTGAAGAATAGTCTTCATTCTTTTGAGTCTATTGCTCTGATATGTAACACCGGGTAGTTAGACTAGTATAGTCATTCTTTTGTGATACATTGCGGTGTATCAGCTGATGTGGTTTTGTAATCTAACTGATATGATATATATTAAATTGGATAGCTTATGTGTACGTGAATTAATATTTGGAACTGATTAAATGATTTTATCTTCCGCTTAAATTGAAAATGTTACATATTTTATGGAGCAAATTGTGAAAGTGTTTTATTGGTGAAATTGTGGCATTCTTCTTTTATACCTGATTATAAAACCTTTTTACTCTGATAACTTGTATGTGCTTAATTGTTTTATATGCAATTATTTGGGGTATAGAAGGGGGTGTTACAATAGTGGTATCAGAGCAGGTCGGTCCGTCCGGCCAAGTTGTTAGAGTGTTTTTCCCTGTGTGTTATTGATATGCGTGTGTTGCATTATCAATATTGGTTGATCTTACGTGGTTCTGTTGCTGGAATTAGTAAGATGGTTGCAGGAAGGAACGACGAAGCGATCGCGGAGGCATTGACGAGATTGGCGGGGGCAATTGGGCAGAATCCTCCGGCCAATGTGAATGAGAGGAATCATGCTGATGATGGATTCCGTGCTTTGGGGAAATTCCAAAAGAATAACCCTCCGGTCTTCAAGGGAACTCATGAACCGGACAAGGCACAAATTTGGTTGAAAGCTGTGGAAAAGATTTTTCGAGTTATGAATTGCTCGGATGCACAGAAGGTGCAGTTTGGGACTCATATGCTCGAAGAAGAAGCTGAAGATTGGTGGGGTAATACTCGCCAAAGATTTGAGGAAGATGATATTGTGATTACGTGGGATTTGTTTAGAGAAACTTTTCTGGAGAAGTATTTTCCAGAGGATGTGCGGGGGAAGAAAGAGATCGAATTTCTTGAGTTGAAGCAAGGTAATTCGACGGTTGCTGAGTATGCGGCGAAATTTGAGGAGTTGATCAAATTTTGTCCTCACTATAATACTGGTAATGCTGAGAGGTCTAAGTGCCTCAAGTTTGTGAACGGTTTGAGACCTGAGATTAGACAAGCTATTGGATACCAGGAAATCAGGCGGTTTTCTGAGTTGGTTAACAAGAGCAGAATTTATGACGAAGACAGTAGGGCTAGGTCCAGCCACTACAAGAGTCTAAGTGACAAGAAAGGAAAGGGACAATTCAGAGGAAAACCTTACGTGACTCCTGCTGATAAGGGGAAACAAAAGGTTGGTTTTGGCAAGAAGCCATGTGGGGGAGTTTCTACCCCGGTTAGGTGTTACACTTGTGGTGAAGCGGGGCATCGTGCCCCGGAGTGCAAAAGTGTCGAACCGAGGTGTTTTAAGTGTGGCAAGCCAGGCCACAAGGCGCTTGAGTGCAGAAGCGGTACGGGTGTTACTTGCTATAACTGTGGTAAGCAAGGACACATTAGTACGAAATGTGATAAGCCGAAGAAGAATCAAGGGAGCGGGAAAGTGTTCGCTCTTTCTGGATCTGAGACTGCTAGCGACGATCGATTGATCCGAGGTACGTGCTTCATTCATGGTATACCTTTGATCGCTATAATTGATACCGGAGCTACGCATTCTTTTATTTCTTTGGATTGTGTTAGAAGGTTGAATCTTGAGTTGTCTGTGATTGGTGGCGGTATGGTTATTGATACTCCTGCTATGGGTTCAGTAACTACACCGTATGTTTGCTTGAATTGCCCGTTGAGTATTTTCGGTAGAGATTTTGGGATTGATTTAGTGTGTCTTCATTTGGATCAACTTGATGTCATTCTTGGAATGAATTGGTTAAAATTCAATCGTGTGTATATTAACTGTTTTGACAAAACGGTTATTTTTCCCGATTCGGATGTTGAAAGAGATTTGTTTATGACGAAGAAACAAGTGAAAGAATCGGTGCAAGATGGGGCTAAGGTATTTATGCTTATGTCAACTTTGAGGACTAGTGAGAGTGAAGAGATTGAGGCTTTGCCCATTGTTAGAGATTTCCCGGAAGTATTCCCTGAAGAGATAAAGGATTTACCGCCGGAGCGAGAAGTGGAGTTTTCGGTAGATTTGATTCCTGGAACTAGTCCGATATCGATGGCTCCATATCGTATGTCGGCCTCGGAGTTAAAAGAGTTGAAGATTCAACTTGAGGATTTGCTTGAAAAGAGGTTTATTCGTCCGAGCGTGTCACCGTGGGGTGCACCGGTGTTATTGGTTAAGAAGAAAGAGGGTTCTATGAGGCTTTGTGTGGATTACAGACAGTTGAACAAGGTGACTATTAAGAATAAGTATCCACTTCCAAGGATTGATGATCTGATGGATCAGTTGGTTGGTGCAAGCGTGTTCAGCAAGATTGATTTGAGATCTGGGTATCATCAGATCCGTGTGAAAGCTGAGGATATTCAGAAAACGGCCTTTCGGACGAGGTATGGACACTATGAGTATTCCGTGATGCCATTTGGTGTGACTAATGCACCAGGTGTATTTATGGAGTACATGAATAGGATTTTCCATCCTTATTTGGATAAGTTTGTGGTGGTGTTTATCGACGACATCTTGGTTTATTCGAAGAGCGAAGGAGAGCATGCCGAGCATCTGAGGATTGTGTTATCTGTGCTGAGAGAGAAGCAGTTGTTCGCGAAGCTTTCTAAGTGTGAATTTTGGTTGAGGGAAGTTAGTTTCCTTGGTCATGTGATCTCGAGTAATGGTGTTGCGGTTGATCCGTCGAAAGTTGAAGCGGTGTCGCAATGGGAGACTCCGAAGTCAGTTTTTGAGATCAGAAGTTTTCTTGGTTTAGCCGGTTATTATCGGAAGTTTATTGAAGGATTCGCTAAGTTATCGTTGCCGTTGACGCAGTTGACTAGGAAAGGTCAAGCCTTTGTTTGGGACGCCAAGTGTGAAACGAGTTTTCAAGAACTTAAGCGAAGGTTGACGACAGCTCCTGTTTTGATTCTACCAAATCCAGAAGAACCATTCGTTGTGTATTGTGATGCTTCTTTGATGGGCTTAGGAGGTGTGTTAGAATAACCAAGTTGTGGCTTATGCTTCGAGGCAACTCAAAGTGCATGAGAAGAATTATCCGACGCATGACTTAGAGTTGGCCGCCGTTGTGTTCGTGTTGAAACTTTGGAGGCATTATTTATTTGGCGCAAGATTTGAAGTGTTTAGTGATCACAAGAGTTTGAGATATCTTTTTGATCAAAAGGAATTGAATGCAAGACAAAGAAGATGGCTTGAACTTTTGAAGGATTATGATTTTGGCTTGAACTACCATCCGGGTAAAGCGAATGTAGTAGCGGATGCATTGAGTCGGAAATCATTGCATATGTCAGCATTGATGGTGAAAGAGTTAGAATTGGTCGAGCAATTTCGGGATTTGAGTTTGGTATGTGAGAAGACTTCTTTTGGATTTAAGTTGGGTATGTTAAAGCTTACAAGTGGAATTTTGGACGAAATTCGAGAAGGACAAAAATCGGATTTGAGCTTAGTTGATCGGTTGACTTTAATCAACCAAGGCCAAGGTGGTGATTTTCGGATTGATGAGAATGGGATTATGAGATGTCGGGATCGAGTTTGTGTTCCAAATGTTGTTGAGCTGAAAAAGAGTATCCTTGAGGAAGGACATCGTAGCGGATTGAGTATTCATCCGGGTGCTACTAAGATGTATCAGGATTTGAGGAAAGTATTTTGGTGGCCTAGTATGAAGAAGGATATTGCGGAATTTGTGTATTCTTGTTTGACTTGCCAGAAGTCAAAGATTGAGCATCAGAAGCCATCGGGTTTGATGAAGCCGTTGTTTATTCCTGAGTGGAAATGGGATAGTATCTCCATGGATTTTGTATCGGGTTTGCCGAGGACGCCGAGTAATTTTGAGGCTATTTGGGTTATCGTGGACAGGTTGACTAAATCTGCTCACTTTATTCCTATGCGTATGGATTACCCTTTGGAGAAGTTGGCTAAGTTGTATATTGAGAGGATTGTGTGTCTGCATGGTATTCCGTTAAGTATTGTTTCGGATAGAGATCCGCGGTTTACTTCGAGATTTTGGGAGAGCCTGCAGAGTGCTTTGGGTACTAAGTTGCGTTTGAGTTCAGCGTATCATCCTCAGACTGATGGTCAGACGGAGAGGACGATTCAGTCGCTTGAAGATCTTTTAAGAGCTTGTGTATTGGAAAAAGGAGGAGCTTGGGATAGCTACTTGCCTTTGATTGAGTTTACCTACAACAACAGTTTCCATTCGAGTATTGGTATGGCACCATTTGAGGCGTTGTATGGTAGGCGGTGTAGGACACCATTATGTTGGTTCGAGTCCGGAGAGAGTTCGGTTGTTGGACCCGAGTTAGTTCAACAGACTACTGATAAGATCAAGATGATTCAAGAGAAGATGAGAGTTGCTCAGAGTCGTCAGAAGAGTTATTATGACAAGAGGAGGAAGGCACTTGAATTTCAAGAGGGAGATCATGTATTTCTTCGAGTCACTCCGATGACAGGTGTTGGTAGGGCACTGAAGTCGCGCAAGTTGTCGCCGCGTTTCATTGGTCCTTATCAGATTTTGCAAAGGATAGGAGAAGTCGCCTATCGTGTGGCTTTACCACCGTCGCTTGCTAATCTTCATGACGTATTCCATGTATCTCAGTTGAGGAAATACATTGCGGATCCGTCTCATGTAGTCCAAGTAGATGATGTGCAGGTGAGAGATAACCTGACTGTTGAGACATCACCTATGCGGATAGAGGATCGGAAATTGAAGCAGCTTCGAGGTAAAGAGATCGCTTTAGTGAAGGTCGCGTGGGGAGGATCGGCTGGTGGAAATGTTACTTGGGAGCTTGAGAGTCGGATGAAAGAGTCTTATCCAGAACTGTTTGAATCAGGTAACATTTTCGAGGACGAAAATTCCTAAAGTGGGGGAGAGTTGTAACAGCCCAAATTTCATTAAATAATTAATTGTAGTAATTAATTTATTTAGTGGGATTTTATTAATGTTGGAAATTAATTTTTATTAATTGGGATTAATAGAGAATTGAGAAGGAAATTGGAAGGAAGGAAAATGAAGGAAATATATATAAGAGAGAAAAGAAAAGAAAAGAAAGATAGAAAAACATTTGGAAAGAAAGAGGAAAGAAGAAGAAAGGAGAGAAAGAGAAGAGAAGAAGAGGGAAAGTGGAAATCATCAAGAACCAACATCAAAGCTCCGATTAATCGAGGTAAGGGTGAGAAATGTTTCTATTTGATCATTGTATGATGTTATGTATGTTGGGTTGGGGTTTTGGTAGAGTTTTCATCACTTTCCAATTAGGGCAAAAGTTGGAATAATCGGTAGATTGATGATTTAATCGGTTGGAACTTGGAAATAATGCCGTAGAATAGTCGGGTAACATGAGGGTATGATGTTTGTACTGATTTTGTTGTGTGAGAAGTTGGATGATGGTGGATTGTGGAGGAGGAACAGAATAGGGTTCTGTTCTGCGCAGGTTCGCTGGCTCTCGCCAGGCGAGCGAAGGCGAAGCTTCGCCAGGCGAAGCCTAGCGAATGTTGGTGAATAATTATATTTAAGTCCCAGTAGACTTCGCTGGTGGGCTCGCCAGGCGAAGTGGGATGGCGAAGGTTCGCCCAGCGAAGGTGCTGGCGAATGGTGGCGAATGAAGTCAGTAGCTACTGGCTTGGGCTCGCTGGGAAGTCTCGCCAGGCGAAGCCTAGCGAGTGTTCGCTGAGAGAGTTCGCCAGGCGAAGGCCAGGCGAAGGTTCGCTGCGAGGGTTCGCCAGGCGAATGAAGGCGAATGTGGCAGTATATTTTCTTTGCTGTGTTATCCAAATGGTGATTGTTTGGTTGATTCGCATATGTTTATACTTCTATGTTATGAATGAGTATGTGAACTATTACGATAACATGTGCTGTGGGTAGCCTTCGGGCGTGAATCCTAGAGTTGTGGATGTTTGATTGTTGTGTACAATTATGTAATGAGTATGCATGAGAACATTTGAATATGTGTGCATAACTTATAATTGTATGATTGGTATTGTAATGAGAATACCTTGATTGTTGTGATAATTAGAGACACATGGGAATACAATGAGAAATGTATGTGTATCGTCTAATGAATTGCGAGTGCATATATGTATGCGATTGTGGTGTGAATGCATGGGAACATATGTGATATGTGTGCATTGTTGTTGAATATGATGATGTGTGAAATGAATACATTGATAAATGTTTGATATATGTTGTATGTACAATCATTGTGTAATTCTTGAAGTGATGAATTATGTAAATGCATGAGATTAAGATGTCGGTCTTAAGTGCATTTGTTGTGGTTGATTGTACATGCATCATTTAGTCAAGAGGCAATGTCTGTTAGTTTCGTGGAAACTAGTGGCTTGTCCCAAACCTAGAAGTGTGGGTTTGAAGGCTTAGAGGACGGGCCTTTGTGGTTATCGGTCTAGAAGAGTGGACCCGGTTTAATGTAAAAACCGAAAAAAGATAACGGGTTATCGGTCTAGAAGTGTGGACCCGGTTTAATGTAAAAACCGAAAAAAGATAACGAGAGTCGGTACCGCATTGCATGAGTTGCATTGAGTTGTTGAGTCACATTGATATATGACATATGCATGAAGTGATGCTTATGTGTGGATGATGAGATTGTGGAAATTGTAAGTGTATACATAATGTGGGAAGGCTTGTGGATATCCATGTTGTATATATACATGTGTGGTAATATATATGACTAAGAGAATGAAGTGTGGTGAGAAATGTGAATATGTGTTATATGATTACCTATATATATATAATCTTATGCTTTGATTATTATGGTTATATTTCTCACCCTTCTGCTGTTTTATAATGCTCTATGAGGCATTGCAGATTAGGATGCTGGAGTCCTTTTGTGAAGAATAGTCTTCATTCTTTTGAGTCTACTGCTCTGATATGTAACACCGGGTAGTTAGACTAGTATAGTCATTCTTTTGTGATACATTGCGGTGTATCAGCTGATGTGGTTTTGTAATCTAACTGATATGATATATATTAAATTGGATAGCTTATGTGTACGTGAATTAATATTTGGAACTGATTAAATGATTTTATCTTCCGCTTAAATTGAAAATGTTACATATTTTATGGAGCAAATTGTGAAAGTGTTTTATTGGTGAAATTGTGGCATTCTTCTTTTATACCTGATTATAAAACCTTTTTACTCTGATAACTTGTATGTGCTTAATTGTTTTATATGCAATTATTTGGGGTATAGAAGGGGGTGTTACACCATTAAGAATTTGGAAGATTTCCAGCATAGAGCAGATGCTAAGAGACCCAAACCTGGGGGCGGTGCCAATGATAAGGCTTGGGAAGACTTTGTCAGAGACATCCAAGGGACAGTCAGGAAGAGGGATCGGCTGATAGAAGGTTTAATTTATCAACCGGATCATGCAGAGACAAAGAAGATGGTCGAGGACTTCTGCGACCGTACCCGTACTTGATTTCTCTCTTGCATTCTGTATGTTGAGATCACCACCAGGCATGTTGGCTGGGATCCTCCTTATCATATCAGCTGTATGGAGCATAGTCATGTAACTTCTTGACAAGAATGTTATTCTAATCAATATATGAGGGTTTTTTCCAAATATTGTCTTTATGGTTTATCTCGTCTTGCTACCACTGACACTGGAATTGGAGGGAAAATATCTCCAATGCACACATGCACGTTAGCATTTTTGTATTTCTGTTTGCATAAATCATACTGCATAGCATTTCTCTAGCAGGTCAGAGCACTTATCCAGCCTTTGTTTTCACCAGAAAGTGATTCTCGGGGAATTGTTTGAGGCACGAGTAGAGTGCTGAAGACGACCAAGGGGCTGAAGCAGATTTGGGCAGAATCAAGCAGCATAGTCCATTACAGGTAATTGGTAGCTATGTCTGAAGGCAATTTCCAGGCTCCTAGCACCTTGGCAGGGTTTACTATGGCGTCCAACCATCGGTATGACTCTATGGAAGGCTTCCCGCAAGCGAACAACCTTACTGCAGACCAAGTTGTGCAGCCAACTGTTGAGAACCGAGATCGACATGAGCAGTTCGTTGCCCAGAATAAACGTCGTCCTCCTGTTAACAATCAAAGTGTCGCTTTCCCTGCGATGAATTACCGGAGAGATAATCCAATGGCCGGGATGGCAGACCCAAGAGCTCTTGACGATGGTAGAAGACTCCGAGCGTTGGAAGAAGGTATAAAAGCCTTAGAAGCGAAAGATGCCGTTAACCTGGATGTTGTAGCCATGTGTTTGGTTCCTGACCTGGTGTTGCCGTACAAGTTCAAAGTGCCGGAATTTGAAAAATACACGGGAGATAGCTGTCCAAAGCTGCATTTGATGATGTTCTGTCGAAGGATGACTTCGTTTGTGCGAAATGACAAATTGATGATCCATTGCTTTCAGTATAGCCTGACTGGGGCATCCCTAAGGTGGTATGTGCAATTGGAGAGTAATCAGATTCGATCTTGGGTAGATTTAGCCAGAGCTTTCATGAAGCAGTACGATTACAACCTGGATTTGACTCCTAGTCTCGTAGATCTGCAAGAATTGTCTCAGGCGGAGAATGAATCGTTCAGAGCGTATTTGCGAAGATGGAAAGAATTGGCTGCTAGTGTTCAACCACCGCTTCCGGAAAGGGAACTGGTTGACATCTTCTTGGGTACTCTGAAAGGCCATTATTTTGACAAATTGTTCAGTTGCACAAACTTTGTGGGCCTGATGAGGCTGGGAGAGATTGTTGAGAGAGGACTCAGGAGTGGAAAGTTTCGAGGTGTTCCTTACCTCCCAGTTGATAAGATTGAGTCAATTGTTAGTTCTCAAGAAGAGTGGGAAGGAGATGAGCCCACCTCAGAATCTCTAGCATCTCAGGATCAGTTTTCAGACACTTCAAGTCAACTATCATTCTATCGCCGATCGCGTCAGCACGCTCCACGAAGACCAAGGAAACCTGAAAGGCAGTTTACTCAATTACCAGTGTCGTACAGTCAGTTGTTGCCAGATCTGCTCAGGAGTGGATTGATAGTGCCGAAAGAGACTAAGCCGGTGATTCCACCATATCCTCCAGGTTTTGATGCCAGCGCCCGCTGTGAGTACCATGGTGAGGCACAAGGGCATTCAACAAATGATTGTAAGGTGCTTAGAAGTCAGATTCAAGATCTGTTAGACTCTAGCCGTATTTGCATCACTCCTCAAGGTTTTGTTCAGGTTAATGATTTTCCATCCTCCAGTTGTGTGGGTTCGTCAGTCAATGTCATGGAAGACTCCACAGGAAGTGTGTGCTCTGAAGATTGTCAATCAGAGAGTTCAGTTGTGTGGGAGAAGTTTCTAGAGGTTTTTGCGCCGGATGTCGCATCTGTTTTCTCTGTTTAATCTGTTTAGCTTTTTGTGCACTAGTGTCTGCCGACCACCACCAGGGTTGTTGGCTGGGGTCATTGTATTCGTACTCATTTGTGCTTACCTGCTGATTTTGTTGGTTGTACATATGTGGGAGATGTTCGTCTGTATGCTTATAGCTTGAGTTTCTCTTTATCTCGTCATGAATATGTGTTTGCTTTCTGCGTTGCATTATCATTTAACAGGTATATCAGAACCATGGGCCTTATTTCCTCATTCTCCAGTTTGTTGCAGGAATTCCTTCAGAGATATGGAACAGAATCAGTTTGAATTGATTGAAGTCCAAAGCCAGCTGGGGCAGATGATGAGAGACATGCAAGAGATGCGTTCAGAACAGAAGATTCTCAAGGAGGAGAACAGTCAGCTGAAGACCCAAATGAGCTTGATCATGGAAGTAGTCAAGAATGTGCTTAGGAAAGAAGACGATCAGCTATTTGAAGCCGCAATGAAGAAGCTCGCGCCACCTGTGCATGTGGAACCTGAGCAGCAGCAACAGAAGATACATCCGGCTCAGCGGAGGATCCAGGAAGGGAAGCCAAAGAGAATGTTTGAGGCACCGCCTATGACATATGCTGAGCTCTTGCAGACTTTATTGAGGTTTAATCTGGTTGAGAAAAGAACGTTGGAACCGCCAACGAGGGTGTTTCCTCAGGGGTACGATGCCAGCAAGCAATGTGAGTTTCATTCTGGGGCATTCCGACACGACATCGAGGGTTGCCATGCTTTTAAGCACAATGTTCAAGACCTGATTGACTCGCACGATATTGAATTCACGCCGGGCGGCGTAGCGGTGCATATTGCCCCTGTCTCAGTCGATGCTAAGATGACAGACGTTTCTAAAGCTGCAGTGGGTCAGAAGCGTATCCTGGACTCCATGGTGTCAGAATCTCCAGGCCCACAACTGCTGCCCATTCCTGGGGCAGACCTGAGAAAGAAAATGGCTAAGCATAAGGAGGGCGTTAATCAATACATTGAAGGTCAAGAAACTGATGTTGCATTTGATACAAAGGGTGTTCAAGAATCAACTAGATACCGGCAACAGCAGCCTCAGCAGCAGAACCAGCAGGGGTATAAGAGATATCAGAATCGGGGTCCCCTGGCAAACCGTCATCTTGAAACTCCTCCTATGCCGTATGCGCAGCTTCTGCAAACGTTGATTCAGCTCCAATTGGTTCACAAAAGGACAATGACTCCCTTAACGGGACCACCACCACCGGGGTATGATGCCAACGCTACTTGTGAGTTCCATACTGGGGCACCAGGCCATACGGTTGAGAATTGCAAAGCTTTTAAGCACAAAGTGCAGGATTTGCTTGATAGTGCAGCAATCAGCTTCGGGCCAAGAGGTCCCCAAATCATCTGAATGAGGGAGGAAGGGCTCTATAATTTGGTTGAGTCGGTGAAAGCGGGTCAAGACAACATCGAATCGTCTCTAATGAAGATAGCTGGTTCAGCAGCAGGGCAGATGTGAAAGCCCGGTTCTCGGAAGCTAGCATATTTTCTTTGTTTTAGCTTGTCATTTCTTTACATTTGTAGTTGCTTTCCTGTTTGAATTTGTAATCTTGTTTGTAAAACTTGTTGTTTTCATTCAATTGATGATAATGAAATAAATATGCATGTTTTGATCCATTCGTGTTCACTAACTGTTTTTGCAAATGTCCAACGCTTGGTTAAGAAGAATTTGGGGAGGATGACGAAAATGACCGACATGCAACTACCAATATTGCATGCTTTTGAGATAAAACCTGTTGATGATGTACAGGCATTGTTTCAAATCCCCAAACACCGGAGATATAAGGAAGATAATCCCTTGTCAACCCCTTTGAGCCTTGTAGTAGGAGTTCTTTCTGTGAACGAAAAAACCTCAATCTTAACCTGGGGCAGGGTAGGTGTTAGCTAATTTGACCGAGCGTCCAGATTGCAAAAGGAGTGTCCGTTCAAGGATCAATCACGTCCCTAGAGGTCGTGCCTAAAAGACCACAATGGTTCAATCAAGAGTGGGACAGCCACATCATTCCCAAAGAGTCAGACAACCAGTGTCACACGACTTGTTCGAAGAAAAAGAATCAAAAGCCCGCTAAGTCAAGAAAACTTCAAAACAAATGACTTAGGCAAAAATGAGGGCATCCCGCTGGACTCAAAAAATCAAAAGAAACTCAAAAGGAGTCAGTCCAGGCAAAAGTTAGGGATATGAAAAGAAAAAGATGAAAAGGATCAAAAGAACAATCCTCGATGGAAATATGAGTCGTGTGACCTCAAGTGTCAAAGACGAAAAGTGAGTGGCTGTCACTCCCAACGATCATAATTTCGCGAACTATCATTCCTATCTTCCAACCTCTGAGAGGTGAGCGCTAAGGTCAAATTAGCTGAACGTAGGATGGGAGAACATCAAGGAGAATGGGTGGGTTAAGATAAACTTTGAGCCTTTATCCTTTCTTTCGAAACCATGAACCTGACCACGTTACAACCTCCAAAAGTCCTAATTGAAGCAGGTTGTTTCGGAAGCATACTCCGGTAAAGGTCGCGTCGATTCTGACTCCTAAAAAGGTTCCTATTACCATGATGGTACTGATGTTGATAAATGTTTTGTGCATTATACGCTATAAACTGTTTTTCCTTTTCCCAGTGAACAGATTGGATGTCAAAGCTGTCATATGTGTTGCATTAATACATCTTTTACGCAGGACAACTTGTTTTACTTGCAAGTAAGCGCTTGACAGCAGAAAAGCTTCCTACAGTGGAAAGTATGGTCAAGTTAGAATGCAGAACGCCCGAATGTTCCGAGAGCAGGGGCAAGCTTTTATTGTGATCCCCAGTCAGGTCAGCTTTTCGAAGTCAGTTATTCTGGGGCAATCAGGTTGAGGTTCGGTGAATACGGCATAGCCAAGGACACTACTCTGAATCAAATAATCAGGGGCAAGGTCATTGCAGTCAGGGGCAGACCATCTTAAGCACGCAGAAGTTATTCGAGGAGCATTTGAGGTGAAGTGTCTCTCGGAAGCTCAGAACGCTGGGGCATGTTATATCAGACCATCAGGGCTCAGATTTGCAGGTTTCCTTTCAGGGACTATCCCCACAGATGTCCTGTAGGCTGGGGCATATCAGAAGCGAAAGGATTGTTGTTCTCCGTACCTACAGGGTCATTCGGAGTTATTCGAGCAGATGCAGTCGATTTTCGAGAGCGAGACGAATACGGGAAGTCGTGTTACTATCCCTTGACTCTTCACTAAAAGGCTGTGTATTCAGGAAGAATATTTTCCAGCGTCAATCGTACCTGACCCAGTAAGATAGCTTAAGAGCTCAAATCCATGTTTGCGATTACGGTGAGGCCCGTCCGTGTTGGCGCATCGGTTCCAGATCCGAGCTTCATCAGCACGCGGGAAGACTCCCTCCATTTTTCCAGCAAAGTCCAATTTGTCGGTACGGATAAGCTATCCCTAGAGGAGTCTAATTATATTCAGCACGCCTGCTATTTCACAGCAGAGTTATATTCCCCAGCAGGGTATTACTTCGTCAAGTTGTTCGGAAGTTTCCAATATCCCCAGCGGAGTTGATTTCACTCCCCCAGCATTTATTTTGCTGGGATAATCCTGTGATATCCAGTTTATCCCCAGCAGAGTTGGCCTCGCCTTCAGCATTTATTTTGCTGGAGTGGTTCTGTACCCAGCTCTCTCCAGCAGCTCGAGCCTGCATTAGCATATTGCACGCATTATCATATTTGCATCATACTTGCATATCATCGTCAAAATGCGTAGCATTTCCATCCAGAATGGAGCATTACGCTGTAGAAAGATTAAAGCATTTGCATACGAAGCATAAGTCAGGTTTTCTGTCAACCCCATATGGCGCGTGAATTACTCTGTGATCAGTTCAGGGGGCATTTATCCAGCAGCAGTATTCAGACGATTCAGCGGATTATTTGTATCTCAGATCAGACAACGATTATGCTTTGATCAAGCAGTCATCTGATGTCGACAGACTTTTCTTCCCGTCAATTCATATTGACGATGTGTTCCTCCAATAAGTGAATTTCTCCGTCTATCATTAGACGTCTTGAGTACGAATGTGGTTTTCTTGCCGTCTATCCTTAGACGATGTGAAGTTGCGGGTGATCGCTGTAGGGTTTCAAGATGGGGTTTCTCTAGCAAATGGCTTTTCTTTCCGTCTATCAGTAGACGATGTGAAGTTTTGTTTGATTGTTCAGCGGGTTTCTTATTGCCAGATCATACGTATGATGAGGAGTTTCCCCAGCAAGACTTCTCTGGCTATCGTTGCTTGTTGAAGGGTTTCAAAATGATATGTCGGATAGTGGTTTTCTTTCTGTTTATTGGATGAGATGACGTTTCAAGAGGTACTTTTCTGGCTGTCAATCCTTATTGATGTCGAGGCTCTTCGAAGAATGTTCAGTTTTCGTGATTGTCGATTCTTATTGACGACATGGTTCCTTGAAAGGTGGTTTTCTTCCCGTCAGTCCACACTGACGATGTGGCCCCTTCAAGGATGTTGATCTTTCCATCAATTCCCGTAGACAGAAGAATTCTGAAATTCAAAGGATGGTGTTGAATTGCGTTATGGTGTCTTTCCGTCTATCTTTAGACGATGTGAGTATGGAGATTAAGAATTTCTTTCCGTCTACCTTTAGACGACGTGAATTGATTTGTTCATCGATCAGGATGATCCCGTCTACCCTTAGACGATGAGAATATTGATTGTTCATCAATCAGGATGATCCCGTCTACCCTTAGACGATGTGAATTGTTTTGTTTCATCAATCAGGATGATGCCGTCTACCCTTAGACGATGTGAATTGTTTTGTTTCATCAATCAGGATGATGCCGTCTACCCTTAGACGATGTGAATGTTGATTTGTTCATCGATCAGGATGATGCCGTCTATCCTTAGACGATGTGAATATGGAGATTAATGGTGTCTTTCCGTCTACCCTTAGACGATGTGCGAATGGAGATTATTTCTTCCCGTCTATCCTTAGACGATGTGAATTGATTTGTTCATCGATCAGGATGATCCCGTCTACCCTTAGACGATGAGAATATTGATTGTTCATCAATCAGGATGATCCCGTCTACCCTTAGACGATGTGAATTGTTTTGTTTCATCAATCAGGATGATGCCGTCTACCCTTAGACGATGTGAATTGTTTTGTTTCATCAATCAGGATGATGCCGTCTACCCTTAGACGATGTGAATGTTGATTTGTTCATCGATCAGGATGATGCCGTCTATCCTTAGACGATGTGAATATGGAGATTAATGGTGTCTTTCCGTCTACCCTTAGACGATGTGCGAATGGAGATTATTTCTTCCCGTCTATCCTTAGACGATGTGAATTGATTTGTTCATCAATCAGGATGATCCCGTCTATCCTTAGACGATGTGGAGTTGGAGATTATTTCTTCCCGTCTATCCTTAGACGATGTGAATTGTTTTGTTTCATCAATCAGGATGATCCCGTCTACCCTTAGACGATGAGAATATTGATTGTTCATCAATCAGGATGATCCCGTCTACCCTTAGACGATGTGAATTGTTTTGTTTCATCAATCAGGATGATGCCGTCTACCCTTAGACGATGTGAATTGTTTTGTTTCATCAATCAGGATGATGCCGTCTACCCTTAGACGATGTGAATGTTGATTTGTTCATCGATCAGGATGATGCCGTCTATCCTTAGACGATGTGAATATGGAGATTAATGGTGTCTTTCCGTCTACCCTTAGACGATGTGCGAATGGAGATTATTTCTTCCCGTCTATCCTTAGACGATGTGAATTGATTTGTTCATCAATCAGGATGATCCTGTCTATCCTTAGACGATGTGGAGTTGGAGATTATTTCTTCCCGTCTATCCTTAGACGATGTGAATTGTTTTGTTTCATCAATCAGGATGATCCCGTCTACCCTTAGACGAGTGAGTATTCAATCAGGGTGTCTTCCCGTCCATCTTTGGACGATGTGAGTATATTTCTCTTCCTGCCTGTCAGTAGGCAATGTGAAAGGATCACGTGTTTTGTTGCAACTCTCGGGTTTGTTATATGGGGTATCACAAGCAACGGGTAGTCAAATCAGGAGTTCTTTATTAGAGGATTGATCAGTTTGGTGCCATAATGACTGGGCTCGGTTTTCTGGACTGTACTCCCCAAGCAGTTTACAGTATATGCTCGCGGTTGGCAAATTTTCAGGTTTTATTTGTGTTCAACCGTCTCGTACCTCCGAATGTTTGAAGGCTGAGCGCTCTTCAAACCCTTCAGGTCCAAGACGCTTGAATAGGGGCAGCTGTTGCACCCTAAAATTTGACCAACCGGTTCTCCTATCTGACTCGTGGGTTAAATTCATATTCGCAGCTCAGACATATGATTTTTGTGCAAACGGAAGATATCAGGGTTACAACTTGATTTTCATCTATCAGATACGGCAGATCCAGTCTAGATCATCAGGGTTTTATTTTCGGGAAATTGTGCGCTCCTTAGTGATTTTTTTAGCTTGCATAGTGATTTTGGGATATTCTGATGCCCGGGGATCTCTGTTCGATTCGATCTGGTCTCGTGCGCTCTTTTATAGGGGTCATTTGCATTCATCTGCATTTTTAGGATTTTAATAAACTTTTTGTGAATTTTAGATAGGCTTTATAGATTTTTCTGGAATTTAAATAGGGTTTTTGTATTTTTTATATAGTTTAATTCTCTTTTTAGAATTTTATAGGTTTTTAATAGATTTTTTTTAGAATATAAAAGAGTTTAAATAGTTTTAACTGTTTTTAGGATAATAAAGAAAAAGGGGAATATAGTTTTTTTTTCTTTCTTAATAATAGATGTTAATAGTTTAGAATTTTATGTAAATTTTAAAATAGGTTTAATAGTTTTTTTTTACCATTTGTAGAATATATTAGATTTTAAATAGAGCTTTAATCTTTTAATAGATTTTTCTTATTAGTTAAATTGATTAACTAGTTTTTTTAATAGAGATTATTAGGATTTTATTAGTTTTAGATTTAATTAGGTTAATATAGAGTTAATTAGGTTTTTAATCATTTTTAGGCTTAATTAGGATAATTAGGATTTAAATCTTTTGTTTAGGATTTAATTGAGTTTGTTAGATTTTATTAGGATTAATCATTAGCTAATTAGGTGTTAATTGATTTTAATTAGATATAATTAGGTAATTGTTTTTTTTAATTCAGTTGTTATCACTACCATCACTAATCACTCTATATCATGAGTTCTTATTGATGACGGAAGTTCCTGCAACTTCGCATACCTTTGAATCTTCAAGGAGATGGGCTTAAGAAAGAAAGATCTGAAGTTGTGTGATAGCTAGAACTTCTTAGAATTCAATATTTTTTCTACTCGTTCATGTGGACATGTATATTTATCAGTTTTCTTGGGATGAGAGAGGAATAAGAGAATCATGAATGTTCACTTCTTTCAACTTCATAGTTAAAAGTTTACAACGGCTTTCTCGGACGATCATTCTTAGCAACTCTGGATACGGTGACTTTTCCCGTCCATCTGAAGATGAAGTACCACAACGATTCTAGCAAGTTAGTTGTAATCACTGTAGACCTACAAGAGTCACAACGGATACATCAAGTTATACTAAAGAGTATGCTATCAGCGAATGTCACCCTAAGAAGAGAAGTAAGAAGGCCTATGAAGCAATAAGTGTACATATATATTTATAAGTGTCCTTGGGAGAATAGAGAAATAAGATAGCCATGAATGCTTGTTGTTAGACGAGGGTACAGTCTAGAAGTGGGTTGAATAGATCGTCAAATAAAACTTTTTTAATAAAATTATGTTTTGAATAATATTTTTTCAATCGCAAGCATAAGTGAATTTGGATCGACTTTCGTCTATCCGAACCGTTATTGGTAGATTTGGATATGTGTACAAATCGTAGTAAAACGAATGCTAAAGATGAGAAAAACAAATCAATAAGTTCAATATAATTTGTTTGAATATAAAGCACCCTAAGATAAAAGATTTCCAATGAAATATGAAATTAAACTTGACAAAGGAATTTTATCAAAGACTTAGTGTGCAGTCAAAATATCAAATACTTGGTGTGCAATATACCAAGCTTAATTCTCTTTGAGTTAAATATGTAACAAATTAATTGCAATGGTTTAGATTGCAATAGTTTCACACAAAAATTTAATACACTTCAACTCAACCAAAATTTTCAACACTTCAAAATACACGCTAAGTGTTAACAAAATGGAGAGAGAGAGAGAGAGAGAGAGAGAGAGAGAGAGAGAGAGAGAGAGAGAGAGAGAGAGAGAGAGAGAGAGAGAGAGAGAGAGAGAGAGAGAGAGAGAGAGAGAGAGAACACCAAGATTTGTTTATGCAGTTCCCCAATTGTACTCATTATAGATATGTCTGCCCTCAATTCGAAATCGAATTGAGATATTATAATTAACCTTTGCAATATCAGATTACAAGATAAGTAGTAGAAATTTCAACCCACAAACCCTATGTTTGATGTTGACCATAACTTCTTCTCTTCCCTTGATCTTATCAAGATCAAGTCACACAATATCTCTAATTTGATCCTCCAGTTACCATTACACCTTTAACTGAACCTCCATTTTCAAAGCTTTCACTCGGATGAATCCAAATTGCGAAATCTTGCCCCAAGTCTTCAATTGATCCTCCGATTACCTCTACTCCTTTGCAAGAACTCCCGTTCTTCAAAGTTTTCACTCGGCTGAATCCAAGATACAAAGACTTATGCAAAAACTTCCAAATCAACCTTTGATCTTGGAGTTAAAACCCTAAAGGTTTTACCTATGAAACCCCCAAAGAAAAACTCAACCCAATTTGATTACACCAACCTAAATTGGACCTTATCAATCTTGTCTTGATAACAAACAACAAAAATGATTATGTGTAGTTGTTGAATACATGCAAAGAAAGGTTGAAGATGATGAGAATTCTTTGTATCTTTCAAGTTTCAATAATGAAAAATGATGCATGAATGCATATTTATATGTATGCGTGTGTGTGAAAATGTGTGTGTGTGTGTGTGTGTGTGTAAAAAAAATAACAAAAAAATTATTTTCAACCAAATTACAAGTTTTGAAAATATTGAGTCAATACATGTATTTGCTTAAAACAGGATGTACTGACTCTAAATTTGAATGAGTCAATACATCATGGGCAGAAAAAATCTACATTAAAAATTTTCTTAAGTATGAGTCGACTCCAAGACAAGATGAGTCAACTCATTCGCACTATGTATCAGCTCAGTTGCGCTATGTATCGTTTCATAGAGGGAATAACCACTTTGTCAAAAAAATTTGATTTCAGTTTAAGTTGACTTCAACCAAGGATGAGTAGACTCATTCGTAATTTATATTGAATCAAAACACCTTTGTATCATAACATACAAGGCAGGATCATTTCCTTTGAAGATTAACTCAGTGTGTATCGACTCAGCGTGAAAACCATTGACAACTTTTTCATGAAAAATCATATTTTTAGCATGTTATGGTCTTTTAATCTATTTTTACATTTTCTATAATGATGATGCACATGTAGACAAAGATGGTAAGATCCAATATACACAAAGTACTAAGCTACCTAGTTTTGACATCATTCAAAACATATCTAATAGTGTATTGCACTCACATACTCCCCCTTTTTGATGATGCCAAAATATACTAAGCACTTGGTGTATTTGGAAAATCTCTCAGTGAATATGTGCATCATAAATCTTGTGCTTCTCCCCTCTTTGACAACATCGAAAAGAGACAAAGATAGAAAACATGAGAAGCATCATGAAAATTACACAACAACATATAACTCACTCAGAGGCGTTGCAAAGATTAAACAAATTAGTTAAAACATGTACTCACATAGAATTGTGTCTAATTAAAAATAAGGCTTAATTACAAATACACAACCAATTATAGCCAAAAGAGGTAATATACATTACACATTTTTCATAAAAGGTTGCAATATAATAGCACAATAAACAAAAAGACATGAAAATATAAATTCATTTTTCATGTAAGAATAAGATAAATAACATGCTAAACCATAAATATCATCAAAACTACTTCAAATATTAGACATTAATGATATGAGATACATATGACTAAGAGGTCAAATAAGATGTCACTATAAGCTTATAAATTGAAAAACTCATGTGTAATCAATTAAAATTTTCAGAAGTTAACAAATGAAATTCAACAATCAATTATATCACATACTCATAAATCATAAACATGTAATCAATTTAGTCACAGATAAGCGACATATTTCGTAGAAACTTTAATTACAAAAGATAAATAGAGAATGATATTACCTCATAGGATGAGGCGGAGAATGCACTACACGAGAAAATGGTGGTATATCTCAATATGTTTAGTACGACAATGTAACATCAGATTTTTTGTTAGGTTGATTGCACTAGTGTTGTCACACGTGATATGAATATGTTCAAGTTTAATATCTAAGTCATGTACTTTTTGTTTAAGCCAAATAATTTGAGCACAACAACTACCGGCTGCAACGTATTCTGCCTTGAAAGTTGACAAAACAATGGAGACTTGCTTCTTGTTATGCCAACTAACTAAATAGTTTGAAAACAAATGGCATGTACCACTAGTGTTTTTCCTATCCGATTTACAACCGGTAAAATCGAAATTGGGGTAACCAACCAAACTACAATCACTCCCTTTGGAAAACTAAAGCTCATACTTAGATGTACCATGAAGGTATATAAGGATGCGTTTTACCACTTTTAAATGCGATTCCTTGGGAGCGTATTGATACCAAGCACACATACACACACTAAACATTATATCAGGCCTAGATGCAGTAAGGTATAAAAGTGATATGATCATACCTCTATACAGTTTAACATTAATATTCTTACCATCTTCATCTCTAGCCAAGTTTCCATTTGTGGGTATTGGAGTAATAATAGACAAGTCTGCCATTCCAAAGCGTTTAAGCAACTCGTGACAATATTTTTCTTCACACACAAATGTTCCTTCCTTGAGCTGTTTGATTTGAAGTCCGATAAAGTAGTTTAACTCCCCCATTAGACTCATCTCAAACTCACATTGCATAAGCTTAGAAAACTCTTTGACTAGTTGCATGTTAGTAGAACCAAATATTGCATGAAAAGTGTAGTATCTACTATCGCAACTACGAAAAACAACCGGCGGAAAACAGAAGATTCGTCACCTTTCGTTATTTATCCCAAAGAGAGGGAAAGGAAACGATCGGAAAAACCTGACAGAAAAGGGAAAAGACGAGGTCATCGCAACCAAGTCTGGGATTCGGGAGTCGGTTACGCAAGGGGAAGGTATTACCACCCCTCACATTCGTCGTACTCGACGGGATCCACACTTTGTTGTCTATCTAAAGGGGTGATCAAAACTATCTATGCTAAAGGTCAAGGGACAAAAGAACAAGAAAAGAGACTCGGCAGAGCATCGCCGCTCTGTGCCTACGTATTCCCTCCTGCAATGGGAAAGTCAGAGTCAACGTAGTTCGGCTAACTACGGGTGAAGGGGGAAGGTTGCTCGCCAAGACATCGCGTCTTGTGCCTACGTACTTTCATCTGGTATGAAAGATTAGAGCAAACGTAGTTCGGGCTAAAAAGAACACTGGTTGGTTCAAAAGTTTTTAGGCCCGAGTAGGGTTAACAAGCAGTTCTAGCAGTTGGTGTATGCAGCTCGATTATTGGAGACTTAGGCGTTACCGTTTGCGATAGAACTAAGAGTTAACAACACTCTTTTATCTGAAACGATTTTCCTTGATTAAGATCTCGAAGGATGAAAAATATTTGAAGTGTTTTGTGTTTTTTAGAGAAGAAGTGTTTTGAATTTGGTTTGTAACTCATGTTGCACTAAAGACTATGACCTAGGAGCGAATGTGTCGCATATCGTCCAAAGGACATATGCTAACATTCTAGACAATTAAGAGGCAACCACCCAATCATCATTTCCCAAGTAGCTTAAGGCTCGTAGTGCGTAACATTCGTTAATCGTTATTAGGTGAATTAGAATTGTTTGAAGATGAGAAAGAGAGACGCGCGGAGGGTATAAGGAAAACTTGGCCCTAACGTTGTCGTGCAAAGTGGTCCGAGAGTTTGGATTAAAAGAGGGAACATCTACCCTAATGTTAGCATGCTTGGATTGAACACCTAATGTATCTCCTACTCCCATCCTAAACGGAGGGACTAGGAACCTTATGGGGATCATGGAAAAAAGCTCAAGAAAGCACCAAGTAAATTCAATCACAAGTAAGAGATGCATACATGAAAATACAACACTTAGAATGGAGGGAAGGAGGAAAAATGTGTGGGGAAGCAGCCGTCACAAGCTCGTCTCGACCTTAACAACGATGCAAGAATGATGCAAACATGGAAAGGAAAGCCAAAGATGAAAGCAAACGAACATGCAAAGAGTCATCACTTTTTACCACATCCATAAGTATGCATCCAAGTGGAAAATGAGCACAAGTATCAACCAAATCATGATCAACCAAACACAAACATTGGCAAACACCAAAAACATTTCATTCCTAATGCATCATATCAATTTATGAAGATTCGAAGTGAAACGGTATGCGAACAATCAAACAAAGTAGCAAAACAGACCTGCCAGCATATTGTTAATCGGTTAACCCCCAGGGTTAATCGGTTAACACACTATTAACGTTTGAAAATTTTGAAAAATTGAAATGGTTAATCGGTTAACAATATGCGTTAACCGATTAACGCTTTGAAAACTTTGAAAAATCTGGAAATTTGTGATGGTTAATCGGTTAACCATATGCGTTAACCGATTAACACTGTGCTGACAGCAGAAAACAGCAAAGCAGAATCACTTTTCAACAGCTTATCACTTCTCCAAAAATACCAATGATCACATAATAAGCCATGCACGAAATTAAATCAGAAAACCATGATTCCAACAACATGTATACAGATCCAAACAGCATCAACACAGATCATATGAATCAAAATACAGCAAATAAATCAAAAATGAAAATCATCATGATGAACATGCAATTAAGCTAAAAACAAAATCGGATCAAGAATTTCCAACCTACGAAGCGGAGATTTGCTCCGGTTAATATTGATTTGTTGGAAATGAGTAGATTGAAGTAAGAAACCCGGAATACTTCAAGATCCAAGCTAATCCTTGTAGTAGATATGGAGATCCTTCAAGATTAAGCCAAATTGCTTCAAATATTCACTTCTAGCTTCACTTAAAATTTCAGATCTGAATTTGCACGAAAATTGAATGGAAAAATTGATCCAATGGAGATGATAGATGAAGGTTTAAGCTCAAGAATTAATGGATTCCAATGAAGAATCAATTAATTCAATGAAGGAAGAGCTTTGGTGAGGGTTTTGGAAATGATGAAATTGAGAGAGAATTGAGAGTAATTCTGAAATGAGAGTAAAAAATGAAGGTTAGAATGCTTTGGTTTGGAGTGAATCACTTAAGTACCCTCTTGGCTTGGATCCAAAGCATGGTTTGGAAAGTTGATTGGAAAATTTGAAATGGAATTAGGAGTGGGATTTTGGAGGGAATTGAATTAATTTGAAAACTAATCCAAATTTCAAAATGGTTCTAGATCCTTCCCAAGTGTAAAAATGAATTTTTAAATGACCAAAATTAGACCCCAAATGGCTATGCATTAAAAAATCATGTACAGAGGCAAAAATTGCATTGGTTAATCGGTTAACCATATAGGTTAATCGATTAACACCTTTAAATTTTTGAATCTGGGCTGATTTTCCATTGGTTAATCGGTTAACCATATGCGTTAACCGATTAACACATTCAAAATTTTAAATTCTGGCGCCTTTTGGAGGGAAACCTGCCAGTTTTCCCGTTTTTTGTTGTTTCGAACCCTGTTAAGCTTCTGGAATGTGTTCTTGAATGATGTAACCATGAGACTGCTTACGATAGGCTGAACGCCACTTTCTTGGCTGAAAATAACCTGCAAAACAAAATAAAATCGGTCTCCCGACCGCTGGGTAAAATAAATGTCGCCTGATACTCGCTGCTTTGATTGCTTGCACTGAGAGTGAACTATGAGTCACAGGAAAACCTCGACCCCCTGTCTCAAGAACAAATGCTATGCAATGCAGAAATGCAACAGAATTTAATGAAACAAAAAGCCAAGCCAAGAAAAGGTTAGGCAAATTTTTGGGTGCAACAGTTGTCCTATTCAAACGACTTGGACCTGACTGGGTGAAAAGCGAACGACTTTCAAACAATTAAGATAAAAGACGGTTGAATACCAACAAACCCGAAAATTTGCCAACTGCAAAAAATAAAACTGCAAACCAGAACCTCTGGAGATAACTGCTCTGATCACAAACATACATCGCTGGGGAAAAGAGAAGCTTAACCGAGCAACTCTGGCAGGGAGAAAGGAGAAACTTAACCAAGTAACTCTGCTTGGGGGAAAATAATAAGATGAACTCATCGATTAAAACTGTGTCATGGTCTGAAAGGTAACATTTCAAGTTGTCGGAATCTGAATATTCAACGAACAAAATGAGTCAATGAAATTTGCTGGAGCCTGAACACTCAACGTAGGAACCGAAGCCAGAATGCTCAACGTAAAGATTGGAGCCTAGATGCTCAACGTAACAAGCAACTTCACTGGGGATTTACCGGAGTCTGGACACTCGAAGAAAATTGACCGGAGCCTGAAAGCTCAACAAACAAAGCATTACATCACGAATGGTAAATTCACCGGAGTATGGATACTCAACGGAGAAGTCGGAGCCTGGATGCTCAATGTAAAATAAGGAATTCATCCTGAATTGGAGATTTACCGGAGTCTGAACACTTAACGTAATAAGTTGGAGCCTGGATTCTCAACGTAAAAGTCGGAGCCTGGATGCTCAACGTAACAGCCGGAGCCTGAATTCTCAACAAAACTGGAATCACAGAAAATTTGCCGGAGTCTGGATACTCAACGCACAAGAGAAATCTCCACATATTGGAAATCGGTCAGAGTCTGGATACTCAATGTAATAAATCGGAGTCTGAATGCTCAACGAAAGTAAATCGGAGCCTGGATGCTCAACGAAATTGACCGGAGCCTAAATACTCAATGGACAAAGGAGATCATCACCATATGAAACTTACCGGAGTCTGGATACTCAACGGACAAAAGAATATACCGTTTGCAAATTCACAGGAGTCTGGATACTCAACGGAGGAGCCGGAGCCTGGATGCTCAACGTAGGTGACCGAAGCCTGGATACTAATATACCACAAATTGGAAATTCACCGGAATCTGGATATTCAACGGAGAAGGAGTACAACCACAAAAACTATCAAGGTCTGGATACCCAACCGACTTTACCGGAGTCTGGATACTCGACGAAAAAAGTAATACGTCACGAATTGAAAATTCACCGGAGTCTGGATACTCAATGGAGAAGCTGGAGCCTGAATGCTCAATGAAATAAGTCGGAGCCTAGATGCTCAACGAAGATTGGATGGAGCCTGGATACTCAACGGACGAAGAAACACTCATTAGGGTCTGGATACCGCCGAAGTTTTAAGAATACCGTTTCAAATTGCCGGAGTCTGGATACTCAACGGACAAAATGGATCACATCACGAACTGCCATGGTCTGGATACCATACAGGGCTAAGAAGTACATCACACATTGGAATTTTGCCGGAGTCTAGATACTCAACGACATTGACCGGAGTCTGGATACTCAACGGACGAAGGGAAAATATCACAGATATACCCATCAAAGTCTGAACACCACATTGTCTTCACCGGAGTCTGGATACTCAACAGAACAAGCACAATAATATCAATTGTTGTGGTCTGGATACCACAACAATCTTTACCAGAGTCTGGATACTCAACGGAAAAAGGAAAACCCCGTCGATTGGGAATGGACCGGAGTCTGGATACTCGATGGACTAAGGAAAACCCCCATAAATTGGGAATGGACCAGAGTCTGGATACTCGACGGACTCAGGAATTCATCATAAATACTCATCTAGGTCTAGATACCAAATGAGTTCAAAACAACATGACCCGCTGAAATCCGAAGACACTGCTGGGGAATGATATAAGTTTGGATACCGCGCGGGCTACCGGAAATTTCCATGGTCTGGATACCAAGGGCTAAAAGATCAAACCTCTGGGGATACACCTAAAACAAAGAGATAACAACCTGGCTTATGTTTCATATGCACATGTTTGAAAATGGCAAATGCTCCATACGAAATGGAAATGCTACGCGTTTGGGTAGATGCTATGCACGCATGCAGATGCAACAGAACTGAATCAGCAAAATAAATGCTAGAAATACGGAAACCACCCTATCGGGGAAACAACCTACTCATGCCAATAACAGTTGGACTTATGCCAAGGAAACAGGCCCTTACTGGCTTCCTGCAAAGAAAATATTGGGGTAACAACATTCCTCCATCCTGTAGGGGATTACTCAGCTGGGAGCGAATCTACCTAGGCTGTAGATTACTCAGTGGGAAGAAAATTCAATCACAATTCACTGGGGAGTGCATACAAACGTGCATCTGGTGGGGTTTAACTGTGTACCACCTGTCGAGGGAAAGCGTACACGCTATCTGCTCACTCAAACTGCATATAAACTCTACTGGGGATAGAGATGCAAACTCCGCTTACTAAGGAATAGACTCTGGCTGGAGATAAACGGATTTTCTCCACACCTCTTTGCCCCAAGGGTAACGACCCTTCAAAAACTGAACAAACAGACAAGATATCTACGCAAACGGAACTATCTCAGTCATCATTCGTGACGTTGTTCAATTAATTCAAAGTTTTAACAATTATTGGTCAAGGCCTGCAAGTTTATGTATGTGCAAGTTTATCAAAACATTGGGCGTTTTTCACAAACAAAACAGTAAAAGTTAAAACAAAGCAAACAAGATACTGAATAGTATATGTTTATTGATAAATGGCTTGTAAATAGGCAAAGTTTTACAACAGATGCAAAGTTGAAAATAGGCAAAGTTGAAACAATCGGACTCCATGGTTATCCAATAATACCCTGCTCGCAACAACTTCCGAGACATAGCATGCCCGCCAGCGTGTGTACCGAAAGTACCCTTGTGGACCTCTTCCATAAGCAACGTTGCTTCCTTTTCATCCACGCATCTCAATAACACCAAATCATGGTTTCTTCTGTAAAGCACACCATCTGGGTTCTGGTAAAAGTTACCAGACAAGCCCCTCAGAGTCTTCTTATCCTGAGCTGAAGCCCCTGGCGGATACTCCTACTTCTTGAGGAAGTTCTGTATGTCATAAAACCATGGCTTTCCATCAGCAACTTCCTCAATGGCAAATACGAAAGCGGGCCTATCAAGGCGAGAGATGACTATTCTTGGAGCATTGTTCCAAAAATTAACTTTATACATCGAAGATAACGTTGCCAAAGCGTCTGCCATCTGATTCTCTGCTCGCGGCACATGGTGGAACTCTACCCTGTCAAAGAAGGGTAACAACCTCCATGCATAATCGTTGTAAGGAATTAAATTCAGCTGACGAGTTTCCCACTCTCCCATTGTCTGATTAACCACTAGCGCTGAATCGCCATATACATCCAAATTCTTGATTCTCAAATCAATAGCCTCTTCCAGACCCATGATGCACGCTTCGTACTCGGCTTCATTATTAGTGCAAGGGAACATTAACCTGGCAGTGAAGGGAATATGAGTACCATGAGAAATTGTAATGATTGCCCTAATTCCGCTACCATAGGAGTTGGCGGCGCCGTCGAATATCATCTGCCATTGAGAACCTTTCTCTGGACTCTCGTCCGACAATGGCTCTTAACAGTCCTTCATCTTGAGGAACATGATGTCTTCATCAGGAAACTCAAACTTCATTGGTTGATAGTCTTCGATTAGCTGTTCAGCGGGATACTCTGACAGAACACTTCCCTTGATGGATTTCTGGGAAACATATTGTATATCGTACTCTGTCAGTACCATCTGCCACCTGGCAATTCTTCCTGAGAGCGCTTGCTTCTCGAAGATATACTTGATCGGATCCATCTTCGAAATCAGCATGGTTGTATGATTAAGCATATATTGTATCAAACTTTTGGCAGCCCAAGCAAGTGCGTAACACGTTTTCTCGAGCATTGAGTTATGGGACTCACAGTATGTGAACGTTTTACTCAGATAATAGATCGCATGCTCTTTTCTTCCGGTCTCGTCGTGTTGAACGAGAACACAACCCATATTGTTCTCAAGAACCGTTAAGTACATGATTAAAGGCCTTCCATCTACTGGGGGTATCAGTATCGGAGGCTCCTGCAAATATTCTTTTATCATATCAAATTAGCAATTTAAACATTGGTTCACACTTGGCTGTGAGATGAGATATGAACCAAGCGATGTAGTTCAATCTCCCCAAGAAACCACGGATCTCCTTTTCTGTTTTCGGCGCTGGCATATCTTGTATAGCTTTTATTTTTGCAGGATCGACCTCAATTCCTTTTTCACTGACAATGAACCCCAATAACTTTCCGGACCGAACTCCAAAATTGCACTTATTTGAATTCAACCTCAACCTGAACTTCCTGAGCCTCTCAAACAGCTTCAACAAGTTGACCAAATGCTCTTCCTCCATTTTCAACTTTGCTATCATGTCATCAACATAGACTTCAATCTCATGATGAATCATATCATGAAACAAAGTGACCGTAGCTCGCTGGTAGGTTGCCCCTGCGTTTTTCAACCCAAAAGGAATTACCTTGTAGTAAAACGTCCCCCACGGCGTAATGAACATCGTTTTCTCCATATCTTCCAGTGCCATCTTTATCTAATTATACCCGGAAAAACCATCCATGAAGGAAAATACGGAGTACTGAGCAGTATTGTCAACCAATACGTCAATGTGAGGGAGCGGGAAGTCATCCTTTGGGCTCGCCTTATTCAAATCTCTGTAATCTACACACATTCGTACCTTACCGTCCTTCTTAGGCACGAGCACAACATTGGCGACCCACAGAGGGTAAGTTGTCACGGCTAAAAATCCTACGTCCAACTGCTTTTGGACTTCTTCTTTGATTTTTACAGCCATATCTGGTCTTGTCCTTCTAAGCTTCTGCTTGATCGGCGGACATTCCTCGCGCAGCGGCAAGTGATGAACCATTATATCAGTGTCAAGCCCGGGCATATCTTCGTACGACCAAGCAAAGATGTCGCTATACTCTCGAAGCATCTCAATCAGTCTTTGCTTGATGTCACTCTGCAGCGTAGCCCCTACCCGAACATTCCTGACAACTTCTTTAGAACCCAGATTAATAACCTCAATTTCCTCCTGATTAGGCAGAATAATCTTCTCTTCTTGTTTCAAGAGTCTAGCTAGCTCTTCAGGCAAGTCTTCATCTTCATCAATCTCTTCTTCAGCTTGATATATCGGTTGATCAAAGTCGAAGCGAGTCATAGGCGGTTCTGAATCGGTGTCATCTGCAATAGGAATCCTGCAATAAAAATGGTTAAATGTTTCAAATGATATGCAAACGAGTACAAACCATATTGCCATTTTATTGTGAAAACAAAATAAGAAAGACAAGGATCACAAAATTTGAATGAGAAAAACGCCCTTTGATTAATTGATAAAGCAATGTTCAAACATAAACAATAACGCCCTGAAACAAAATACCACTATGCTCTGGGTAGAACATAGGGTTGTAGAATAATCGGAAAAACAAAGCATTACTGTTCTGTTTTCACTTGAAGGAACTCTTCAATAGACCAGTTGCGCAGACTCTGTCCTAGAGTGCAAGGCTTGATCCAAGCGTCCATATCACAATCACTATCTCCCTCTTCGTCTGACAGAGCGTTGATCCTTTCGAAGATAACTCCTCCTTTAGTGAACTGCACAGGTCCTTTATAGAGCGGCGCGCTCCGCGAGGATGAAGGAGAAGAAAATGACGGGCGGTACCCCAAACCAAACTTGTCCTGCTTGTGGGGAATCTCCAATACCTGGCCCCAACCTTACGCTGCCCCAGCCTGTACTACTGCTTGGGCCTCTTTAAAAGAAGACATGGCCACTTCCGGCGCTCTGCTCACAACGGGAGATTTATCTTTAATCTTGGCTGTTTCAAAAGCCTGACACAGGGTTTCGTGTATTTCTCTGTCCATCTCGACGTGCTTGAAGGATGATAAGTGACTGATCATTATATCCTCTTCTCCGCACACTGTAACAACACTACCGCCAACCATATACTTTAGCTTCTGATGCAACGTGGATGTCACAACTCCTGCTGAATGAATCCATGGACGACCTAATAGACAACTGTAGGCAGGCTGGATGTCTATAATGTAAAACACTGCATCAAATACCTCCTGTCCTACCTGAATGGCCAATGTCACTTCTCCGAACATAGATCTTTGGGTACCATCAAAAGTGCGCACCACCAAATCACTTAGTGTGCAAATCAATCTCTGTATGTCCAACTTCATTAGGGATTTCTTTGGAAGTACGTTCAAGGATGATCATGTATCCACGAGTACATGAGACATAACAGCTCCTCGGCATTCTAATGATATGTGCAACGCACAGTTATGGTTCCTGCCCCTTGGCGTCAAATCCAGGTCTGTAAACCCAAAACCGTTCCCTGAATTTATGTGTGCAACAACCCCTTCAAGTTGATTAACCGAAATTTCTTGCGGCACATAAGCAGTATTCAGTATTCTCAACAGTGCATTCCTATGCGCTTCAGAACATAGTAACAAAGACAGGATTGATATCTTAGAAGGAGTTTGTTGTAAATGATCGACTATCTTGTAGTCACTTTTTTGTATCAGCCTCATAAACTCTTCTGCATCCTTTAACAGAGATTCCTTCTCTCCAACCTGAGAAGTTTCCTCTATCAATGGTCTCTTCCCCTTGTCAACCTTGTCAATAACCACTTCAGGTGACGAAAATACCTGGCCACTACGGGTAATTCCTCCTGCTCCCACAAGATTATCTACTGAATCTGCAGGGGGACCATTCAAATCTAGTTTCTGTTTGTTGCAATACACTTCAGCTTCGTAATTCCACGGAATAGCTTTGGTTCTTTCAAACGGTATGGGACCTGCTTTAGTTATGGTTATTGTTAGTGGTTTTGGCGCATAAATGGTAATGGTTTTGTACGGAATGGAAATTATTGCAATCTCATCCCTTTCTTCAACTACCAACTCTTCATACTTACTTTCAACAGACTGGTCAAACTGCAAGACTCCACTATCCATCATATCCTGAATATAGCCTTTCAACTGCCCACATCCCTCAGGATTACTCAGACGCTCAGCACAATCTTCAGCTAAACCTGGGAAAACACCCCCTTCAACAATCTAGCTTTCACAAAGCTCAAAGGTTTCTTCAGCTTATTAACATCTGTTACCAAATCTAAAACATCCTCCTCAATAGTTGCATTAACCCCAGCTTGCCTATGATTTGGCATGGGATTTTGCATGACATTAGGAACATCCTTGGAGAAGTTAATTACTTTACTATCAATCATGTCCGACACTTTATGCTTAAAGGCTTTACAATTATCGATGTTGTGCCCCGGGGCACCTGAATGAAATTCGCAGCGAGCGTTTGCGTCATACCCGGGTGGAGGAGGCCCAGTCAATGAAGCTAAAGTTCTCTTCTGAATAAGTTGCAACTGCAACAAAGCTTGCAATAGCTAAGAATACGGCATGGGAGGCGCATCAAAATGCCTATTTGTCACCCGGCCTCGGTCTTGATATCTTCTATACCCCTGTTGATTCTGCTGCGGTTGCTGTTGTTGTTGTTGTGGTTACTAAACTGCAGGGATTGTAATACTGGCAATCTGCTGTTGCTGACGATTCTGACCTCTATCTCTCCCACGAGAACTGGATACTGAATTGGTATCACCTTCTCGTTTCTTGTTATCGAAGACCTTTTTACCTCCTCCAGCTGAGGGTGTTTCACCAGCACTTATCTTCCCTAGCTTAATACCATTTTCCACCCTCTCTCCGGTGATGATTAAGTCAGAGAAACTACCCGACATGCTACTAATGAGCTTCTCGTAATAGACGCCTGGCAAAGTGGCGAAAAACATATTGTTGATATTTGGAAATATATATAGTGTTAAGAATATTTGTATATAGAATAGTCCCACATCGACTATATCATGTAATTAGTTGTAATCTATCTATATATAATAATGTCTCCGTAGTGCTTTTCAAAACACACGGTTTATTCAAATGTCTCTTAGTCTCTTGTATTTCAACATGGTATCTAGAGCCTGCTAAGAGGCAATTCTTTCTTCGTCGTGCTTTACCCGGTTGACCCACTGTCTTCCGGTGAGAATTTTTTTTGCAAACCGTGTTGTCACTCCGGCTTGCCTCACTTCTTTGGTGATCACCTTGCCGCCGTTACATCGGGTTTCAACATTCTCCAGTATTAACCGCATAGCCGCCATCGCTATTATTCTCGGCGACCTTCCGGCAAACTTTTTCATTGGTAGAAACCTCCACACGCGCCACTTCCGTCTCCGCACGTGTCAGCACGTCCGGCGACCGATCGTGTGATATTTTCTCTCTTCAGATACTCATGGCTACTCCTCAGAACTTTACGCCAAACTATGATGATTTCCTCAGGTGGTATCAGAATTATCATAACTCAGATTCTACTGCTACGGTAACACACACTGGTAATTCATCTGTTTGTCTCTCATCTCCTCTTCGACCTTGGGTCCTTAATTCTGGTGCGTCTGATCATGTTACTGGTAATAAAAATTTATTCTCTTCCCTCTCTACCTCTGGTTTCTTGCCTACTATAACTTCTGCCAATGGTTCTCAAACCCGATCCGAAGGGATTGGTACTGTTCAAATTCTACCTTCACTATCTGTTACTTCTGTCCTCTATGTACCTAATTGTCCATTTAATTTACTTTCAGTCAGTCGTTTAACTCATTCTCTTGATTGTAGTATCACCTTCACTAACAATAATGTTACCCTGCAGGATCGGAGTTCGGGAAAGACGATTGGCGTCGGATATGAGTCTCAAGGCCTTTACTACCTCTCATTGTCATCTCAGACATGCTTAACCAAAGATTCTCCACTCACTATCCATGCTCAGTTAGTTCATCTCAGTCTTTTCAAATTACATAAGTTGGTGCCAAATTTATCGAAGGTATCTAATTTACATTGTGAGTCGTGCCAGTTAGGGAAACACACTCGTAGTCAATTTCCCAATCGAGTCAACAAACGAGCTTCGTCCCCTTTTGCTTTAGTTCACACCGATGTTTGGGGTCCCTCGTGTACTGTCTCTACTCTTGAGTCTAGGTATTTTGTCACTTTTATTGATGATTTTTCATGTTGCACGTGGTTATTTTTAATGAAGAATAGATCTGAATTGTTTTCAATTTTTGAACAATTTTATCGAGAAATAAGAACCCAATTTGGTTTGTCTATTCGTACCTTAAGAAGTGACAATGCACGTGAATATTTATCCCAACAATTTCAAACATTTATGTCATCCAATGGTATTTTGCACCAAACATCTTGTCCTCATACACCCCAACAAAACGGGGAAGCCAAACGCAAAAATCGGCACCTCGTAGAAACCACTCGGACCCTACTTCTCCATGGTAATGTTCCTCTCCGATTTTGGGGAGATGCGGTGCTCACGACATGCTACCTCATAAATCGCATGCCCTCATCGGTCCTTAATAATAAAATCCCTCATTCAATATTGTTTCCAAACTCTCCACTCCACCCAATTCCTCCTCGAGTCTTCGGGTCTACGAGTTTTATACACAATCTCTCCCCTGGTCTTGATAAACTATCAGCTCGATCACTAAAGTGTGTCTTTCTTGGCTATCATCGATCGCAAAAGGGTTATCGTTGCTACTCACATACTCTACAACGATACCTCGTATCGGCCGATGTTACCTTCTTCGAGTCTGTTCCATATTTCAAGTCCAGCCAAGTAACTACGGAACCTCTACAGGAAAGTATTCCGACACCTCTTCCGGAAGTCCCATCTGTCATTATCCCCCATCATTCTAGGGAACCTCACCCATTAGATACCCCTACGGTTGACCCCCCCACTCCTCCCACTTCAAACATATCAGCGTCGTCACCCAGCGTCTGTCATACCTGTCCCTGTCCCTGAAGTCGTACCTGTCCCTGAGGTCACTACAGACTCTCCTCCGACGCTCTTGCCATCATCGGATCCGATCCTGCAACCTGAGTCTGATCTTCCGATTGCCCTTCGAAAAGGTATACGTCAAACACGAAATCCTTCTCCACATTATATTGATTTATGTTATCATCGTCTTTCCCCTTTGAAGTATACTTGTTTGTCTTTTTTGTCTTCTGTTTCTATTCCTAAAACTCCAAGTGAAGCATTATCTCACCCTGAGTGGAGGCAAGCAATGATTGATGAAATGTGTGCTCTTCAAAGCAGTGGTACCTGGGAATTGGTTCCTCTACCCCGTGGAAAATCTTTAGTAGGTTGTCGTTGGCTTTATACAGTGAAAGTTGGTCCAAATGGTAAGATTGATCGATTTAAAGCTCGCTTGGTTGCCAAAGGATACACTCAGATTTTTGGGTTGGATTATAGTGATACCTTTTCGCCTGTAGCCAAAATGGCATCTATTAGACTTCTTCTAGCCATTGCAGCCATTCGACATTGGTCTCTTCATCAACTTGACATTAAAAATGCATTCTTACATGGTGATCTTGAAGAAGATGTATATATGGAGCAACCACCTGGGTTTGTTGCTCAGAGGGAGTCATCAAATATGGTGTGTAGGCTACACAGGTCTCTTTATGGTCTTAAGCAATCCCCGAGAGCTTGGTTTGGCAGATTCAACACTGTAGTACAACAATTTGGTATGATACGTAGTGAAGCTGACCATTCTGTTTTTTATCGTCACTCACCCCAAGGGTGTATTTATCTTATTGTGTATGTAGATGACATTGTCATAACTGGTAGTGATCAGCAGGGAATACTCCAGTTGAAACAACATCTCTCGAAACAATTTCAGACAAAAGATCTTGGTAAGCTCCGTTATTTCTTGGGTATTGAAGTAGCTCAATCTAAAGATGGTTTCGTGATTTCTCAGCGGAAATATGCGAGTGAGATCTTCCAACGAACAAGGATTTTTTCACATAAGCCATTTCATTTGGGACCCCGGAGATCCACTCTTTTTGCTATTCCAAGAGGATGAGGATCCTGTGTTTTCACATCAAGAAGAATTTTCTTCAGAGGAACAGATACTTTTGACTTCCAAAACCAAGAAAAATTATTGGAAATATCTAGATGAAAGATGGTTGAGGAAGGATATGGAAGAACAAAATTTGAGATTATCGATTGATCGCGAGAGATGGTTTACAACCAATGGATATTTTGGAAGAAACAGGTTTGTTAAATGCTAAACCAGTCGATACTCCTATGGATCCAAGTGTTAAACTACTACCCAATTAGGGGGAGCCTCTATCTGACTCAGGAAGGTATAGGAGATTGGTTGGAAAGTTGAATTATCTCACAGTCACTCGTCCGGACATTTCTTTTGCAGTCAGTGTGGTAAGTCAATTCTTAAATTCCCCTTGTCAGGAACACATGGATGCTGTTATCCGGATTCTGAGATACATCAAATGTGCTCCAGGAAAAGGTCTTCTGTATAAGGATAAAGGACATAATCAGATAATTAGATACTCCGATGCTGATTGGGCAGGGTCACCCATTGATAGACGCTCTACCTCTGGGTATTGTGTACTTGTTGGAGGAAACCTTATATCTTGGAAAAGTAAGAAACAAAATGTAGTTGCAAGATCAAGCGCCGATGCAGAGTATAGGGCCATGGCAATGGCAACATGTGAACTTATTTGGTTAAAACAGCTGCTCAAGGAACTTCAAATTGAAGAAGCAAGACCAATGACACTTATTTGTGATAATCAAGCTGCATTGCACATTGCTTCAAATCCAGTCTTCCACGAGAGGACCAAACATATTAAGATAGACTGTCACTTTGTCAGAGAGAAGATCGAGTCAGGCAACATCGTCACAAGCTTTGTCAACTCTAATGATCAATTGGCAGATGTATTTACAAAATCCCTACGAAGTCCTAGAATTAATTATATATGTAACAATCTTGGTGCATTTGATTTATATGCTCAAGCTTGAGGGGGAGCGTTGATATTTGGAAATATATATAGTGTTAAGAATATTTGTATATAGAATAGTCCCACATCGACTATATCATGTAATTAGTTGTAATCTATCTATATATAATAATGTCTCCGTAGTGCTTTTCAAAACACACGGTTTATTCAAATGTCTCTTAGTCTCTTGTATTTCAACACATATCAATGAGCTCACCTTCCACCATAGGCGGCTGCACCCTGGCTGCTAACTCCCGCCACCTTTGGGCATATTCTTTAAAACACTCATTGTTCCTTTGTGAAAGATTCTGAAGCTGGACCCTGTTAGGAGCAAGGTCGTTGTTGTATTGATAATGTTTCATAAAAGCCTCAACCAAATCCCTCCAGATGTGGAAATTCACGGGTTCCAGACTCATGTACCATTCCAACGAAGGACCAGACAAATTGTCCTGAAAGAAATGCATAAGCAATTTCTCATCGTCTGAGTAGGCAGACATCTTACGGTAGTAGGATCTCAGATGAAATCTCGGGCAGGTGGTACCCTTATATTTGTCAAAGTCTGGGACTTTGAACTTCGGTGGCACTCTCAGGTCCGGGATCAGTCCCAGGTTAGCCATGTCAAGGCCCATGGAATTTTGACTTTCAAGGGACTTCATTTTTTCCTCAATCATCTTGATCCTCCTATCAACTTCGAAGGGCAAGTCAGCAACTACAACCCTCGGCGAGAACATATCTTCTTGCCTGTCCTCATTCCAGAGGTGATCCATATTACCATGTATAGCACAAGTGGTGTCAGGACCATAACCATTCCCATTACCATTACTAACATTACCAAAACCAGTGTTGTTGAAACCTGCAGCATTATCGGCACCAGCAGCATTACCACTCCCTCCCGCAGTAGGGATAACCAAAGTAGGCATGGAGTTATCAGCTCGAGGAGTCTCAACATGTGGAGGGTTATCCGCGTTCCCACCATGCAACACATCGTTTCCATCAACACGTGCAATCAATGGCTGCACTAAAGTACGGATTTTCTCTTGTCCATTAGCCATTCCCTACATTACCTCCATGAACTGGGCCATCCAGTCAATCATTTCCTGCATCTCTACTTGCATCTGCGCCATTACTCTCTTCTTATTCCCCCTAGTTGCGTACCGGTGAGTCGTTTGATCAGCAATCCTGAAACACACTACAAACCACAGGAAAATAAGATTAATAGTTCTGATGCACCTTGTTGCGGTGGAAATAGGATCACAAACTATTAATGAGTTTGAATCGCAATTCAATTCACAACCGCTCTTTGATTTATCCGAAGGAAAAGGTCAAAAGAGGGAAAACCTATTTTTGCATCGTAAACACAATGCGGGGAGATTCTAGGATTCGGGGGTTGATTAAGCTTAGGGAAGGTACTAGCACCCTAAACTTCTGTAGTACTCTACAGGAACCTTTTGTTCAAATGCTTACTATTTGCTTTATTTATTTGCTTAAGGTATATGTACAAAGGGATTAAAAGTGAGAAAGGAGACCTAAGGGGTTAATTCTAAGTTTACTCGGCAAGACATCGCATCTTGTGCCTACGTATCCTTACGGGAGTGGAATCAGAGTAATCGTAGTTCCCCTCAAAAGGGAGGTTAGAGACTTCTTGACTGTGGTCAAGGTCTCACGGGGAATAAACATGTCTTAAGGACACGCTTACGTGGAGTGTAGAAACTCCAAATCTCTACGTTGAATTGTTAAGTTGAAATTAGGGTTAGGTTAGGGATTACACGGCGGGAAACCCTAAAATGAGCACGGCGGCTCTTTGACCTAATGCTAGGGGTAAACTTGTAATTTTGCCCACAGCGAGACATGTATGAAAATTAGGGTTTGTAAAGGTGTGAGGGTTGAAGTTGAGGATTATTGACACGGCGGTCAAAAGCTAGACCTAATTCCTTCGGATGTGTGTAGTGTGACAGAATAATAGCAATGATAGTGTGAGAAATTTAAATCATACATCAGCAGAAATTTAAATGCGAAAAGTAAACGCGATTATTAGGTTCGCGAGGTTACATATGAGAAGCAGTTACAATATGATAATGAAATAAAATGAAATAAGCGTTGAGCTGCAAAATGAACAAATGGCGTTAGTGGGCAGAGTTAGGCGGTGATCAAATGAGATGCAAATTTGAGATTTTACTATTGTTTTATTTAAAAAGTTTAATGTCAGCTGGCAAAAGAAATTCAATTTAAAAGTAATTTACTCTTTTTAAAAAGGTTTTATTTTTATATTTAAAAAAAGTTTTTCTTATTTTTTTAAAAAAAGTTTTTTCTTATCCTTAATATTTATATTTAAAAAAGATTTTTTATAATTACACAATTAAAATGTTATATTTTTTTTTTAAAGATTTTTTTTATTATAAAATTAAAGTGTTAACAAAATGGTTTTTAAAACATAAAACAAATTTAAAACAAAACATAAAAATAAAAAAAGGGGGGGGGGGGGGGGGGGGGTTGGGCCGGTCATCACACCGGACCCAACCCATTTGTTAGTCATGAGGTGAAATGTTCTTTAGGGTTTCCAAACCCAGACTTATCCTCGCGGCGCCGTTGTTCTTCATCTTCCTCTCTCGTCTTTCTCCTTCCTCGCGCCGTGATCCTCTTCGTTCTTCACTTTTCTGCAAAAAGAAATAAACATGCAAGATGATTTATGAAGAGATGGATGATTTACGTTTTGTTCTTGCGTGCGATCAGCGGCCAATGATGAAGAAATTCTGAGGCTGGATGGTTTGATTGCCCGCCGTTTAAACGGCGAAGATGATCTTCCTTCGTTCGGTGGCGCGGTTGTTGATGTTGGTTCGTCAGTGAATGGAGGCGATGATGAAGGCTCCGGTCCTTCTGAGTCTCAGCCGCCTAGGGTTTTCGCGATCCCCTTCCTTCGTTAGGGTTTCGCTCGCGATCTTCCTCCTAGGGTTCTTACGAGGTGATACCTTTCCCCTTTTATAACTTCTGACTTGGCTCTTTTTTGGGCCTTGGATACCATATCTGATTCGTGATTGATCTTATTTGATTTGATTGAATCGTATTTCCCCTTTTTTAAGATTTGATTGGGATTTCTGTTGATATGATTCTGAACTCGTTTTGATTCACTTGATACGATTTATTCCATCCCTGATTTGGAATTGATATCGATGTCAAATTTGTTTTCTGTTATTCTCTGATACAGCTTGCCTTACACCTTCAGGTTGGATTGATTAATATCTGATATTGATTCATACCTTCCTTTTCCAGAATTCCTTGATTGATTCGATTTTGTTGGATTTTTGCAGATGTGGATTGGATTGCCTTTGGATTTCTCTTGATCTGTTTGACATCTGACTTAATTCGAACTGATTTGTTTGATTTCGAACTGATTTGTTTGATTGATTCAGATTGGGGATTGATA